>VZRQ01010817.1:649246-735634 GCA_013397975.1 Machaerirhynchus nigripectus
TTTTTTTTTTTTTTTTTACTTTTAAGCTCTCCAGACTCTGCTGCCTAGAGTGCACATCCTAAAGTGCACATAATTATTTTCAGTGAAGGACTCTCCAGTGAGATCTTCAAGTTCCATATGCAATTAGATTTGCTGGTAGTTCTGTCAGTCATGCATTGGCAGTATATGCTTTTAATTTACTCACAGTATGGAAGACTGATTTGCAAAGTTAATTCAAAGGCAAATTCTGTTTATCAAATTTTCGGGTAAATGGGGAAATATTTTGGTCATTTTAGGGAAATGGGGCTCAGTCTTGACAAACAGCAAATAACGTTTGCTCTTCATTCACTTTTTTTTAATCTGAGCTTATTTTTGACTGTAATAAGTACTCTAAACTCTACAGTGGATGCTGTCTGGTACATATCACATCATCACTATTTTCAGACATAATTTCCTGCACGTGCATGGTCACTTTTAAGGAACTGATGCAAAGAGAATCACAGGATCACAGAATGACACATACCTACAAGTAAGGGTAAACACTTCTGTTGTTAACCTTACTGTCTATGAGAGAAGCCTCCCTCATCCTAATATCCACCAGCTGAACAGAACACCTAAATATTGTTGGTAATGCCGCCAGATGGACAAAAAATTAAAAGATAGTTAAAAGGGATTAATCATTATGTTTGCTTTCCTGAGTGCGTGACAGGCATTTTCATTAATCTTCAAGGAATGCAGTACTTATGTATGGAGGTAGATCAGAAAGATTACATTTAAATTTAAATACATACATTTTCAGACCTGCTATGGAAATTTCCTATGAAATGAGACATTGTTCCATGTAGATTAACTTATCATGTTCAAATGTAGAAGCAAAACAGATGAGTGCTTGGACAACAAAGAAAACAAAAAAGTATTTGGTGTAGCTTAACAAAGAAAAGTAATGTGAAAAATAAATGTGAAAATCATGTTTCTCTTCCTACCTTTTCTGAATCAATTAGAGCTCTTTGGCTTTGTCAAGAGCCAAAGATTACTGAACCGGCGTTTCCATTAAGAAGGAAATCATAATATCTTTTAAGGAAGAAGGGGGGTATACATAAACATTTCCCGTAAGAGAAATAATGCAGGTTTTTTTAGGCTCAGAGCACTTTATTTCTTTTATAGTTTTCTGTTTTGTCCAGAATGTCTCTACACATATCACGTTGCTTCAGTTTTCTTTTTTTCAGCCCCCCCAAAGCAGCTCTTATATTTAGGAAATTTCTACTAGTTTTGTATGAGATTAATCTTTCATCCTGAAACTGTAAAACTTTTTAAATTTAAATCATTAAAAAAATGGCAATTTGGTGAAAAAATCGTATAATCAAACACCGGTTTAATATCCAAATTAAATTATGGAATAAGTACAGCACAATACAAACATACAGAGTTTAAAACAGAAAGCTTTTCTTTATTCCCTGGTGAAATGGAATAAAGGGTATGTTTTTTTTCTATTTGTGGACATTTCACAAAGAGGAAAATGAGGTTGAATTCATGGAATAAGTTATTCAGTGCTAATTATACACTGCTATAGCATCAATGGAAAAATCAACCACAAGTGTACTGCAATAACTTAGCAACGTGAATGGGAAGTGTAGCTGTTCGATGATGCACATGAATACAAGATGCTAAATTGTACAAAAATGGCCTCAGGATATTGTTTCAGATTCTGTATTGGTTTCTGTATGAATAACACTGCTGCAGTGGAAAACAAAAGAAAACAAACAACTCAGAGTTTTTCTACTGGTAAAAAATATATCAGATAAAATCCAATATTCTTAGTTCAGGATCAGGAGTTCAAGTTAAATTATAAAAATTCACTTGGGCAGTTGCTTTCATTTTTGCTCTATCATCCTGAATATTTGTTTGTTTGGCAAAAAAAAAATTCTTCATATCTCACTTCTTTTTTTTGCTTTGATCCTTCAAGTGGGCCTAATCCCACGTTTGTAATAGCCTAATCCTCTGCTATGGAAATTAATGTGGTGTCACATATATTCAGTGTTATGTACTTCCAGTGCCAGAAGGGAAAATGAGCCTTGAAAAGAGCAAGATATTCTAAAAATAAATGAATAAATAAATGAATAAATAATAATAATAATAACACCTGAGAAGACAAATAGGTAATCTTTTCAATAAATATGTAACATGTGGCCAAAATTGCATAATGTTACTGAAAGCATAATTTGCTCCTCTGGGTTTGAAAGATCGCACTTCTTTTTCCTTTCTTGGGCTAATCACAAAGACATATATTTTGATTTCAGAGCACTAAAAAGGCATAATCTTCTCAGTGAAAAAATATCAAGGGATGGATTTTTTCCTAAAATAGTCACATGAATCTTTGTAAGGTTTTTGGAAACAACTTATTCTAGTATTTCCAACAGCTCATTCCACTGGGAAAACACAGAAGGAGAGAGCAATGGGAACGCCTTTTATCTTTTGGGAGGATGGGGTGAAGTTCTCAGGCAAATCCCTTAGTAGATTCACCATTTCCATAACTTGTGCAAATGTGAAGGGGTAGCCATCTCTATCTCATCAAAGGTCTCTTGGGCTCTTCACAGGCTCGTAAGTTTCAGGTCACAGATGTATTTCTGGAGACCTTGTGACTTAGGCTTGCTGTTAGATTAGTAGTCCCAATAAGCCTCTTGAAAATGACTTTTCACTGTGCATGTTTGCCTCTAGATGTTCAATACATCTTCATGATACTCCTTTTTTTTCCTCTATGCTGTTCCTTTACTTGTGAATAATTTTTTTTCCACTCACCCCTGTCTTAAATGCTGGTATTTAGGGAAAAAAAAAAAAAAAAGAAGAAAGAAAAAAACTCCAAATCCCCAATCTTTTAATGTGCATTTCATTTGAGAAAAGTGTCCATAATTGTTTTGCTGATACTGTAAATCTGCAAAGAGATTGAAAGTAACTTTAAGATTCATTTTAATGGGGATGCTCAGGGGAACTGAACTGTAAAATCATTGTCTGTAAGTCCATTTAAGAACTTGTCCCTTCATTCCACATCTCTCTTTCCCAACAGCACTTAGAAATGTGGTTTTAATTATCTTGAACATCTGATTAATTTCTACATTGCCAACTGCAGTCCTGGTGGGAAGATACTTGTCAAAACATTGCAGGAATAAAATACATCTTGTCTGAGAAGTATGGAATATGGTTAGTCCAGTTTTCAACTCTTTCATTGCTGTTCTTAAGCGTAATTTTTTTATGTATTAATCTTAAAATACTGCTGGCAAACATTTTATTTGGTAGTTCATTATACTGCCCAGCAGGCAGTGAAATCAGCAAGAGCATGGGCTTGTTGGACTGCTCCATATGTTTATTTGCTAGCACATACAGAAAACAGTCTCACACAAAGATCCTGAAAATGCTGAATCCAGCAAATATAGACAGAGAGGCTGGAAGAGAGGGAGTGGAGGATGGGGATTGAAAAGCAGATGGGAAAGTTTCTTACCTGAATGAGGAGAAAGACATCAGGGCCCTGAGATGATTGGTCCACAAGTGTTACTGGACCAGCCCTACCTGAGTCCCCTTAAACTACCCTCACCTTGTGGCAGGGAGATGCCATTTCAACCTTGGTTGGGGTTTGGCCCCCCAGCCTGCCCCACTGATGGCTGACCCAGCTGTTGGCTGACCTCCAAAACCCACAGAAAAGTTAGGCAACTATATTCAAAGACAAGTCAGCCCTGCAGCCTTCTCTAATGCTCCAGCATCCAGAGCAGCCCCTGCCCCCCCGCTTCCCACGGTGCTCAGTGGGATAAGGTGAAGGTATGGGATTTTCAGGATGACAAGATGACTGGTGTCCTTTCTAAGACTCCTCATTCCCATTCAGTTCCACTTCAGTGATCAATTTTAGCAGTACAAGAGAGGCAAAAAGATGATGAGCACTGCCAAAGGGGGGGAGTCATATGGGAAGATTTTTAATACCATGTATACTGTGACTATTTTGGTTTTATTTCATTTTCAGACAGCAGCTTCAGGGGGTTCCCCTTGTTAAATCAAGGACATAATCCTTCATGTTGTACAAACACAGAAGAGAATAGCTGAGCTAAAGTTTGTAGTCTCAGAATCCACATGAAAATCCTCCAGGCAGCTCTTCTGCCAGACAAAGTGATCAATTAGAGGATGTTTCAGCCCCAACAGGTAGCCTTATATTTCACTGCTCTGATTTTTACCCTCCTGAATATCATAGACCATCGCAGCAGTACACTGAGAAACATGATGGACCTCTGTAGCTTTAGTTGTTCTCCTGAGCTCCTTCAAATAAAGAAAACCTTGCTCAATGAAGTGTGTTGTTGTGGTAGGACTTTTTAATATGTCTGTAGGAAAAGTGAGGTATGGCTTGTGCTTAGAAGGGATTGGTAGAGAGTACAGTAGATCCATGATGGCCCTAAATTGCCAGAAGGTTTAATTAATAATCTTGTACTGACTCCAGAAAATTTTTGACTCCTAAATACATGGGCTTTTTATGCAAGTGGCAAATAAGGAAAAAGGAAGAAACCAGGTTTTTGGGGGCATATAAAAAGCTATGGAAAATTATCTGTCTAAAATACAAATTCCCAGAAAAACACAGCATTAGTACATCCTGCAAAAGAATCTAAAGACACATTTAGCTAATAATAGAAACACTGAGAGTATCTCTCCCTTGGACTTACCCCTCAAATTTCTCCAATGAAGAGAACATATTTGGGAGAAAATTTCAGTTGAAAACTTTCCTTTAGTAAAACACATAGCCTGGACAGTTACTCCTTCCTATTTAGAAATTTCTAGTGCTTTGGTATGCTGGTGGTAGAGTACTAAAATATTTTACTAACTAATAATCATCCTGTAAAATGGAGTATGTTTCCTGTGATATCCTAGTGGCTGTGGTTGTTGATAGAATAAAATATTTCTGTGCATACAGAAATTCAGGAACCTCAAAAAACTTAGGACATTAGCAAAAAATAAAGGCAACTTGTAACACCTTGATATTCTAAAGCCTTTAAACTGCCATATTTTTTGACATGACTCACAGAATGATTTGGTGTAATAGATGCTTGAAGACATAGATTAGTCACACGTCATAAGTTTTATTGGCCCCAAAATACTTAAAGGAATATCTAACAATTTCCAGTAAACTTTCTCAGTACCAGATATAGGTCTTGAAAAGCTTTCTTAATCTGTAACAGATATTACAGCCAGTTATGCCCTTTTATTCCTTAGGTGATTCCACTGACTTCAGATGGTTTTAGAGACTAGAGTAATACTCAGGTTAAAAATGAAAAGTCTCTTTTTTACTCCCCCATATTGCATATGTCAGCCCAACCTTTAGATATGCCACAAATTAAAATAAGTCCCATTACTTAAATTCCCCAGTCAAACTTTTTAAAGTAGCTTTCTTTCTGAATTGGCTGCTACCAATAAGATCTAAATGACAGAACACTGATAATAAATCCTACATTTTTGTACAACTCCGTATTAATCTGAACTGCAGAGGAGGACAGACTGCTTTTCATACAGGGCAGGACAAATGAAATCAAATACATTACTTCACAAAACAATTTGAGCAAAATAAAAAATTCAGTATTACCAGATTATTGCAGAATAGCTCCTATGAAACTATTGGAAAGAAGAGACTTCCGTGAAGTCAGTTCTGGCACTTAGTTTAATTCATGGAGGTCAGGAAGACAAGTCTATCTGCTTGGATAGTACATCGTTCTTGCACACTACAGAAGAGGCTTTGAAGAAATGGGTGCTGAGCACAAAGGTTTAATACTCCTATGTTCTTTCAAATACAGCCCAGTGTCAGTTTGACTATTTGAATGTGCCTGTGCCTGTAATTGTTCTGCTGAGCAATGTATGAAAGTATGTAAGACTAAAGAAGATTAGAAGAAACAGTCTGTAACTTTCATGCTACCCTATAACCTGTGCAACCTGATCCAGTTGTGTGGCATCCCTGGCCATGACAGGAGGTTGGAACTAAATGATCTTTAAGTGCCCCTCCAAACCAAACTGTTCTATGGTTCTGTAGATACACCAGTCCAAGCAAAATAGCAGTAAAGGTTTCTATGAAATTTTTTGTAAACCAAAATATGTAAGGTTTATACCCACTATTTCCTTTATATCCAGGTTGCAAAAGAAGTTAATTCCTCAGGAAGCAATGACATTGCATGTCAGCTCTGTCCTGCCTCAGTGTAAGATATCTTCTAAAAATAGTATCATGCACTACAACATAATATCAAAATTATACATCCTAGTACCTAATTTCTCTCTTCCAAGATAAGCAAAAGCAAGACTGATAGAAGATGCTGCTTTAGCAAAGTACCAATGTCAGCAGCAGAAAAGATGCTCAAAGGAAAGAATAATTCTCGTTTTTATAAGAACTTTTAAAAATTTAAGCTGCATTCTTCAAAGATATTGCAGTAAAGAGATGGAGATGCTTCAGTCAGTCAGAATAACCCTCAGTAGTTGTTATTTAGATTCATAGCTGGTTTTATTGAACAATCCTTTATGCTCTTTTTCCATATATTTCTTTGTTTCAATGATGCAATTGGTGATTATTAGTAAACCAGAATGCAGGAACACCCATGAATAAGGACATAGAATAAGGGCAGAGATGTCAAAATGACATAGACCTCTAAACCTTTTTTGAATATTTGACTGTGTTTACCTCTCACTACAAATAAATAAAAAATAAAGAAAATGTAAAATACAACTATCTCATGGGTTAGGAATATTTTTTCTCTTTTTAGCTTTTTTTTTAATATTTTAGCTTAAGAGTGCATAGAAATCTCACTAATAATGCACAGCATTTTATTCACACTCAATATCCTTAGCCTAATAAAAGATACATCCCATGTTTTTCAAGAAAGTTCGTCTGCTTTAACATGGATATTGAATTAAAGAGCCCTAAAAGGATGCTGTTTCAAAGGGCACATAATTACTCTTTCTGACAATTGGTCCTCTTTTGCATGCCACAGATTTAGTAGTCTTATTAAGAAAAACTTGACCCTGGGTCTCTAAACGTTTTCAGAACGAGTGTTGCTGATTCCATTGTCTACATTTATTAATCCTAGCTGTGATTATTAGCCCTATATAAGGTAAGCATTTTCAGATTATGATTTTAATAATAGTAATTCTGGGTGAGGCTTTAGCTAAGCTGTCCAACTGAAATCAAGGTTCTGATCCTTTCATAGCTGAAGTTAATAGTGTAAATACCAGTTATGACCCTTGCTGAAGGACTGCTTCAGTAATTCATTGGAGTGAAATTACCTCAGTCTCTGGAAATGAAGATCCTCTAAAGGTTCTGGCAAGAAAACATATAAAGCAATATTCAGGAGTCAGTGCCACAGGATGGAATAATGTAATCTTCAGTCTTACTTAATTTTGGGAATATAAAGATATCTTCCTTTCTAAAAATTCAGATTAAAGGGTGAAATAAATTTTGTAATTTACACCTCTGACATTAAGCTGAAAAGCAGCACTGCAGACACCTGCTTCAGAATTGTCATTGTTTCCATGGTGCTACTTTCCATCACCTATTTTTAATAGTTTACACAACAAGATCAAGGGTGTCCCAGCTGTTACTGCCACTGTTGCTAAGCAACCTTTAAATCAGAGTTCAAGAAGACAAAGAATCATGCTTGAAAAATTTCTCAAGTGTCTGCTTTTCCCTTTCTTCTTCTGTCTATACTATTTTTCAGATGCCATGTTTTCTGTTCTTTTTTTTTCCCCTTTCAAATTCTGTGTGAATCAATTGTAGTCTCCAAAAAGAATAAGCCACCTTCTAGCTACCATATCCACTGGTTTATGCCAGAGAGGAAGCTGGGGCATTAACTAAAGGGCTTAAAACCTTTACCTTTTTTTTTTTTTTTCAATTAAATCCAAATATTTTTAGAGCTCTGAAACCTGCTGCTGCTGTTGTGTAACATCTGTGCATGACTGCATCATGGACTGACACACCGATCAATGGAGAGAGATTCAAAGCTTGCAGGGAATTTCAATGCCCCCCTTGTGCTTCCTGGAATCTTAATGCTGTCACCTGCAAAAACCTCAGAGGTTGAAAAAACACCACAGGAAGGAAAAGTTAGCATGGGTGGATCCGGAGAAGTCTGGGGCTGGATCTCTGTCCTGGAATGTCATTATTTTTCAAACTTTGTTGCTCAGCCATTAACATCCCTCCCCCTGCACTACTGACTGTATGACAAACAGCAGCACGTCTTTTTAGTTAGATACATTAGCTGTGCTAATGTTGGAAGTAAAGCAGTGCTGTGGAATGTAAGGATCAAGGAAAATGTTAAAATTAAGAGATCATGTACTTCATTTAAAATCTTTGTTTGGCTCCATAACCTTCCTCTTATTTAAGCCATCCAAACTTTCATGTATCCAGGTGTTTTTTTTCTATTGTTTCCTAGATCCTTCCTTTTCTGTTCTTGCAATTCTAAATGCTTCATCCCATATCATACCTGCTTGATCTCTTTCCCCTCTTTGCACCTCTCACTACAAGCCACTAGTAGAGTATTTATTCTTTCTTACCTTCTTCTCTTGCCAATTTATTCTACAGGATTTTTTTCTTTGCAAAATGCTGTCTTACTAAATTCTCTTTCAAATTCTGTAGTTGAGATACACTTTTCTGTAACTGCTCATCACCTGTTCACACTTCCAAAGCCACCATTCTCACTTATTATGCTGTTTCTGTGTTTTTAATCTTCACACTAGTCCACAGTTTTCTGATCAAGTAAACAATTCACTAATGTCATATAAGCATTTCAGATAGCTCTTTTCAATCATTCATAAAATTTCTTTCTGCTCAGTTTCCAATTTGAAAATAAATTTCCTTACCAATTCAATATTCATAGAAGTTTGTTGGTCATAGAGCCAGAACTGTGAGCAGCTCCATCACCTTCCCTGCCACACTCTTGCCTTAAAACCAATACTGAACTTCAGAAGCTGCCTAGAAGGTAAAATATCTGGTTCTGTGTGTTTCTTCAGCCCTCAGCCTTACTGCTTGGCCGCTTTATAGGGACTTCCTCATCAAGACTGACAGTTGTGATAGCACTACTTTATTTATTTACTTGTTTATTTAGTTGCTCATTGTCAGGAAACAGGAACGGGGGAGATCACCATTAAGACATGTTGCTCATCTTCTGGATGATGCAACCTTTGGTCCCCATCTTCTTGGTCAGACACTGAAGCTGCCACAGGGAAATTAGTTACTCAATCAGTGAAAACATTTGACCTTTATTTTTATTTCATCTACGTTGGTGTAAATTAGGAGGAACCTCATCACAGTTACAGAATGACCAGCAATGTAAAATTGCTGTAAGTAGAAGAGTTGACATCTAGAGCTTTTATCCAAAAAGTAACTCCCGTGCCAGTGTCTAATGTGCTCTCTAAAGTTGGTACCACTATTCTGAGTAAATTAATAGGTCATGCTTCAGATTTATTTCATTGATTTCTATGAATCCTGCAAGGAAAGATAGTCTCTTACAACTCCTAGGTAGAAACTTACAGATGGCAGTATATCTCTCCTCACTAATACTCTGAAAACACTTTATGGTTTTGTCTGGATTCTAAACTCTAGATTTTGCTATCCCAAAATTCTGAAGGAATATACTCCATGTAAATGAATGCTCTTACAATATTATTTCCTATATGAAGCCCAAAGCTGTGAATTGGAAATTTTCTGGCAGACTTGTTTGGAAGTTGTGAAGTCTGCTTTTTTGAAGAAGAAATATGGGAGCTGCAGCTCCTTATAATTATTCTGCAAGGTGTTTTTAGTAGTTACAACTTTGCAGTTAAATATCATCTTCAGAGTGTCTGTGTTTAGCAGAATTTTCTTTACAACCGTTTAACGAACAAGCAAATTTAAGAATGGCAGCAGAATATAGGTCCAGGTCTGTGACCCTAGCATCTGACTGAAAGGCTGAAGGCACATCAGCCCTGAGGACTGAGGAAGAAAGGTTAAGAGTGTGATTAAGACACGCTTGCTGCAAGAGTCTGTGCCTCAGCTTGCCCTCCAGAGGCAAGCACGGTTTTACAGCATGCAGCTGGATGTCAACATTGCAAGCCAGTGCTCGGGCACCAGCAGAGCCACCCCTGCCGGAGCAGGAGCCTCTCCAGCAGCGGCACAGTGCAGCAGGCACGGAATTGCTCCTGAACAGCTCCCAGGAGCTGTTGGCATGGTTGTCTCAATAATCAGCTGAAAGGCAGTAATACCTCAGGATTCAAATTATTGATCAGGGCCTCTCTGGGCTAAGCACTGTGCAAGCACACAATGAGAGCAGGGTTGTTTTTCCCCTGAATATCTGTATAGGTTCCTGCAACACACACTTATGTGAGCATTTCCTACTCTGAGGGAATATTCCCTCACACTAACAAGAGGTTACAGGGAATATTGCTGCAAATATGTGTCCTTTGCTTTCCTGCTTCGAATCCTGGATAAATTAGGATCCAAATCATGTAATGAGAGATTAAACTTACAGTGCAGCACAAGATAAACAAATGAATCAGGGGTGATTTAATTGAATACTGCACTATTTTACATGCTCAAAACAGTTCAGCACAGCTATCACTCCTGGCATTTCAATTTCTGTGACTGTTTAAGATTAAATCAATATGAACACTGGCATAATACAAATGATAATAGCTTAAAACTCATATTTTCCTACCAGAATTAAAATTTGATCTCATTATTTGAATTTCAGAGGTTCTTCCTAGAATCTCTTAGTTGCACTATGTGACAGACACAATACTCTTCAACTCCTACCCTTTTCATGGTAATTTCAATAAAAAGAAAATGATCATATTAGAACACAGGTGTATCTCAAAGGCCCTTCGAAGATCAGGACAAAGAATCTGAAGACTTCAGGCCTCTCATGGGTCAAATACTTATTAATATTAATAAGTCTGGAATTTCATTGATGGGCTTCAGCTTTTTTCATTTAGCAAGTCTTCTGTTATGAAACCATCAAAGAATAATTTATAGGCATTTGTTCAATTCTTCCTTGAATCACAAGTCATCACCATAAAGAACTCTGTAAAAGATATTTTTATGACTAGATGGGATTGCAATATAATTAGGAGAATCAAACAAATTTAAAAGTGGTCCTGAAGCAACTAAAAATAACTAGCGCAAATAAACGGAGAAATGTTAAAACAGTAAAAAAAGAAGAAACAATTGCTTTCTCTTTTCAAAGATGGCATATTGCACTCTTTATTCTCATTCTGGAAAATAAGCCACTGATGACCAGGAACAATTGATTTTTCCTTCTAGCTGTTTTCTAATTACTTCTGAACACTGAAAATTCCAGTTCTGTCACTCAATTGTACAAGGAGTCTCTTCAATTGGTTTTCTTATTACAGCAAGTGCCCCGTTGTCCTGCTACCCACACGTGTATCAAAGGTCTGTGGTGCTCTCATTGTGGTGCTGCCTTTCAGGTATGCTGAGCGAGTCAGACATTTTACATTGCAGCAGACTGGAAGGAAATGCACAGATTAGCACAGATGTACTTGCAGGACTTTTTCTTTCCTGCACAGTTTTGTCCAGTATTCCTAAATTTTAGGTGTCATTCATTAACTTCTGAGAAGTTCAACTTGCTCTATATTCATATGAATACCCACACACATACATATGTATGTGTATACCTTAGAGAGAGACAAATGCACATGTGCATTAATACCTATATAGGCTGTAAGGTCAGGGATTCATAAATCACAGCAAGAAGGACTGAGGGAATCTGATCACTTGGTGTTCTGAATACTTTTTAAGTAAAACATGCAAAAAATTTAATGTTCAGAAAAGGAACCTTAAAGTTACTATGGATTTCTTCAGGTATGATATACAATTAGGAAACAAGGGTAGCAAGGAGGGGTGTTTGGTTCTGCGTTTTTCTTACTTGTGTCTCTTTAATTCTGGCCATTCAACAAATATTTTGTGTCCAGAGATCTTTTACCCTTTTACTCAAGTAGTGAGTAATGCCATATCTTTGCAGTTTCACACATACTGTATCTTATATTCTATATGCCAATCCTGGTATCCAAACTGTGAAATTTTATTTTTATTTTGACCTACTTCCGCAACCCTTAAATCATATACAAATACCTGATGAATTAGATAGAAATATCTCAGATCTCATTTTATAATAAACTATTCCTGAAATCTTGAAGAAGCAGCTTCCAGCAGATTCTCAAAAGCTCAGGGAGCACTGAGTGGATTTCCTACAGTTCAGGAATGCATTGGAGTGAGGGTTGAGGCACATAGTTTTAAAGCCCAGGGTTCAGCTGGAGTGAGACAAGAAAGGAGGTGCCAAATATAAGTGTCTGGATTCTTAGAGCTTTATTCTATTAATTCTACCTGAAAAGAAAGGAAAGAGTGTATTTTCTGCCACCTAATGAGCAATTCTATTGCTCATGACCAGAAGGCTAAGTGATAAGTGTTTTGTGAAATTATGAATTTAAATACAATTATTTTATTACTTGTTGATCCATAACAGAGGAAAGGCTAAGCAGACATGTTCTTATTTTCTTCTACATACAATAAGGAATAAAACTGTTATCAGAAATGTTATGTTGTTCTAGATGCTGGGATTTTTTTTAATACCAGGTGATTAACATTGTTAACAATACTGTAGAAACTTCCTCTTTCTCTAGGTTCTATGTAAGCTTAAGAGTGAATTTTTGGTAATATGTTCAACTTCCTACAAAATACTGGATTTAATAGACTGGATTTAAAATTTAGCAGGAACTTTAAGCTTTGTTTGACTCTTTTTCCTTTTTCTTCTAGGAACAAGCATACCTCCAAATGCAGTTCCTAACCTAACATGTGAAGTAAACCTCTATTCCAGTCCTTATTCCATAAGATATATGGTACTTTGACAGCATTTGTAATTTCTTGTAGTCTTTTGTCATCTGTTCAGTACATGCCATTGTAAGAATCAAATAAATGCTGACCTTGTTTCTCTTCAACCATATGGTTCAAATAAAAGCAGGCATTTCAGTCAAGGGAAACATTTGTTCTTGTTAGTCCTTGTTGGATTTGAGCAAATAGTCTATATTTCCACAAAAAAGGCTTTCCTTCAGAAGACAACAGTTTTGGTTTCTATCCCCATTGCCTACTTCCAATTGAATTTTATTTGTTTTTATCTCTCTTTCTTTGGAGTTAAAAGTAGACCAGAAAGTTGCAAGGATCCAAACATCTTTTTTGTTACCTGAAACTGCTGCGTTTAATGACCAGGGGTGTGGAAGCTCTGATGCCTCTCTCGTTTGACTGTACCCAGCAGCTACTTTGAGTCTGATGGGATCAGCCAGCTAAAAGTGAAGATGGTACTGGAGTCTGAGTATGGAGGCAAATTTCATTGAAAGCTATTGAAAGCCTCTAAAGGAGAACTAGAAGATTTTAAGCCAAGTATTCCAAATTAATGCTGAAGAAGAAGCTTTGAACAAGACCTTTGAAATCAGTTTCTAGATTGGCACATGGATTAAAGTAAAGCCTTAAATGAAATGAGTTCAGGAAATATATTGAATGTATTGAATGTATTGAACACAATGAATTTCAATTTCTAATGAGTAGAAAAATGTCAAACCTTGTCAAATCAAAGTTACTATTTGGTATTGTCCACAATAGTCTATAGAGGAAGTTGAAGCTGTAACTTTGTTCTGTGTCACAAATATGTCTACTTTAATCTTTTCCCCTCCATGCTCATTCTGAGCTCTATAATGAGTCACTTACACTTATATAATAGAAATATTTCAATCATCTAACTATGATTATTTTTAAAGCCTTTGCTGAAATAGAAACTAGTATCTACCAGCACTGTGTATTCCTATCAGGCTCTTATAATCAGGATGATCGCTTAATTAGCATGTTTGTTTCCACTAGGGTATACTAATTAAGAGATATAACCATACTGCTGTATATTCCTATTAATGCTTTTCTACATTTAAAGTAAGATCACTCATTTCACCAGGTGTAGCTTTTAATGGTAACAGAAGATTTTGCAAAGGATATTGAGCTATTTTGCCATCTGTTTCTTATGCCAGTATTCTTAAATTACTAGAAACTAGACATTAGGTGGGGTTTTTTTTCAGAGCTTCCAGAATATTAACTTTATTTTATAGCTTTCACAGATGCATTCAAGCTAATATTTTAATAAAAATACAGCTGTCTTGACTAACGATTCCTCAGAAATGCTACTTCCACAGATCTGACATCCCAAGTCATTTTATGTGTATATTGTGCTAGGTAGTTACAGTAGAAATATGTTCTCTGAAAAATTAATATGTTGCATCCTTTGTTTCTCTCTATTCTGAACACAAAGCTCAAAGCTTCTCCTGCCTTTTCTATTTTTAATGCTGTAAAACATGTTTGATTCTGTTCATTATGACCCTGCTAAAAAAAGAGACAAATAATGCAAAGTTTACATTTATTTCCAATGAATATTGAGCAGAGCAGAGTTATCTAAAATTACTATGCTGTCTTCACTACTATTTAAACTTGTTTTATCATATTCTTATATCTCACTTTAAAATCCATTTTGTACTGTGAGATGTGGTTCTCTCCTAGAAGGACAAAATTTAAAAAAAGGAGGCTTTAAACACTGTAAAGTATTTAATGCATAAAGTATTCACAAAAGTGTCCATTAACAATGTCTAATTATTCTGAAATTTGCATTAACAAAAGTAACTGGAATATATTTTAAAATTGCTTTTAAATATGTGTTTACATTTTCCCAGTGTAGTGCTATAAAGAATCTCCATGAGTTTCAACTAGGTTTCTGCTAATTGATCTGTTATACACCTAATTAATTCATTTAGAATTATTTAGTCTACAGAAGACACTATTAAAAGCACAGTATTGCAAGTCTCAAGCCTAGTTTCTGCAATATCTGGGTGCCTAATGTGTCTCCCATTTTATGTCTGAGTCTTGAGCAGTCACAGGATGTTTCACAGTCTCATTTTTTAGCAATTGCAGTGGTACAACTGCTAGAAGGCTTTCCAAACCATTCTCTTCAATAATAACAGCTTAGTTAGTGGGCAGTTCTGACCACTCTTCTATTTTTACAATGAGTGTGATGCTGAGTTAAAGGTAGTAGCCGTTTTCACAAATTCACAACTCCAGGAGTTGATATTTCAAGAAGAAATATGAAATAAAGAATTGCGTGACACAACTGATTCTCTTTCTCTTTTCATAGTAGCTTTCAATTGAAACAGATTTATAAAAATGAAATTCCCTTTCCTGTTCCATTTCCCAATAGCTTTTAATTTATTTCACTCTCTTTATGAAGTACATATATGTACTGATGTCTATAGTCATTTTTCTGTAAAGCCTGCCACTGTAAAACTGTTTTCACTTGCTGTTTTGCCAAACTAAAATTATTAGTTTTGGACTAGGAGATGTTTTCCCTTAAACTTGGCTTACACTGATTTCTTCCAGATATAAAAAAAGGAATGAGATTTCTCGGAACAAAATGTAGTCAATGATTCTTGGAGGGTTTTTTGGGTGGGCTGGGAAACTTCTGAGTTTTTGGTTTTGTTTTGGTTTCTTTTGTGCAAGAATTTCACTAAAACATTCTAGTACAGATACAGAAGCAAAGACTTGCTGTTTTATTGGTGGGAATACAAAAATCAAGATGTATCTTCTGCATCAGGTCTGACTCTCTCCAAACAGAGAGGGATTTCCTTTCCAAAATATTCACATGTGAATGTTCACTAGGGCCTTGACACAATTAGACAGACTTACTCCATGAGGTTTCCTTTCCCATCAGGAGATCAGTCTCACGGCTGCAAGACCTGGATAAGACTCTACCTACAGATAAGGCTCAGACAGTCAATCTTCTGTCTACTTCCCAATCCCTGACTCCATATAGAAAACATTTTGGGACTCAATGAAGAAATTAGTTATGTATCAATAATGTTTCACCTTTTACACATTTAATCTAAACAGACTGGTGTTTTCGGGGCAATAGTGATTTTAATTGGTATTAATTTCCAGATTAAGAATCCTAAACGTCCTAGGCATCATTTGGTAAGGATACACGTGCAGTGGGTGATTAACCTTCAGTTAATGGAATTAACAGTGATCTAGGGCTCAGCTCAGTTGGTTAGACATTGTCATCTAGTGCCAATAGAAGCAGTTCCCATTATCCCAATAAGCATCCAAATCCCACAACCACAGAGCTATGAAACATTCTTAAATCCTGTGTTATCATTCTCATACCCATATCAAATATTGCTGTCCGTTGAATGGTGCCTCTGATCTTTATGTATGTCAGAGCATGGAGAGTGATTCAGGTCATCCTAAAGGAGACACCAAGCAGCAGCCTGTTTAAGCTCAGGCTTGCCCTAGTTCTTGGTTTCTACTTCTCCAGTATAAATTGTCATGCAAATAATTCTATTTTAAACATGAGGCATAGAATCCTTTATAATTATGCCTCATTCAATTGCTGCTTATCATGTCAAACATAGGCCAAAAAATGTAGGATAACAGACACTGAATGGGAAAGAGCCAGCATATATTTTCTAGGAAGAATGGATTCAACAGCATGCACAGTAAAAAGAAAAGGCATAAAACACCATCCTTGCAGACAAATAATTCGTTGTGGGCTCATAGTGATAATTTTTTGTTCTGCAAATTTTCGAAAGTGGTCTTCAAATGCAAATTGTAATGAAAATAACACAGGAAGATGGATTCATTCTGATGGTTTCAAGGCGCATCCTATTCTGATGTTCTCAGAAATCATACATGTCACAGGCTTCAAAAAAACCCAAACCAAAGCCACACAGAAAAGGCATACTGGACCACAGAATAAAAAACTGATACTTTCACCTACTTATTATACCAAAGCATCCAGCAAGTATTCATCTTCTTGATTAATTCTGTTGAGAATTCACATGTTGATGTCTTTCAATATGTTTAAAACTGCTTGTTGTTTTTGTTGCCATTAACTCCAACATTTACATGAGTTACAGAAGTTTACCTTAAAGATTATTTGTATTTGGCATCTTAGGTAACTTTGGTTTCTATTACTTCAATAAGGATGGAAAAAACATTAAATCTGTCCAATAGAATGTTTTAAGCAAACTATGAGGAAAAAAAGGAAAGAACGTAGATGGAACTGAACCAAGACAGAAGTTATCCATAGTAAGATTATTCCTATGTAGAATAACTATGATTCCTACAACAGTTATTAAATATTTTGCCCTTTTCTTATTTGAATGGCTGGTTTCAGCTTCTAGGCACTGGCTCTGAATATAAGAAAACCAAATGCCTTCAGCTGTTAAGGAACTTGATAATCCCTGCTATTTTTTTCCCATGGAAATAGAGCTACACTGTAATCAGCTCACATCTTCTTCTTACAAGCACTCAAGCCTGCTTTGCAAAAGCTTGAAGAATTCCACCATTCACAGTTGTTTTTTTTGTGGCACTTTGCTGAATTCTGTGCAAATGGTTCAATTTTGCAGCATTATTTCAAAAAGTGGGAACACGGGAGTAGTGAATGGCATTCCAATATTAAAACCTCTCTAAATCTTACAATAAAGATAAAATTCAGTGTCTTGCTTCTGCTCTCCCTATTAGTCTTTTTGCCACTTTTCTCGCTGACAAGAGACATTAAGTCGTTTGTCCACTATGGCTCTTATTTCCTCTCCGGAATCTTGATTTTTATTAGACAGCTCTGTCTTCTGTATAAATTTCCTGCACCGCTTGCTACGAGACATTTGATTTCTTATTTGATTCTGTTGAACCTGGCTGTGTGTAAGTGGTCCCATTTTACTCAGAAATCCTGCATCAACCCCATTTCTGCATCTTCATCCTTATTATTAATTGCATCTTTACTACTAATTGTTCAGCATCCATCAGTTTTATCCATGATTTCTGGTTTTTTCTGAACCATTTCTAGGTATGTTGCATAAAAGTTGAATGTCAAATAACCTAGTATTTGTGGAGTTCCACTGGAAAAACATAGTGCTTGTTCCTCATTGGCACATACACTTTTGAGATCCATCTGTTGGATCAGTTTCTGATGTGATCTGGTGTTATTGTGTAGTGTTAATCAGAGGTCTGGGTCACACTGTGTCCTATGCCTGTCATGGTCAGAGTACACAATACCCACACTTTTACCTTTTCTAGACAAAATTTTTATCTCATCAAACACCACAATCAAGTTTATTTGACTAGATCTAAGTTATGTAAAATTATTTTGGCTAGCATTAATTGCATTCCTATCACTGAATTTCTCATTAATGAATTTTATACCAGCATTTCCACTATTGCTTAGGATAGCCTGATATAAGGCTTACCAACTACTGACTATGGCAGATTAACAATTCTTCAAGCTGCTGGAATTTTCCTGTTTGGAGATTTATTAAAATGAACATCAGAGAAGCAGACATTTCCTCAGCCAATTTTTAAGGACTCTTGAATATTATCTTAATTGAATATATTTATTCATGGTAGATGATGCTTGAAGTTTAGCAGCATGCAGTGCTGTGATTTTCCATCACTTTTATATCCTAAAATGTAAAATATACTCTCATTTTTTTTTCTGAGAAATGAAGTCACTACCTCACAGGGAGACAAGATAAAGGCATCAGGTCCTCTCAGCAGGAACCAGGCTCTGTTGCTGTCACAAAGATGAGAATTTAACTTGACTGGAGTAGGACAAAAGTTTTAAGTTACTCTGAGAAATTCTCTGGAAACAAAAAGGAGTCTCAGTTTTTCAGCAGTATCTTGCTAAGTATTACCATTTTCCTGAGTTGTGAACCATAACCTCACTCCCTTTCCTCACATGGCTCTTTGTGAATTGATTTTAGATAGTCCCTGACATTCTGCTGTCACTACAGAGCTAGTTCATCCTTCATTTTTCATGTTTCATTTTCTTGGTTGGTATACTAAGCAGAAGTACTTATAATGAATATATTCTCTTTCTCATTTACTGAGTAACTCTTAATTTTTTCATATCTAGCTTGCAATGAATATTGCTTTAAGATGGTTCTCTCAGTCAAAGCATTATTCTAGTATCCTTATATTTCCTTATCAGTTTTCAAAATTTCATCCTTTCTAATTATTATTTTGCTGGCTGTTTTCTGTTCTCATCTATGTTTCTCATCTCTATGATAAATACGTATATAGATAAAATCATATTTATATACCTCTACATCTTAGAGCTATAAAATAAATATAGATAGATAAAGATATACATATCTATCTATTATATATATAGAATATAGATAGAATATAGTTTCTATTTCTGTCTCCTGTCTTGCCTTGTTTCACTAATGATCTTTTACAAAATATTGCTCTTCATGGTAATGGAACCATACTTTTTGTGTGCCAACTCATCCTTTTCAAGAGCTCCCTATGTGCATTCATATTTCTCTCACAATCTGTCATCTTCTGATTCCTTACAGACAATTCCTATCATACTTTTCATATTCTTTAAAAAATAATCTATTTATAGGGTCTGTCAGAAGATGTTGAATGCTGAAAGATGATAATATCAAAACACTAATACTACTAATAGTATAAACTATTATCTTTCCTCTGGAGTACAGCTCCCAAGATCACTTAAAGGTGTAATTTCTGATGAAAACCCCCAAAACACAATTTGAGGGAAAAATGTTTTCCTGCTTTTATAAGTTTATGTGCAAGATAATAAATAAATAGGCAGTTATTTGTTATTTTGGACTGGGAACCCCAAGCAACCACAACTTTATTTCAACTTCATGACACAATGCAGGCCCTGATGAGCTATTTGTACTCTGGCTTCTCTGTTACATTGTGCATCAAGTAATAAAGGCATAAGCGCAAGAGCTCAACAACTCCCAGTTTTGCAAAAAATCTAAATTCTGGAATATTTTTCAAAGTTGTAGTAAATTGGAGGAGGAAAATAATACAAAAATAATAGTTAAAAAGTGGAACTAATTTGATTTATTAATAAGATTTATGGGTTTGGAAAACTAAGCAATCTTACCCTTTTTGTCAATGTATTGCCAACTGAGAAAAAATTGACTTGGACTGTCCTCTCTTTGAGGGGACAAAGATTCTCTGATTCTAATGATGGAAATAAGTTTAGTTTTTGAGAATTATTGTGCTGTTGAGTAATTGGTTTACATTTGGTTTAAGTAATAAAGAAATCCGTTTTACATAGTTTTGTGCAGATATATTTAGAATAGAATATATAACCTTGATGGCTATTTAGGAAAATGTAATCAAGTTGTTACATTCAGATCATTTTCTGTACTGAATTGATGGATCAGTAGATAAAGCTTCAATTACAGTCACAGAATTGTAATTTTAATTGGAAAATTGCATAGGCAGTGTTCAGTATGACCAAAAAAAATTAGACTAATGAAAGCAACAACTAAGCCATTTTTGAGATTATGCACGTGTTAATTAAAGAAAACATCTTTTTCATTATAGCTGTTAAAATGTATTTCAGGGGCTGCATTATAAAGACTACCTTTTGATGGTCTGGGAAATATAATCTAGAGGCAGGAAGCTAACATTTGGCCCACATTCTGGGTTGTATCTCTTATTTGACATGAGAATTTTAGTACTATCTGCTAGTGAGCCTGACTGCTTGCGTTAGATGCTCTACAAATTTAGGAGGGCAGAACCTTAGCACCTTACTGCAATAATGAATATTTGAACAATATAGAGGTAAAAAAATGGTTTAGATTTTCCAAAAATGTCCAAGGATTTTGTAAGCCAACTCCCATAAAAGTTGGTGCCCCTAGGCAGCTGTGAAGAATATTCAGCATAGTAGTAGTATTATGTCTTTTAGAACTTTTAAGAGGAAGTGAGTCACTAAAACAAGAAAGATCCTCTTATGGCATATGGATTGGTTGCCTGTGCTTACAGGTTTAGCATAGCCCAACTGTATCAGGACTGTTTGCAGTCCTTAAGAGATAACTGTTGTAGTTTTTAGCACCTACAGTGAAAAAACTGAAGCTTGGGAAACTGTAAGCATTCGCAATTTGATCTAAAATGAATAAAAGATATAGGTGACTTTGGTGACCTCATTCAATGCAATACCTCAGTAGAAATCACACTGTCTTTGGTGAAACAGTTGTACATACAAATTGCAAATTGTATAATACTGATATAAGTCAAATCATACTCCAAAACTTGGAGTCTGGGAGGATAGATGAAAAGAAGATGACATTTAGAGACGTATGGTATTTTCATTTGGAAACCTTTATGTTTTGGGAATATTTTGATTTAAGAAAAATCTGAAATACAAACAGAAGATGAATTAAAGATGGCAAATGCATCTTAAAATTGGGACACCAGATGAGACTTTCTCCCTACCAAGGAGGTAAGGAACCCTTAACAGCACCTCCCTGTTGATACCATGTTAGCTTCACAGTCAATGTTATTATTTGAGCTTTGTGGTCAGCTGCTTACTTTTTCTTGCTTAGATTGGGGCTGTATCTGGCTTTCTGAACAGAAGGTAAAATGAGGATGTGATCCACAGAGCACCTAGTTACTCTTTGTACATTTTCAGTACTGCAATCAGCAGTTGCTACAGACCCATGTGTATCTACTCTTTAGCATGCAAAGAATGAGAGCAACATAGTGTGGACAGTAAGTTAATGATAATTGTAGCAGCAAAGGTGTTTAATACTAAAAGTTCCTGGGAAGGAGATTCCATTTTAGTAAAAAAACACTTCTAGATGGATGTTCAGGAGATAGGGAGGGGTAAGAGGCAGGTTTTCCATACTGAAAATTCAAAGAATGCATTCCTTGTGTTTTTGCAGTAAGAGAAAGCAGGTTCTGCTTTTCTGAGTGTCTGTGAAAGTAGCATCTTTCTGCATGCTTCCCATTCCAGTTCTATTCACTTATCATTTATGACAACAAACATAATGGACCTTGTAATCTTATAATTTCCTTTTTTACCATTCTTTTTCCTGCATCCTGGAGTTCGTGAAAGTCCTCTTGGAAATACAGTATTTGTAGTTTTTAATTTCCTCACTTTCTTCTCCTCAGCCTAGAAGTTCTACCTCTGTTCCCTGTGATATTCTAGAAATGCTATGAGTAGGACTTTGTCATAGGAATTCTTCCCCTTACACTACTTATTGTATAAACAGAAAGCAAGAATTCTAGGAGAAGAAAGTATGATTTATGGTTTAGACAGCTATAACTGCCTACGGGAAATTAATTTATCCCCATCTACATGAGACTGTCCTAACATAGTGTTAGATAAGTCACCTAGAGCTTTCAAATGATTGTTGTATTTTTAGTCTCCACAAAAATTTCGTATCTGTTTTCCAGAAATACCATGTCTCTACATCTGTTATTGAATTGCATACAAGTTGTACTTTGGTGAAATAATACTGTGATGCAATAAGTTGTGAAACAAATCAGGTCATCTTCAGTTGGGCATTCAAAATGACAGCAATCTTTTAAAAAAACAAAAAAACATGGATCTTGCCTCCTTGTCTATTAAAAGTGAATACTTATATTTCATGTCACAAAAATACCAAGAAGATGAATAAATTATTCCTTTGATACATTCAAATACTATAGCAGTGTCATGGAAAAACTCATGCGCATATTAATAATTCTGTATTCAGAGACTCAATTAAATCAAATGCAGTAAACAAAGCATGGTGCCGAACCCTGAACAAAGGGAGTGGAATGAAAACCTGAACTGTTTCTCACGTGCTGAGCATTAGCTTTCCAAAGCAATAAAAAATCTGGGAAATGGTCAGAAATAGTACAGTGTTTAATGAACAAATGATGTATATCCTGAATCAAGTATGATCAGCATTAATTCTGGCTTTTCCTAAGTTTAGACTTCTTGGCTTTTAACCCCAGTACTCTCTAACATATTTTTGGATGCATTCTATCAAAAGTAATCTTGAATACCTCAGTCAGTTCCTTGTACCAGGCTGTACAAAAACACTGAGACAATGACTGCCTTAAGATGTTTTCTGTATAAATAGGTGCAGTTTTTTGAGAGTGCTCTACATATCTAGGATTTTTTTTGAATAAGAGCAATGTTTTTTTAACTCTCACTAAGGCTTTCAAAGTGGCCTAGAGATGAGGGCAGCCAAGTTTCTCCACCAAAACATCTAGCTAAAGGATTGGCTTACAGTGGGGTGCTCAGCCAGAGGTCAGGGTGTTACCTGATCATGTTGCTGAAAGGGAAATGAGTCTCCTCTAAATCCTAGATAGACAGGGCAGGCTCCTGGCAGTGAAAAAGAAGGTTCTGGTATAAATATGATTGTGATTTTCTGAGCTATAAACAATTGAATCTCACACGTTTTAGTACAGACATTTGAACATTCCTAGAGAAATATTTTCTGTAGGATTCAGAAATTCCACCTAGCCTTTACCAGCAGCCCTTAGCCGAATATTTTGTGCACATAAACTGAGCAGTCTTATTCTTGCTGATTGATTTTCAAATTGATATTGACTTTCCAATTCACATTCCCCTCACTGAGTACCTTCCATTCATCTATCTATCGTATTTCTAGCATGCTCATCACTGTAGCCTGTCAAGGCCTTACATAAATCATCTGAGGCATAATCGTATGTCAGATATCTATGCAAATGATCATTTTGTATGCCAGTCCCTATAATCTACTAACTTTCAAAAGCACAAAAACTGTAATCCTTTCCTTTCTCTTGGTACTTTGCTATACAATCTATTCATCTTGATCTACTTGCTTATTTTAACCGTCCTGTTTCCTTTACTGGGAATAAAAATCACACTTTAGCTGAAACAGAGCTGATGGACATTATAACACTCCTCATGAAATCCAAAGCAAAACATCATGTGTTACAATACTGTACTCCAGAGCAATAGATAGAACAGTGCATCTTGACTGAATGTATACAATTCATCTTAAAATATGCTTTTGGAAAACAAAAAACAACAAAACAACCCACCACTTCTATTCCAGACTTTCAGCTACTAATATTTTTTCCTGTAAGAATGAATTAAACTTGCAACAAAAAGAATGCCATATTATTGCAATATTTGTGCTAAATTGTTACAAATTCAATTTCAAGAAGAAAATATGAAAGATACAACAAAAACATTTATGATTTACTTGAATCATGATGTATCTCTTACAGTAGAATGACATATAAAAATGGAATTAAGTATTTTCTGGTGTGGAAGAATTTTCCTGAGCATTTTTCTGCTTATGAACCAAAAAAAAATTTTAAAAAATATTCATTTGAAAAATAAAAGGAGCTAGTTAAGAAAAACATCTCCCTTGTTCTCAATATTATAGGTAACCATGAATATTTCTCTGTTTCTTTTAACAACTGTTACATTTTAATGCAGATATTTTTCTTACAGTGTCACTTTTTTCTTTTGGAGAAAAAAGATGTGTATCCTAATGATTAATTTTGCACATTTTCAACAGAATTGTTACATCAAAGTATTTAAGTTTTAAATTTCAATTAGTCTGTATTTTAAATTATTTTCCTGAGCCAGTAGCTACTGATTCTTTGGTTAGAACATGAAAGCCCACAAATTTCTTCATTTTTTAACTTTTTCTCAAGTTTGTAATGAAAAGTGGGGATTTTTTTGCCATCAAATAACCATTCTGTAACCCAGTAGCAGAACACTTGAAACATTTTTAAAAGCTTTATTTTCCATCACAGACAGAAGTATGTAATTTATATATATATATATGGTGTTTGTTTTTTTTTTTCAATTAAAGGTAGAGTTATTCTTATGTTATATTGTATTGGTTTCGCACAGCCTGGTTTTGGGTAGCAAGCGGGGCCGCAAAGGCGGCTCCTGTGAGAAGCTGCTGGAAGCTTCCCACCATGTCTGGCAGAGCCAGTGGCTGATGGCTCTGGAGATGGACATGCTGCTGGCCAGAACTGGGCCAATGAGAGAGGCTGGTAACGCCTCTGTGGTGACATATTTAAGAAGAAAATCAAAACAAAGTCACAGGGTTTTTGCTTCTAGTAAGAGAAGAGGAGGAGGTGAGAACATGTGATGGAACATGGGTCCACGGGGAATGCAGAGATCCACCTGCAGCCCGTGGGGGAGGTACCCGTGCCGGAGTGGGTGGATGCCTGGAGGAGGCTGTGATCCAGTGGAAGACCTGGTAGAGAAAGAGGGCCCTTGCTTCCAAGGTGGAGCAGCCTGTCCTTGGAGGACTGCACCCCGTGGGAAGAGACCCACGGCGCAGCAGTTTTGGGAGGGCTGTGTACCCGTGGGAGGGACTCACGCTGCAGCAGGTGCGGTTTGGCTGCTGCTCGTGAGGGTGGACCCACGCCGGGAAGTTCATGGAGAACTGTCTCCCATGGGAGGGACCCTACGGCCTCACAGAGAAGGACTCTTCTCCCGAAGCAGCAGAAGAAAATCCTGGTGATGGACTGACCAAAACCCCCCTGCCCTGCCTCCCTGTGTTGTCGGTGGGAAAGAGGGAGGGTCTGGGAGGGGGGGAAAGTGTTCTAAGGGCTTATTTTATTTCTCATTATCCTCCTCTGATTCTGTTAGTAATAAATTTTACTTAGCAACCAAGGTTGAGCCTGTTTTGCCCTTGAAATATTTCTCCTGCTGTCGTTATCTCACTCATGAAGCTTCTGTTAACCCTTTCCTCTTTTTTCCCTCCTTTTGTCTAGCTGTGGTAGGGGAGGGTGAGCGAGCGACTCTCGTGGGTGCCTGGAGCTGGGCCAGTGTCAAACCATGACATATATATATGTATAACAGGTCCTGTCTTCAGAGGATGCCTGGAGGATACTGGTTGCATGGGTCCTAGAAATACAGTAAAAAGCCATTGTCTCATTAATTACCTACTGTTGCAGCAAAACAATGATCGCAGTTCCTCAATGTGCTTTGCCTTCACCAGGCTCTAAAGTTAGGGTGGGTCATGCTTCTGCCTCTCAGATGGACTGCAGTATGTGGGAAAATGACTGTCCCTGTAGAAGGACTGGTGTAGGACAGAGAGACACTGTCCTTAGAAGACTCAGTCTCTGGTCTCTGCCTTGGGAATTTTCCCTGATTGCTTTAATCTGCCAATTGCCAGGATCAGCAGGAATCAATGGGAAGGGAAACCTGCCCTGAGTGGCACATCTATTCTTTCTCTTTTCGTTTATATAATGCCCTGACTTGGCTTTTCATCCTGAAGTGGAAAAATTCCATTTTCCCCTACATATCTGGTAAGTTTTAACCTAGAGGATTGGGTTAAACTCAGAAAGGAACTGTTGCTCCAGGAACCAAAGGATGAAAGTTTCAGACATTTCTTCTTAGGGCTGTTTCGCCTAGGGGAGCTCAAACTTGTCTCCCATTCAGCAGCCTGATCTTTCCATTCCTGACTTTAGGTGTGTAATTTCTCTGGTACTTTTTTAAAGGGGGTACATAAGTCTTCACCAGGGTTTTTGGTCCTACCTAAAGCTGGATACCTTTGTCCTTGAGTAGACCTCAGGTGTACAAGCTATATCGAAACAAACCAGTGATGGATAAAGTGTTCTTATGGCAGCCATGTTTATTAACGTCTAATAAAAGTTTTCATTCAACTCCAGTCAGTTCTACCTGACTACCCACTGGGACTTCTCTGAGGTTGTACTTACTGCTCTGCTAGATAAGGACTCACACCTTCAGGAAATGAATGAAATTCTTCTCCTGATGACATAGGGCATTTTTCAGATAATGTTTTCTTAGCTGCCAAGTTCAGGTATTTTTATTTCTGTCTTGGTACATTTTTAATATTTGTCACTTTCGTTCCAGTTGAAGGACATTTCTTCAATGATTTTGCTAAACTTGTTAGGTAGGTGCATTTTTTGATATGTGGTATTCTTGTGTACAGTAAATTTATCTATATTCACTATGCATTTCTGACATGAAGCATCACAGATACTGACAAATGACTGATTAGATTTGACAGAGGAAAATGAAGTATACTTGACATAAAACATCTATACTGCATTGTCAATACTTTTCTGTGCAGCTGGGAAGATAATTTATCTATTTTCAACCTTCTTCATTTATTTCGTGTTACAATTATAAATAAACTTCAAATGTTTCTCTTTGTTTTGCTTTACTTTGCTCTGCTCCAACCATTGCTATTTTGCCATGCTCTGCCCTGTGGTTTCTGAAATATATGTTCAGGAACACTCAGAATTTACTAACCCCACCCAAAATTTATTCCCTAATACAGTAAGAAATGGAAAATATTTTGTTAAATTCCAAAATACTTAACAGTTTGTGAATAAAGAAAAAAAAAGTCTAGCTGAACAAAAATATTCACAGTATTTGTAAGAATCCTACTTAAAGAGGCAAAAATATTTGTATCATACACATTCATGAACACATGGGTTCAGCAGGATGTTAGATACCTATACAGGTTCAACTCACAAAAGTGGTAGGTAAATTTTAAGGTACAACTATTATAATAGATAAACATTAACTTTGTATCAGACACTGCCCAATATTACACCTATGAAAATGAACTCTTCAAGACAATACATTTGTCAAGAATTACATCCAATATTAATAGGCACTGAGTGTGTGTGAGTACTAGGAACTTAAAGTACACTGAATTTCTCTCCGAATTTCCCAAGTTTATTGCACTAACAGTACCTCACACCTTGTTTTATTGGCAAGTTCTGTTGCAGAGCATGATTAAATCAATTAGTATATGGGCATGACACGATGTTCTGGTAAGTTTCAAGCTGAGGAAATGTAAATTGACTACAAGCTATTTGCAGGAAAAGAGAAAACTTTTCTTAAGCACACAACTCTCATAGCCTCAAAAGCTATCAAGTTTATCTTGGGTATGGATGCCTGCATCTGTAATGGTTTACTAGCTTCAAAAAAGATCCTAAGGTTTAGATTTCTGACTGTAAATGGTTAAAACAGAGCCATTTCCATTTTTTGCATCAAAATAAATAGGTTTATATTTTTCTACATTTTTTTTTCTTTCATAGAGAGAGTTCAATTGTAAGGACCTTTTTTCCCTTAACTTCTTTTTTGTTTGTTTGTTCGTTTTGGGGTTTTTTTGTTTTTGCTTTATTTGTTTGGGTTTTTTTTTTTCTTTTCTTTTTTACTGCTTATATTCTTTCATGAGACATTTCTTGGGCATGATACAACAAGATTTAGATGCAGAACTGCCACTAAGCTAGTGGGAATTGCCAATTAAATCTAAGGCATAATATTGAGAGTCTATGTATCTAAGCACAGCTTCAAGTGTTTCCATATGGTGGAAAAACCTCCCTGAACCTGAGTGATATTTAAATTTGTACAATATAGCACCAGGAAAATACAGATAAAACTTAGTTGCTTTATATAGAACATCATTATCCCCAGCAGGATGACTGCCTGTTCTCTTGGGACCAGAGTTTAAGATGAAGTCTGAGCATTCAACTTTCCTAGGTAAACGGAGCTCATGTATAATTGATGTTGATAGCATTAAATGAAACACTCATTGTCTCTTTTTTTATTACCTGACTTCAGAATCACACTGACTGCAAACAATGAGAAAACCGAACAAGCAACTACCCTAGATTGGTTAATTGCTTCAAAGGAGGATGTGAATGGAAAAGTAAAGGAACTTCCAGTAGCATTAACAAATCTAATATAGGTTGGCACCAAGTGGAAATAGTAATTTGACGAAATGAAGACTTTTTCATTGTAAAAGCAAAAATTCCCATGTATTCATCCAGAGAATTAGTCCCAAGAAATTCAACAGCAATTCTTATAGGCTCTTGCCATATTGAAGTTTGCAGTTGACTTGGATTTCTGTGAAAACCAAAAATGCTTACAATCCTTTTTGTTGGATAAATACTCCAGGACATCAGATAAAATACCTGATAGCCCTAAAGAAAAGTTAGTTTGAATTATTTTCTATTATTCTTTTTTTTTTTTTTTTGAATTGTCAAAAAGTTTCATTTGACAGTTTTCAAAAGGAGTTCTGTTTTTTCCATTTTTTGAAACAATTTTAGCTTAGAAATTGTGGTATAACTATTGATAATAAGTGGTGTGGAATCAAATGTTTCAGAATTATTCAGGTTCTGACAAAAAAAAAAATCTTTTTTTAATTTCTATTTTTTAACCTTTGTTAGAAAAGGTTCCAATACCCTTCTCTTTTCTCTGGATGGAAAATGGTTTCCTTGTAATCTATATTCAGTGACAGCAACTGAAAATAAACTAAAAGCATTCTCAAAAAATGTTACATTACCTTCAGATCAGCATTTCCAGTCCCCATTAATGGTAAAACTGTAAATATACATTATCAGCTGCAAACTAACTGAAGCCTTATTCAATATGAAAAATGTGCTAAATCCGAAAGGACTACAAGAATGAAGATTCTGGACATACCACAGCATAAAATTAAAATGAGGAAGCCTCTTCAGGTTTCCATGTAAAAACAATCATTAAATAGAAAATCATTACAGATGTTTCTCTCTCAGCCATTCCTACTTGAATACTAAAATAAGAAATTTTTCTTGTGCATCTCTACACACTTCATGCTTAGTGTACCAGTGTGATAAGTAAATCTTACATCTTTCTGTACTGCAGAGAATTCCTGTTAATTACACATAGTTCAAGTGTTAATTGAAGTACTTTAGTGCTTCATTTGTACTCTAGAGCCTCTGACTACATCCGTTTGAACACCCTGTCTACTTTAGTGGAAGCATTGAAGCCTTCAATGAAAACTAGAAATCTAGAGGTAAGACTAGAAACAAACAGTAAATAAAAAGAAAAGAAAAAGGGGGGGGGGAGAAGGCAAATGAAAGACAAAAAAAATATAGGTAAAAAGAGTGCCCTGGCCTCTCTAGTTATTGAACACTTTGGGATCTGTCAGTCACAAGGAAGTTAAACTTCAAACTCTGATATGTCAAAGCAGGAAAGTTACCACTCAAGATACCACAAGAGAATTATTGTATTCTTACCTTTAATGAACAATACTTTCGATTAGACTAAAAGGAATAGATGGAAAAAATGTACAATGTTTTGAGAAAACTTTGAATTGTCTCTTCTTCCAGTTACAACAATAGATTTAATAAATTTAAAAAAAACGAAATAAACCTCTTTCTATATGCTTTGCCTTGACTCTCTTCTTAGACTACCACAGCTACAAACACACTGCTCCTACTGAAGGATAGCAATAAGAAATATGAGCCAAGACTCCATATAATTCCAGTGGTACCACTTATAATATGAAGCACAAGATATTAAAAATGCAACTATATCAGAAGTTCAGAAAATCAGTTTTATTTAAATGTAAATTAACAAACTCTCCTTTCCTCCAATCTAACAGAATTGCATAGTCCACTGATTTTAATTAAGATGGGAAAACTGTTTTGATAAAAGAAGAAATGACCCCAACATGTGCCCAAAACTTCAAAGGAAACTACATATGAAGTGAATAGAAGAAAAAAATTATAGCTAAAGTTAACTTTTCCTCTATGCTTTTTTTATACTTTTTTCTCTTTCTTTCCTTTCTAATTTCCTTTTTTTTTCTTGTGGTATTTATGAACTGAAAAGCCCAAACTTTGCTAAACCTTCTATGAGTATGAATATCAACAGTGTAAGTACACAAAAAACATTGAAACATTAATTGTAGATAAAGAATGTTTTCAATTAACATTTCACTCAAAATTACACTTAGTACGTGTAAAAAAAAAAACAACCCCAAAGACACGTCTCATGGTAATCCAGCCATTTGAGTTGAAGGGCTCTAAATAATCAAGAAGGTGAACAGCTACACATGGTAGTTGATAAGCAACCCCAAAGTACTCAGAATATAAGCAAAGTTGTGTCACCCACATTTTTCCTAGGAATAGCTGAGTACAGCCAGGGCTTCAGGAGTCAGATTTCTTGATTACCAAGATCTTAATACATGCTGTGGATGCCAGAGCAATCTAGACCATGGACACCTTTGCTGCTGCTCCTCAGATTTTTCAAATTATCTGAGAAAGTTTTGCTTTAAACTTTATTGGATTGTGGGTTTTTTTTTTTCCACTCAGAAAAACAGCCCATAAAAGAAAATAGCAACTTAAAATATTTTGAGGATAATGGCTACAGAGACAATGGCATGACTGAGATAAGAATACAGACTTTTTTCTTTCCTTTGTGTACACTTCATATCAGCACGTGTATTTTTTATCAGAATTAAATACTACATTTTGAAGAAATATATGGAAAAACAAACTATTTTTTAAACAAGCCAATCAGTAGAAAAAGGCCTGGATGTGAAAAACACACATAGCTGCATCATTTGTAGTGACAGTGGATAGTATTCTCTGCATACCACAAGGAGGAGAAACATAGATCTTACTTTCCTAATACATTTATGAGTAATGAAATTGTAGAAGCCTGACTTATCAGGGATGAATTAAAATAAAAAGGTCTTCCTGAAAATATACACACTAGTATAGATTGTACTTGAAAGTATTGTGGTATGTACTTCCTGGAAATTGATTTAATGATCCATTTTCATAAGATCCAAACCAAGTATCAGATAACTACCTACTTTAGCAAATGACTACAGTATCCAAGATTGCACTAGTTGTAGCTGCAGTATAATGCTAGTGTTGTATATAAATCTATTAAAACGCTAATTGCTTCATCAAGCTATTACTACCACAAGTTGTCTCTGCCAATTCAATATTATCATCTCTATTTGAGTCTTTCTTAGAATTAGGGAGTCAATTATAATACCCTTAACATCCTTCAAAGGTAATTTAATGAGGTATATTCAATTAACATGTATTCTGAAGAACATGAAAGTATACTCGGATTCTGGTTTTTTGGAATCTGTTTTCCTTGGATTGAATTTTGCCCTTTCAGGATATCTCTAAAGGTGTTTCCTTGGGAAAGCCTTGTGCAGAATAGGAATGTAGTGCAGTCTTCTACAGTGTCTGCAGTCTCTCCAGAACTCAGTGATGTGTATCTAAATCTCTCTAACACTCATTCTGTACAGTCACTGATGTATTTGCAGTTCTGTACAGCAGCTGCTGACACATAACCAGTTATTTCACAATGAAACCTATAATAACTGTTTCTTTCCCAGTGAAATTTTGTCAAAACTGGCACCTAGATACTGCGATTGCTGTGATACAAACAGCTGAGAGAGGGAAAACTAGCCTGAGCACTACACTCATTCTTCAGTAGAAGTACGTGTGCAAAAGCATGAATGGCATATGCATATTTTAATTTTTCTTTTTAAATCCTGAGCAGTGTTATATTTACACCATTTGACAGTTCAGTCTTTTCTGGTCTAATACCAAATGACTTTTCTCTAAAAAGCAGAGTAAGTAGACTACAACTATATGCTTTAACCTTGTCAAGAAAGCCTAATGTAAACACAAATGTTGGCAGAAAGCATATGCTAAACTTCAGTCAAGTAACTGCATTCTCTCGTTATTGCAACTCTTCTGCAGTTTATTATGCTCAGTGATTTTTTTCATGTCTGAAATAGCTGTATAATTTATGCACATGCATCTTCGAACCAGAAGCATAACCTGTGGCTGCACATTTTGAATAGATGGATCTGTTACACAGTGTAGGTCCAGACAGTGTATTTTAAGCAAATAGGAGCATACTGTGCCTGTGCTACCAAATAGATATGCTTTTTGACAACATTAGCTTTGCTCCAAATGCAGGCTTATTCTCTTTGGTGAGAATGAAACCAAACCCCTGATCTTAATGAGGAAGCATCTAAAGCTGGGAAGCATAAACTACAGTGGAAACTTTTAAACTGGAAGCACAACAAAAACATTTTAAATGGCTCAAGAGCTCTGTTGCCAGATAGTGGGAATTGGATAAATGATGATAAGTGACTTCCCAACTCTTAACTTTGTGGACACAGTAATATGGTTTGCAACTGGGCAACAAAACGTTATTGCCTTGGAGTGTTTTTCAACTAGAAGTTCGATGATAAGAAATGTTCTGGTTCATGGGAAGTACTGAGGGTTGCAAAACACAAGCTATACAAAACATTTCAGAACACAGCTATTTTCTCTGCATGAATGTTTCCTTTGAGTATATGTTCTCCACCACTTACTCAATTCCTGTAGTGCTGGCCAAGTTAAGAAGGACTAAACATTACCCAAGTCTCAACATGTCATTCTTCCTCGTGCCTGCACAGTTCTACAAGGCTATTTACAGACATCTGCAGCTTTTAATCCTTTTTCTCTAGTCCTGGTCATTTACATTCCTTGAGGATTTTTCAGTCCATTAAATATGACCTTTCAATGTTCTGTTGGAGTTTTATAATACAGTTAATGCATGACTTTGTCCTCTGGGAAAAAGTGTATGGAAGCAGCCCATGTGCTACCCAAAACAATGTTTTTTCCTCCTTTAACTGGAATGATACTAAACTGTGGCTCAGTAACTAAAGGTACTATGACTGTTTCAAGAAGCTTTACAGCCACACAGGACTCAATACCCAAATCTGAGGCTGTTTTTCTCCTCAAACACGGCATTTTCGCCTTAATACTTGTTTATAGGCACATTGTCACTTTGTACTTCCACTATCATGGATAATCTTTCTTGTTCTAATAATCAATTACGAATAGTAAGACTGATTATAACAGCAAATATATCAATCAATGTATGTTAAATACCAGGTTATATCTGTAGTATTTGAGTAACTGGAAGAATGCTTATGGTGTGGCACCAGAGCTAATAGCAAGAGATGCAGAAAGAAGCACTGAAGCTCATAGGGAAATGTTGTTTATACTTCACTGCCTGCTTGGCCAGTGTGGTTTTTGGAAATGTGTGTTTAAGAAAAAGGTGTCCACAAACTGTTTGTGTAAGGACTGTGTTAACTTATTGAGCCCACTTATAGGGATGATAATTTTCCACAAAATGAAAACGTAAGTCACCCATGACTGTACTTGAGTCTAAATTTTTGAAATTTTTCACATAATAGGGCAGTCTTTCTTTTCAGAATCTGACACTGAAGACCCTGATAAAATTCAGAAGTTTCCCTAATTTGCAAGAGAGAAGGTCAAAAACAAACAGGCAACAGTTTCTCCTGGAAAAAGAATAGAAGTCAATTGTTTCTATCTGCTGTTTCCAGTGTAATTTAACAGATTAAAAACATTGTCCTTGATTTAAGGCCCTGGAAAATGTCTGTGAAATGCAGCCTCTAGGCTAAGCAGGAGAACATCTGTCTCCCGGGAGAGCTGGGCAGGATGCTTACTGCAAAGTGCAAGTTGTACTCAGTGTACCTTCAGCTGGGTGTATTGTGCCAGCAGCGAACTCCTGGGAGCTGGAACAGAGCATGAATCAACCGCCAGGATTTTTTTTCTCCTTTTAAAATCTTGCTGTCTCCTGTTTTGCTTCTATGCATAGTAAGCATTCCTTAAGCTCTTGGCTCTGTCTGAAAGCAGTAGCTTCATGGGTCACAGATGACTCATGGAGACTTCAGCCCCCTGTTTCTGTTGACCCTTGCAGTCACTGAGAGTTTTATCTGTGACTGAGCACATCTAATAGTAACTTTCTTTGTCAAGAAGAATGACGTGTTATCAAGGATATTCATTTGTTTCTGAGCTGCTGCAGAACGCTTTCCCGACTACCTCAATTGGGAACAGCTAGGAGAGCAAATGCTTCTCATTTCCAGTAGTGTGATCATACTTACTTTGCAGAAAACAGAAACGCTTACTCTGTGAGTGGTTGGATTGGCAACAGTCATCCTGTAAGCACAGTTCAGCACTGCATTTTGTAGTGCCAGGTCTGTAACTAGAACAGTTGATGCCAGAGGAATGTATTGACTAGGTCATTCTTTTCCTTTGCACAAAAAGAACTACATAAACATTATTTCCAGTATGCAGAAAGCAATTCCTGATTTAATGGTTGCGCATGTCTACAATGTGCCGCTGCTACTGAGAACAAAATGGACAAGGTAGAACTGCATGTCTGAAAGAGGCCTTGATGTTTCAGTAGGTCCCAGTAGGCAGGGTATGATCTACATGTGGTGTTCTATGAAGCTCGCAAATGTTTTCAAAACATCATGTTGGTGATGCTCCTGGTTTCTGAATGAACAAACAAGCAGAAATTCAATATGGATGTAGAGTCAAGTACTTATTAATAACCATAGTTATATCAAATATGAAAGGGCAGCTGCAAATGTTGCAGTTAAGGAGTTGCCTGTTTTTATCCATTAAAGAAGCAAATCTCTTTCCAGTGCCGTTTGTTACATGAGTCACATTGTGTCTGGTTAGATCAGCCTGAGTTGTATCAAACTGCACAGTGTGTGCTGACAAAGCCCAAAGCAATACAGTACAGGATACATTTTCAGCCTAATAAGTGGGAAGCTACAGCTGTGTCTTCTACCAACAATGACACACATTGTATTTGCTTTCCAACATGCAGCATTTCACTCTGGGGTAAATGTGCTGTAGGCAGAAGTTACCTGAGTAGAATGCAATAGGCCTTGAAAACAAGTGTGTCACCTCAAACCTGTAATATGGTCAGGAGGAATGGCATATCCTCATTATATTCAGTATTAGTATAATTATTATAGGTGTTCAATATACTGTTTTGTCACAGTGATCCTCATGTAGCCGTTAGATTCTTGCAAGCTCTCTGACAGAGGAAGATACCAGGTTTAAGAACTGGAATTCTAACATACTAGATAATATTTTAAGTCCTGCTCCAGAAATAATTCTTAGCTAACAGGATAAAGAGGGATATAGCCCAGTGAACTCCAGCCACAAAAAGTGGTTTATTCCCACTCCCATATTTATTCATGTTCTCCACCTACCTCTCCCACAAATCTTTCTCCTTTCCCCTCTCAATAATTTCAGCATTCTCTGTACTTGTTACTTAAATGTGTTCCCTCTCATTTTTTAATTTTACTTCATGTGTCACCCAACCTCATAATAATCCATCTTTACAAAGAAAATTTTATGGAATACAGAATTGAAAAGATCTTAACAATTCCCTTTTTCCTAGACTTGAATAGGCAATAGTGATACTATAATTCTTGTTTATCTATGAAAAGTTTAGCTATTACTAAGGAAGAAAGTAAACTTAAAGCCCCACAACATGAGTTCTACCTAATAGTATCTTCTTCCTTTTACTTCCTTCTTACACCCGTTTTATTTCTCTCCTATACTTTGACTACAAACTCTTTGGGGAAGGAACTGTATTTTTTATTCTTTTCAGTTACGTCTAGCACTTATATGCTGTATCTAATAAATAATGTCAAATAGTTCTTGTCCTACTACTACCCTTCCAGTCATCTTCCAAAGCACAAGTCTCACACACAGGTTTCTGAGGTCAAAAGCACTAAAAGAAACTCACATATAGGCATAGCTTAATTGGAGCATGCATCTAGGAAAAGGCTGCCAGGACCATCCAACACGTCTGCAGAATCCAGTGAAAGAAAGGGATAGTCCTGAATGATGGCAAAGCAAACTATGAAATGCAGCACATATACACCCATAAGAAAACACACAGAGATGCAATCAGCTGCTTTTGCACGTCTTGTGATCAATGGCTACTTATCATTGCTTTAGAAAGCAGCCCCTTGGATGGCTTCTCCCTAAGCAAATCCAGTACTAAGTGCCATTTAGGAAGACAACTTTTGTCCAGAAAGATTTTGTGTGGTATAGGCTTCCAAACTTTTCCTGTATATTTTCAGGCAATTTCTGAAACATTTGATTTCTTCATCATCAGGATATCTTCTACCTGTAAAGGAGAATTTTCAACATGTGAAAGAGTGAAACTTTGGCCAACCATATGAATTTGAGCCCTTATTGTTATAGGCAAGACATTAAACAAGTGCTGTCAGCAAAGGCTTTTCCTCTCAGAAAATGGACACATTTCTGAGGCTTATAGTGTACAAATGTCCTTTCCTGGTCTTCATGAAAAGCAGTATTTTTTTAGTAAGCACTTCTTAGTTGCTATTAAAAACATCATTTTGTTTAAAAGCTCAAGCAATCTCATTTTAAAAATAGCACAGTTCTTGCAACATGTTGCATTTGGAAAATTTTGTCATCATATTCCAATTTCTGATAATTAATAAGAATAAATTAAATCTGTCACCATAAGACTATTTTTTTCTTCCCAAGAGGAAAAAAAATCCTGTATGTATATTTATGACTATTTGAACTCGCTTTGTGAAATTTCTTTACATGAATATCTAATTATTTCTGTATTATGCAGGCCAGCAGTTACAAATCATATTTTAAGAGACTGTAACACTTGTGCTAAGTTTCATTAGAACACCTGCACTGTCTGTGAAGAAGAGTAGTCAATAAAATCAATTACATCTATCTTTAAATAAAATAGAAAGGCAAAATGAATCCATGATGTACTCGATAAAGGTCATGTGCTAGGAACGTTCAATATCTTAAAACCTAGAGTAAGAGGAAAAAGTCAGTCTCAGAAGAAAAATCAAGACCTGTTTCTTCTTCTATATCATGGCTTCCTTTCTCTGCCTTTAGTGACCTTGATGTTATTTTTCTTTAAGTTACCTCTAGTTTGCTGTGTTTGAGGAGGTTTCTGCACAGCATCACAACTATGCAAGATTTGTAGGTGCCATTTTTCTGTCTCTAAAAGACAAACATGAATTTGTTTATGATACCGAAGCTTATTTTTTTTTAGTAACACTGCTTTCCACTCAAAACCAGTTACTTGGGATCTAGAAACCGATTTAGTATGAGGAAGAAGAATTGAGAAGGAAAGGGGAAGGCAACATGAGCCTGTATAATTATTGTCCAAATACTTGTTCTTTTGTACAAGAGGATTTTTTCACAAGCGGAAAGTAGTGTGATCCAATCATCTGCAAGATGAATACAGCACATTGCTTTTTCTTTAAGAGGCAAAAGAGAACAACCTTTGGATCAGCAGACACTGCAGGAACAGCAAAGTATTACCTTCTACCCACCAGGGCTTCCTGTGGGAGGTGCAGAAACCAGCATGTTTGGCAGCTGCTGCTCTGTGAGAGGGGAGGGAGCACTATTGGATGGAGACAGGTAGGGTGGTCCCAAACCCCAGCTGTAACCTGTTTTGCTTGGATCACCCATGCTTTGGAGGCATGACACAAATTTCTCACAGTGCAAGAGAAATACAATCATTGTTGAAATAGCTGAATGCACAGTGAAAGCAAATTATTCTATGCATTTGGGAAACTAGTAGAGAAGGAAATGTCTTCCTATTCCTCAGTTGAAAGTTAACCTAAAACACTAACCATGTTTATTTGCACAAGAAGAGTGTTTCCAATAATATAAAATCTGAGGTCTGGCAAAGCAAAGACTTATTTTTAATTATAAGGCAGATTTCCCTGCCCAAATTAATTGTAGCATCAAATGTAGTCAACTACATCAAGACATAAAGTATCTTGATTTCACTTGTAGCATATGTTCTGCCAAGATATCACAGTATAAAATACATAGACTTTTGTTTGTGATTACATTGCCTTAGTATTGTACAGTGGTGTCTTCTTTTTTTCAAGAAGTAGTTATTTCTTATGAACAGTTCCTTGTGTTTTAATATATTAGGGACATGGTTTAGCGGTGGATGTGGCAGTGCTAGGTTAACTGTTGAACTCCATGATCTTAGAGGTCTTTTCTAATCTAAATGATTCTATGATTCAGTATTGTGGAAAACTGCTAAGCTGTTAGGAATGAGGAGCCAACTGGTAGTTATTAAATTAAAGTGCTCTCCAGGTCAATTTTTTTACAGATAAATATATGTAAATAATTTTTATTTGAAGTTATAGAATCACAGGATCCCAGAATCATTCAAGCTGGAAGTGACCTTGAAAAATCTCTATTCCAATCTCCTGCTGAAAACAGGGTCAGCTGCTCAGGTTGCTCAGGATTTCATCTAGTTAGATTTTAAACACCCCTGAGGGTGGGGAATGCAAAATCTGTTCCACCGCTTGACTGCTGTCATGGTGAAAAAAGTGTTTTCTGACATCCAGTCAAGCCTGTTTTTTCAACTCCATTCTGTGGTCTTATTACCCTCCAACCAAGCCCCACTGTAAAGGGCTCAACACTGTCTTCTTGCTGAACCTCCCTCCCAACCCCCTCCCAGATGCTGGGGGTTGCTGTATGATCCTTCTGAATCTGTCTCTGCCCCCAGGCTGAACCACCTCTGGTCCCTCAGCCTCTCCTCGACAGCTGCATGCTCCATCCCTAACCATCCTGGTAAACCTTGCTTTAGTTTATCAATGTCTTTCCTTTACCTGGGCACCCAAACTGGACCAGTCTTCCAGATGCAGTTTAGCAGGTGCCAAGTACAGCAGGATGTAGCAGGAAACAAAAATATGGCCAGGCTGTGGTTACAAGCATTGTGCCAAGGCTATCCCTATTTCTGACTGGTCAGCGTGAAGATAAGATTATCAAGCTGATAAAATTTTAGCTCACTTTTTAAAACTGATACTTTCACCCTTAAAACGTATTTTCATAATTGTCTGGACAATCAAGCACTTCACTTTTTTCTTTGCTACAAGTACAGATTCTGAAAACAAGGTAAAAAATAACAAATTAAGCTTTGCAATAATGACCTAACTGAGAGGGAAACAAAGCACCATTGTTACCGTTCAGAGAGAACTGACCATGCTGAAGGTGTAGGGTGTTTCCCTGGTAATAGAGATACTGAAGATTTATTCTTTCTTTATACAAGACCCACCCAATCCTTGGAAGTACATCTACAAATACTGTTTTAATAAACCCTTGTTCCTGAACAAATGTGCCATTATATAGTAGCTTTAGTTAGAAAGAAAAAGTAATGTGACCTAAAACATGAATGCTCTCAAGTTTATATAAATGTATGACATTTATATAACAAGAAGTTAGATAAGCACTTAGTTTAGACCCTGATTTTTTTGTGAAGTAGCCTCCTGCACTTATAGACAGAGGCCCACACAGATGTTACAGCTTTCTGGAAAAATGATAAAATTCACAAAATTGCTGTGGATCTCTATAGACTGTAAATATCCCTGTCTACTGATTAAATTTGATTCCGAAAGTTTAGTGCCTGCACTGTGGACAATAAATGAGGAAATAATTCTGGTTATGAAGATAGTAAGAAATTCTCTGACTTGGGGGTATGTAACCATTTTTGGTGGGGAGTGTCTAGTTATTGAATGGAAGACAAAAGTCCTTGTTATCCAAAACTTTTTTTCAGTGCTGATAAAGGCTTTAACAAATCACAGGTTTTAACAATTTTCTTTCACACTTACTCCTAAAAGCTACTGAGGACATTTCTGCAGCTTTAAAATTGGATTAAAAATTTAACGTATGATTAAGGGATCTAAATTATTTTGGTGCTCATATTCCACTTTCTTACTTACAAATTCCTCTCAATTATCATTTGATACAATCTAAATAATATTCTATAGAGATTTAGCTTCTGAGTTTGTATTGACATACTTATATTAAAAGTTAGCCATATTTTAAAACCGTTGAGCGTATCATACTCAGACACCTTGAGAGACAAACAGGTTCATTTGCTCAGCTTTAAAATATGTGTATGTCCTTGTGTTTTCAGGCAGTTTCATCACACCATAACTAAATAAGAATCTAATTTCTTATTAGACATATGAAACGTGACAAACAAAACATCAATGAGCAATAACAACAAATGGTGACAAATGAAAAACAGCAGCCTCCTCCAGAAGCTTCCTCCAAACTGATTTCCCCAAAAATTCTGTATCTAACTACGCTTTGGACACTCCTTGTTTATTTTATATGTTGTATTTATGATTGGAGACAACTGCTTCCAGAAAGTATCAAAAAACAGAATGCAAAATTTCATTGTCCTTAATCTTCTAAGGCCATTCTCGTTCTTCACACGTGGTAACACATCTTACTCAGGATGTTGCCAAAGATTAAGGTGACATCTTGATAATGGCCTACCAGCTTGGGGAACTCAGGAGTGTAGAACAGTATGAGGGGGGCAACAGCTAAAGGCTTCCTTTTTGTAGCTGCAGATAAAGATCTTATATAAAGGATTCAGATTGAAGAAGGACTCAGGTCTTAGTCAAACCTATGATTCCAATGTCTGCAACCTACTTATGGTCTCTCTATAAAATGGTGGTGCCCCTCTAAGAGTGCATCAAGCAGAAAGTAAAATAGATGTCATGATTGCTTGTGCGCAAGCAAAGTAAAAGTGCCGGAGAACCACAGGACTGCCTGACCTGTCCAAATGACAGAACAGCCTAAGGCAGTTTTGACCTGTGTGAACTACCACTCACCTGAACTCCTCCAGGGCACATTTGGAAGTGCCCATGGGCCAGAGACAGTTCCCAGCAGGCATCTATCTTGGAGGCTGCAAGAGGTTTCAATGGTTTCAGTGGTTTGGGCATGTTCCCTGACAGCTGGTCCCAGTGGATGAGATGGTGGTGCTGGGAACATTTGATTGACTAGTACAGGTTGCACCGCTACTGGTCTGCCTATGGAGTAGTTGCAGGTCAGCATTTCCTGCCCCAAATTTGTGGAGCAAAGGCCAGCACATATCTCCTGCCTTTCACAAAAGCTTTTTAATGTGAGCTCAGCCCTGCCATGATACAGCCGTGGCTTTGGGTTGTTTCCTAGAATGTTCAGGATATGTCCAGGACTGGTTTTGTCATGCCATGTGTAAAGCTTATTATCAGATCACTTCCCAGACAGCAGGATCACCTGTAAAATATTTAGGTATGTTTGATAATTATCAAAATTAAAATCAGAGATATGCTTTGCTCATTGCCATGTCTGATGGATTTTCCTAAACTCTGACCCTTTAGGAACTATTAGTTTCTCTGTAGAAACATATGCTTTGAATTTGTGCTAGTGTATGTTCAAGTGATTTGCTGTAGACTAATTAGATAATTTAATTGACACAATTAGCAGCAATATTTGTGGAAACAGCACATAATGCCTCACTTCTTATGTCCTTGTTTTTGTCATGCCAATTATCCTCTGCTTTTCTAATCAAATGATTTTATAGGAGACTCACAATGAGATACAGAGTGTGACATGAGACTTTATCATTAGAGAGGAAAATTCAACTCCTTGTTTTTCAAGGAGGTATTTTGAGACTAATCACTCTTTCTTATAGAAATCATTTATTACACCATCCTGGCACATAGAACCCCTTGTGAGTTTTTTTGGTTTAAAAGAAAAAGCCTAGTGTTCATCAGAAAGGGAGATGCTGATAGTACTGAATAGAGAGAACAACAGTGCAGCAGATACTCTGGAAGCTTCCCCACTGGGCTCTGCTGATAGAGCTGAAGTTTGACCTGCAGTGCCCTCTGTTATTTTATTGTCACTGGATGCCAATTAAGTTCATCACTAAAACTGCAGCAACCTGTTCTCCACAGTTTGATATCTCTGCTGAACAAGCCGTCTCATTCCCATGCAGCAGTTCATGAATATGTGGACCAATATTCACCTGTTCAGCACACAATAAAATTGATTTTGTAATCAAGTAGCTGTATCTTTTATCAGAAAAGTCCATTTGTTCTATAAATGGAAACCCATACATCTGCTTAAACTGATGTGACAGTCAGAACATGATGCCATCCCAAAATGTTTGTGCACTGAACAGGTTTTCTAGGACAGAAATAGATCTCTTGAGGCAGGAGCAGCCCAGCTTTGGCATGTAAGTTGGTGCTTGCTCCTGTTGTGTGTGGTTTTCAGAGTTCTCCTCTGCAATAAGCCTACACATCTGGCAATGACGCTGGGAGTGGTGAGCATACACACAGCTGGTCATGTGATAATTTAGGCACTTATGGATTTTGAAAATATCATGAGATGGAAGGTGTTGTATATCTACTCATGATGCTTCAGCAGTGCACATGTGTACACCAGATCATGAGGCAAGGGTGTGACAAATTGCTGGGGAGAAGTTACAGCATGAGACGCTGACATGGTCCCATCACAGACTCTGTGGCTAGCACTGCCTGAAAGATTAGGCATCTCTGTTTTGAGTTGATTCTCATAAGGAAGCAGAGCAATGAATACACAATACACAAATTCTTCCCTTACCACAAGGATTTTATTCTTATGGGAAAATAGTTGAGATGATGAAGCTAAATGCATCTTATTTTGTACCACTGATTTTGTAACACAGCACCAACTCTTAGTGTGCACCATGTAACACAACTGTAAAATAGAAATTCTAAATTCTGTAACACCCTTCAAGTAAAAGAACTAAAATGTATTAGTTTTGTTTAAAAGTAAAACCAAAATTCTTTTATTTCCATGTGTTTTCTTTTCAACATCTGGACCTCAATTAAGAAGAGAAATTAATGTGTTTATAAGTCTGCAGAGTTTTCTTTATGTTTTTTTCTCTATGCTGCTGCAGTACTTTTCAGTTGTAGCAGCTATTTTATGAACTCATGAGCTAAGCAGTTCCAAATTGGAAATGTACCAACCACTCCTACTATTCAACAAAATGTTTTCAAGAGCAGTTAAAAATACCAAGGAAAAAAATATTCAACCCTCATTCTACATCAGATTCAAGCTTAGTAGTAACAAAAATAATCCTTTTGGGATCTAACTTGTCAAATAGTAAGTTTAGCATTCTAAATCCACAGTCAGCTCGTGTTTACACCAGGAATTTCTAAGAAAGAAATTTTGATGTCTCTCCTGTCCTGGTATTGTCATTGGTGAGGGAGCACATGTAGGCAAGAGTCCACTATCCACATCTATTGTTACCACCATCTTTCACCTTTCTATGCTTCTTGAGCTGGTGGTAAAACCAGGGTTGTTGGAAGGAACCTAGCCTTCAACACAGTTCATTTTCAAGCAAGTATGGAGGTTGACTAAACTAGTCCAAGCAGTTAACTACCTTTTTATGATTTCCAGATCAAACACAAGGACAGCAATTTTTAGATGAAGTCTCCAGCTGTTGCTGGAGATGGAAGACTGTAATGACACTGGTGGAAGTGATCTTTCCCACACTTTTTTCCAAATCTTTGGGCAATAAAGATTTTTGCTGTGATGCTGCTAGTTGTTTGATGGTGAAACACATGAAAATTAAACCAATTTGGTAGCCTTTTAGAGAAAGTCTGTCAGTGGGCACTGGGTCTTTAGTTTTATTTTCTCTGAGACAGGCGCTTACCGTTCATACCTGTGTAGTAAGAACTACATGAGAAATAAAGATGGTGGGACTGAGGGACAGTAAAATTTTAACACTCTTTTAACTCTTTCATAGCTGTCTCCACCTGAGGATCTGAATTATCTGTCTAGTATTAACACACTCTTTCAGGCCCACAGCATTTTTGTGCTGTGATGATTCCCACTATAGAATATCCACCACATCTCAGAGAGAATGGTGTTATAGATACCAGGACTATGTTGTACCTTTCCCTCTTGTCTGGAACTTATTCAAAACTCTGAATTCACAGCAGCATCTATATGCTAATGTAGTTGGTGTCCTACTTAAATTCATTAACTGTAATAAACAACAAAGTTATAGCCCTAGGTTCAATACAGGACTTCAGCATCTCGAAACAGAGAGACAGCAATGTCTTTTTGGCACTGCTATCCAATTTGGTATACACAAGGATTTATGCAGTATACAGTGCAATGTGATGTCTCCCAAAATTACCAGGTATCACTGAAAAACCCTAAACTGATTTCCCTTATTTCACTGATTTCCCTAAGGGGAAATCTCAGCTCCCATGCTTCATTTGAACAAAGAAAACCTGAGTCCATGAAATGTTTGCTTTCACATACCCTTTCAAGGAGCAGAGTTCACTGCATTGCTTTTAGAAGCCAGATTATATATAAGACTTGTGCCCACCATTTACAGAGCAGTTTAGTTGTCAGAGAACTCACCTGGAAATTCAGAGACCTGCTCAGGCTTGGGTAACGAAAGGTGGAAAGAGGGCTGAGGTTTTCCTCACTGAAGTGCCCTAAGATGATCCCTACTAGTTCTGTGTAGAAAGGAGATAAAAAGCAAAACTCTGTATAAAAGTAGGTATCTCACCCACTTAAAGGTGGGATTTAGAGCTCCTCTTTTCTAAGTGAATCTTCAAACAGTTAAGCCAGGAATGTCCAACCAACTTAGCTGTACATGAAAAAAAAATCTTCATTTGGTCAAAAGCCATACGATAACTTAGAGAGCCAAGGAAGCCACTCCAGGAGTGGCTATGAACAGAAGGTGACAGGTATTCTTCAGGGGGGGGCACTGTCCCACTGTAGATCAGACCTGGTTCTAGCAGTTTCCACTGGCCAGAAGAGAGATATACCAAGAATCCCCATACACACTTAATCTGATGCCACTAAAATTGTCCTCTCCATTTGGATCACTAGGATGTCATATTAAGTGGCCACAGGCAAATCCTTACTGTGTTTAAAACCTGAAGTAAATAAAAATGCATTGTTAAGACCAGATCCTGTCAATGTAAGTTGTCCATACTTAAATAAATTGAACAAATTGTGACTTTCTGCAGCATTCTACCTATCTTAAATTCCCACTGGGTTTTAAGCAAGAGTTGTTTACCTAAGCCCCCAAGCCAAAACAGTACAAGTAAGCACCTGGAGAATGGAATAGAGGAGTGATCTGAGCTTTCAGGTTCCTGCTCTTAGGATAGATTTGCAGTATCATATTTAAGCATCACCATTTAAGGTCTAGGCAGAATTTCAGATTCTGTCTAAATCATGTTTTAACACATATATTGTTGTTTGTTTTTTTGATATTTTTATGCTGTTCCTTTCAGCCAGGTCATCTTCTGTTTTAAGTAAGTCTATTATTCTCCGTGAATGTTTAGGGGTGGAAAGCCAAGAGAGGAAGAGGATAATTCCTGTCCTCTGTCCTCCTCTTCTAGAAAATTCCTTCTCTGCTATGTCTTTTGGGAAGTCTGTTGTTGCACTGAGGGCAAAATTTGATCTTAGTCAAATCAAAGGGAGGTTTGCATTGACTTCTCTGGAAATAGTATCGAGTCCTTAACATGATTTAACCCAGAAAGAACAGCTTTCTGAATCTGATTAAGCACGTTCTGTAATAATTGTTCTGACAACTTGTACCTTCCTTTCCATGAGCTGACACTGAGCTCTGGGGTAATGTGGCTCCCAGTTAGATGGAGATTAAGTGATGCAGGAGATGTTATCTCATCTTTGACCTTCAGTACCACCTCCATAGTGAGATACATTACTCTGATCTCTGGAAGGGGAAATCGGTCATGTTTTGCTGACTAAAACTGCCTTTTTTCTTAGCAAAATTACAAAAATACCTCAAGGAAAAAGTGTATGTTATTGCTTTGCACCAGAGTTGGCAAAACTGCACATTTTGCCTGTTTGGATTTGAGATTTAACACACATCTCTGCACAGCCCTCCCCCTTCTCAGTGTTCTTCTGAACAGAATATCAATGTCACCAGAGAGGAGTCATCTTTTCCTTTTTTTTATTCCTCCTTTTCTGCTGCTACTCCTCAGTGAGTTTAAATTTCATTTACTTTGGCAAGAGGGCTTTTTTTTTCCTTTAAAAGTTTTAATCCACTTTGTAACACCACCCAAAAAGAAGCGAAATTAAGCTGCAGTGTGTACTAGGAGAGAAAACCTACTTTATTTATCACCCAGTCCTACTTCACCATACACTGACCTAATTACAGCCCACACCACGCGGGGTAGGAGGAGCAGCAGAAGGAGCACTTCTGCCACCTAGTGATTCCTGTCCTCCCGCAGTCCCCAGAAGCATCCCTTTGTGGGACTGGCATTTTCCTGTCCCTAGCACTCGACAATTTGCTCGACAAGCAAATGACCTTCCCCAGCCTGCCTGCCTGGATGCAGGGTTTATCTGCATACTGCTCTCTTCTCCTCTTTTACTGCTCCGAAACAGCCTTCACGGGTGAATTCTGAACTACAGCTGGCAACACTCTGTAAGGCAGGTGGGGGTTTAAAAAATCACTTGAAATGATGTAAAGTACAGCAAAAAACCCCAGAATATTTGAACAGTGCTGGTACACTGTCTGAAAACAGAAAACATTTTGTATGCACAGATGTAGGCTAGGGTTTTCAAAGGGAGCATGGAGAGCTGGGTGCCACTGTGGCTGTCACAAATTGGATGCACAAATGATTTGGGTCTTAAGCTCTTGTACAAAATTTTGCTTCTCCCTCTCCTGCAATTGTATTTTCCGTAATCTTAATCCTGTAAAATGACAGGTTATCATGCATCAATTAGCCTATTTATCTATGATAACATTTTCAGCACGACTATCTTGGACTGAAAATGAAAAACAAGTATTTTCCTATTGCTGTAGACATAAAAATATTACAGAGCAGACCCAAATTTGACTGTTGGAAAATTAAGGTATGTTTTTCCACTATTTGTCTTTCAAAGCATGTCAATATTTTTGTTCAGAACTGCTCTGAAGGTCATTTTTCTTAATTGGGATGTTGCTGTTAAATTAAATGTACATCATTGGCACCACTTGCTATGCATAAGCGAGAGTATGTGAGCTCTTAAGGATTCCTGTAAGCAAATTTGAACATTATTCCCCAACATGTGCAGATCAAGGGAAACATCAGCTATTATTTTAAACTCTGTTTATAAAAAAACATTCATCCTTTTTCAGTAGTTCTAGTGAAGGGGTCCAATACAACCAATTTTTATACTTTACTTGTATTTTCATGTAAATACAAGTGAATGAAAATTAAAGTCTCAGGATGGAACATTAAACAATCAAAAAATACTCTGACAATTGCCTCCACAATTTCCAGCCATTTCCAGTCATGTTTTTTTGAGCACCCAAGGCAGTATGTCCAGAGGTCTTTTAAAAACTTTGAAATGTATTCTGCAAATTTGCCTTCTCATTGTAAGGAATATTATCATTATCTTTCACAAAGATTTCATAGTGAGCCACTGATGTTAAACAGGGGATTAATAACATTCACTCTGCTCTTATGAATGCTCAGGTCATCCAGAAAGGTGCCCGGTTTGAATTTGAAATGGTTTCCTTCAAGACCATATTCCCCCGCTGCCTCGCTGAATGGCCAGGATGCTGAGGCAAGGAGGGAAAGAGGGCTCTGGCCCCAGAGCCAAAGTACAGTCAAAGGGTTTGTGTGCCCCCACAAGCACAGACACCCTTATTGCCTGTCTCCTTTTTATCCATCTTCACCTTTTGATCTGCTTTGCAAAAATGCTGAACACTCTTGTTCGTAACTAAAGCTGTGCTTCACATTTAAATAGACTCCTATGTCATACCTTAAGATGCAACTAATCATATTTTAAACATCTCAGATTAGCCACTCCGCATTCAAGTACACTTTTCACCTTTACCTCTCTGTTCCTCAGTTCTCTGAGCATGGAAAGAGGCAATGCTCTCATCAGAGGTGTTGTGACAATAAAGGAATTGTTTATGAAACACTCATATATATCAGTGGTAAGCACTGTAGGAAAAATAACATGGGGAACAGGTCAAAATTGTGTGCAGTAGATAACTTGCAGGAGTATGTGCTGAACAGGAAGAGAAATATGTTGAAAAATGTTGGCTAAGGGAGCATTATTCATTCTGTATGTTGACTGGAACAGGACTACTATAGATATATATAATATAAATAGTACATCTGTACACTACATAATATTCACACCATAGGAAACCTACCCAAAATTATTAAAACTGTAGAAATGGTTTTCACTTCTGTCCCACATAGTTACAGATCTTACTTCATTCTAAGACCTTAAACTTGTTTCTGGTTCTCTCCTATGTTCCTTGTCATAACATAACCACTGTTGTGATCTTAAAGGTCCAGTAGAATCAGAATCTTCTTGCTCTTTCTATAGAAACCAGTGGATAGAGATTATTTGATAATGCAATCTAAAAATCTTCTTTTGATACATTTTTGAATGCCTTAATATGCTTAATTTTGACACTGTTTATTTCCCTGGAATCTTAGTTCTTTTTATGATATATTTTAGATGTCTGATTTGGGTTATCTGGTATGAGAAGGTTAGGCACCATCTGATCTGTCTGTGATGTCAGACATTTTATAAATATATCAGAAAATAAATAAAACATCTCCTCTCACCTATAGAAGTTAGATCAAGAACGTTTCCACTTTTTGCGTTTTAAGTGTCCTGTATTAAGGAAAGGTAGCATGGTTAAAGTCAAAAGGGGTGATATTTTCTATTGTGTTATGAGGGCAGCCACAGGGAAGGTTACTCCAAAATTATTTGTGAACCATCCACAGCTCTCAGTCTGTTCCTGGGAAGCGTTCATTCTTGGTTTCATTTACAGGACTGTTCAGTGCAAATCCTGAAATGGATCTAGGTTGGAAATTACATTCTCAGGCCAAATTATTTTACTCTACTTGCTATTTTAGGCAGCTACCAACTACCCATCCATACAGTTCTTACTGGTTTTGATATTATTGCTTTAGCGGAAAAAATATGTATAACTTTCAAGTACATAGAGGTGTTTTTAGAAAACCAGGAAAGGCTGCAAACCCAATTCGATATTTGACATAAAAAAGGGAGGGAAAAAAATTAAATTAGTTTTTAAGTCATGAGATAAAGCAAATATTTGTGAGGGAAATTAAAACCTGTTCATCACAGAAATTCAAATTTAACTGGAATTTGAGCCTCAAAGATTCAAATATTAATGCCTGATTTCTTCCCATGTTACCTAAAATTTTCTGAGTTCTGTTGGGGTCATTACTTTGTATAAAATACGTATTAAATATAAATATTTTATACATGTATAGAAAAGTTATTTGGGAAAAGCAAATTTCCTTATCCCAAAAGTGTCATAGATACAATCAATAAAAGACTTCAGTGTTTATAAATTAGACAAAGTCTTCCAGAACACCTGCTGGTGACCACCAGCACATGAATGTATCTTGCCAAAACACAGAAATACAATGATAGCATCCTCAGCAAAGCAACTTTCTCTAGGTCCACTGCAGGGAACTCACTCAAAGGAGTAAAAAAGTCCATAGAAAGAATAAAAAAAAAAGGCAGATAGCTGTGTTAAGTGTCTGAAAACACAACAGCTGAGAAGGGGAACTTGTAGGTGAATTCATTAGAAAGCGTGTCTTGTGTAGGAACAGGTCTGCTGATTGCTGGCCTAGACGGGCAGAGGGATGTTGCCTTCAGATAAGAAACTATATGTAAAGCAAAAGTCCTAATCTAATTACTCCTTAAAAAAAAAAAAAAAAAAAAAAAAAAAAAATTGTATGCACTACTAACTACCATTTCTTAGAAGTTTGGTTGTATCTCAGTCACTGAGAACAATGAATGAAAAAGCAGTCAGTAGATGGTTACTGGTTTTGCTCCTACTATTTTCTGCGTTATCCAAACTGAAGAGATGTTGGTTTAGAAGTCTCTTGAAAAGTTTGCATCTCCTTTCTTCATTTGACAGGCACTCACACAGTTTGGAGTCCCAAACTATCAGAGAATAAAAAGCATGTGGTCCTTTTCATAGTTTTAAGTTATACCAGAGTACTAAAACTATCTACTCTGACCTCAATACCACGTGTCAGGATCCAAGAAAGAAACAAGCTAAGCTTTTTAAGGGTGTAGAGGGACCCCTAGGGGACTCAGAGTTGCTTTTATAGCTAGAGATCCGTTTCCAAAAAGTGATAGGCGACAAAGATCCTCTGCCCTGGAAGCACATTCTGGAAGCTGGAGCCAAAGAATGTGGCTGGAACCTGGTAAAACCTAGAGGAATTTAGTGAAACCAGATGGGCTTGGCATACCAATGTCAGCAGCAAAGTTGGGTTGAGTCCAGGAAGAGCACACTGGGACAATGCTCCATGGAGTAACAGTCTGGGTTGCATTTCTTCCTACAGACTGCTCTGCAGAAACCTCTTGAGAAATTGTCCCAACACAGTGAACAGTTAGGCAGACCAGATTTCCCTGCTTTAATTGGCAGATCTGATGGCTGTCCTAGATGTGGAGAAATCACTCCTACCTTTAAAATCACTTATCCCTGAAGCTCATAAAGTAAATTACTATTCATATGATGGTAGCACCTCTTTCTCCAATCAGATCAGGTCTAATAAGATTGGTACTGTACAAACAGGTTAATCATTATTTGCAATGAAACAGATTGCACATGGTATCAGATAGCTATAGGAAAAGCAATCTCAATGAAAAGCATCCTAGATACAGTTAAAAGCCCTTAATTAGGTCATGCTTAAAATCCTCCCATACAAACATCTTCTAAATAACGTGATTTGAAACCTATGTGTGCTGAAGATATTCAGTATATTTCTGGAGCAAAGCATTTCCACCTGAGTGTAGTTGTTATAAATTATGTTTCCAAGTGATAATGAATATTAGCTCACTTGTGGCTATAAGAAAGTGATTGTGTTTATATGAGAAAAGCAGAACACCTTTCTCACACCTTCTCTGCTGCACAGTCTTACAAAAAGCATTAATGGTAGATGTGGCAGTGGTTCTGCTTTGTTGTAAAATTTGTTTTAGTATATCTTAGCTCTAAAATACTATGCAAAGCTCCATTATATTTTAATCTGCAGATGGGTTAGATGAAGAATGATCCAGGCAAACAGATTTTTTTTTCTTCTGATCTTTAAGAGGGAAAATGGTTTGAGGCAAAGTTCCTGCAACAGAGGAAACTTGCTTAAATCAACAATAAGGTACTGTACGGAGCAGTGTGTCAGAACCACTAAGCCAGAGTGACACACAGATTTAGTGTAAATCCCACGATCACCAAAGGAATCCACTTATTGCCCACAGCATCTGTGACCTGATGCTCTTCACCTTTCTCAGCTACAGAGTGACTCTACTATCTTCAGTTTTGCCCCTCCACACACTGTGTCCTTTAGCTGCTCCTGCAGCAGGTAGCAAGTGTATATGTAGAAAAGAAGCTGTGGAAAAGAATATTTAGACAGAATATAGTTTCTGGTGCAGAAACTATACTACTGATTCAGAAGAAAAAGAAAGAAGTTGAGGAGGTATCTGATGATTTGGCTGACACAATCAAATTCTAACAATTCTGTGGTATATTTGTACTACATGCTACACAAAGGAAGTTTAAATTTTTCATAGGGTGCCAAAATATACTTCCCTTAATTTTGTGTTTGGTCATTCTCGATCATTAGAAAATATTTTTGTTATATATATGACTCTCCTAAAGTGACAAGTAACACGCCACATCCACTCTTCCTTTATCATATCTTGTTGGGGACTTCTGGATTTCCCGCCTTTGGAAAGATGTTATTTGATATCTCACTATCTCTGTGCAATTCATTTGCTGAAGACACAGCCTGACACAATGACAATGAAATATCTTTGTAACATTTCCAATTTCAGGCAAATGTGGAAATGAGAAGGTTTCTCCTCTTTTCCTCTACCAGCTTACAATATTTTTGTTGGTATTTTGGCTTATATTTTGATCTGAAAGGTCTTTATAGAAAACGCAAAAAATTCTGTGATCTAAAGACTACAGAATACATACTTTTAAAATGTTTTCAGATCTGTCTAAATAGTGCTGAATTTTGCATCTATTTTAATGTTTTATCATTTTTGAATGACAATGACAGATAATGATTTATTTTAAAGAACGCGTGCAATTAAACTAAAGTCTACATTGGTAACATACAGCTGGGACAACTGAAGCAAACATCTCACTTAGGCACTAGCTTTCTGGCATTCAAATTACACCACAATTACACTTTATAAAAAATGTGCTGCTTTTTTCCTTTTATTTTCTTTTGCAGATGTAGGATGGAAAATATAAAAAGATCTTCACTACAGACCTATTCTAATACTTCTCACACACTTCCTATTTTGAAGGGTTTCTTCACAGCATCAAAAAAAATGCTGAGACTACAGTGAACAACTGGAATGATGTGTGCTCTTTTCCAGTGCTTCGGTGGGATTTTCTTAACTCATTTAGGTATTTCTGTTCCAGAGTGTTTGAGGTTTCCAAAACATCCTTGTATGTGTAAAGTTTCTGAGTTGGTGTTATAGTGACCCATGTCATACACTAGGGGTAGTGGGCTCTCTAAACCACTCCTTGTCCAAGCATGATACACTTAGTTAATATTTCCAGCATTCCTGGGAGTCACAATTTTATTTTGTCCCCATACAAGACACATTCTGTTATTCTTCATTCTGCAGGCTGAAAAAAAATAGCATTGTACTTCACCTTAGTCTAAATGATTCCAAGTCATGTGCATCCTCATGAAGGGCAGGTTTCTCAATTTGTTGGCATGGTCAAATAATTCCTACTGAGAACAATCTTCCAACTGTTCTGTAGACTAGCTTGCCATGATCTTGTAGCAACCTGAGAGGACAGCAAAAATAGGACCAAGACCCCGTGGTCAGCATAAATTTTGTTGAGTGAATCATTAATAAAGTTACTCTAAAGACATTATTAAAAATAACTTACTATCATAGAAGTCTGTTACAGGAAAATATACCGTATTAAAAATTGATTGTTTCTTTTTGTATCATAGCATTGCAATGTTGGAAAATTATGAGGGTTCAAGTATAATTTTTTGTTGTTTTCTACATATATATTTTATACCAACATTTTCACCTTGCACTATGTCATATATCATTGCTTCAAAACTTAACACTGAAGTGTTGTTACTTAAGATTTTTTTGAGTCATGAGGCAAAGCTGCTATTTAGGAGTGCTGTAGACATTACCTTTCCTTTTAACGATATGTTTTATTAGAAAATAAACAAAGTAAAATAGTTGTTTAAGAATGCTTTCTACTTCAAAGCAAATCCTTTCTTGTATATCTAGAATGAAGAAAAAAACCCAAAAAGCAGTGTCTTAAGCCTGGTCTTCATATTAACAGTATCTCAGGATTTCATTTAGTTTCAAGTCTTTCCCTTGCAAGGACTGTGGAGAGTCTGGGGAACAAACATACCTACTGTCTTTCCCTTGTTTAGATATTCCATCATTTTGATTGCCATTTGCCAGTGAGATGAGAAAGCAGCTATTCCCAGGAAGTCAGATATTTTTACAGATAGGGAATAAGGAGGAGAAGTCCTCAGACCAAGGCACTCCCTTTTCTTGGTAGAGGTGGAATTCTACCAAATCCTAGAGTCAATCAGACAAATAAGTCTTTTGTCTAACTGGAAAACAAAAAATCCCTATGGGTTCAAATCCCAAACAGAATAAATAAAAACATAGTACAAGATCAGTACAAAAACTCAGCCAGACAGGAGAATGAAAGTAGCTAAAATATATTAAGAGAAGTCACATCAAGGCAGAAAATAGTAATAAAAGGAGTATTCAGCTGCACATAGTTGAATTAGCATGGAACGATTAAGACGTAATAGGAAAAATAAATTTTAAGACACCTGAAATGGAACAACATTATATTCTCACAGGTAAATTTACAAGGTAAGAAAGGAATGATCAAGTGAAGAGCTCAGTTCAAAATTTTATTATGTTGTGTCCATGATCATAATGTATTTACATCTAGCATTCTTAACAAAACTACAAAAGTAAAAATATGCTCTGCAATAGTTTTTGCTACAAGAGAACAAAATGAAAAAGTGAAAAAACTTTTTAAGAAGAAATTAAAAGATACAGTCAAATGAGTGAAATCTATACAGGCAGCATGGAGAGGGTTAAAATATATAAGTATTGGTGTCTCAGATAAAATATATGGAGTCTTAACAACAAGACCAGGCAAGCTAAAAAAGTGTTCAGCTTAAGAAGAAGGGTGAAATGAATCTATTCTGTTGAGAATACATTCTTCAGAAAACTGAAGGTGTGGCCATGTAAGAAAATGAAAAATAAAATCCAGTGATAGGAGAACAAGAACGCTGATTTCAGTATCATTGAAACACCTCAGGAGCAGGAAGCCTGAGAGAGAGTTAACAATGTCAAAGTACAGAAGCACTTAAACAGCATAGAGCTGCAGTGGAAAACTTGAAATATATTGGTCTTGTGTTCTCCCATCTGGGAAATGGTTTGGTTTTTTCTGAGAGATAATGTAGATGAGGCAGAAAAGGCCTTTTGCAGTGAAGTAGCAGTATCTAAAACTACTTTAAAAATGAACAGCAAATGAACAACAAAATGACCACCATGGGGCCAGGTAACATTATGTAAGACTTAGGGAAATTGAAATGAAATTTTACTTCAGTAAAGCCTTGATACTAATTGTATTCTCCTGGAAAAGCTGGCAGCCCATGGCTTGGACAGGTGCAGTCTTCTCTGAGTTAAAACTGCTTGGATGACTGGGCTCAAATAGTGCGACTGAATGGTGTTGGTTGACAGCAGGTAATTAGTGGGGTTCTCTGAGATTCAGTATTGGGACCAGTCCAGATCATCTTTGTTGATGATCTAGATGAGGGAATCGAGTACATCCTTGGTAAGTTCACAGATGACACTTATTTGGGCAGGACTGTTGTTCTGCTGGAGGGCAGGAAGGCTCTGCAGAGGGGTCTGGCCAGGCTGGATCAGTGGGCTGAGGCCAACAGTGTGAGGTTCAACAAGTCCGAGTGCCGGGTCCTGCTCTTGGGTCAGAGCAGCCCCAGGCAGTGCTGCAGGCTGGGGGCAGTGTGCCTGGAAAGCTGCCCAGCAGAAGAGGACGTTGGGGTGCTGGTAACAGCCAGCTGAACAAGGCTACTGGCATCCTGGCCAGTATCAGCAATGGTGCGGCCAGCAGGACCAGGGCAGTGATTGTTTATCATGAGTTCTCAGTATTGATCTTTATTGATTAATTCTTCTGGCCTCACATTTCCTTGATCCTAGCCTATTTGCATGCACATTTAGAGGTGCCTTTCTTTCACCATCAACATTAGGTTCTTATGTGGTATGGGACATGTGGCTTTAAGAAATAAAGATTCAATATAATTACAAAATTTTCCACTGAGAATTTGTACTGACTGGGTCTGAGACTGTGGAGACTGAATGACTTCAGATCTGAGACATATACCCTGTATGATCATGACAGTTTTTGACTATGACTTTTGTTGCATGCAAACAAACAAAATTACAAGTGACATACAACAAGGAGGTCACAGCATTGCTCTCTTTCCACCTTTAATAAAGTATATTAATTAATGTGTACAGTATTTGTAAGCTAAATACATTTCTAAAACATATTACATATTAAAATAATACTCTTAATTAATTATAACCTACTCATCACACTTAATAACAAAATCTAAATACAAATAAGAATTAAACTACATCTATATATTAAATTTAATAACTGTATTTTGATTTGTGAGACAATAAATCTCAAGACATTAGTTACAAATTTGAACATGAGCATAAGGAATGGAAACAAAATACTTCTCTATAAGCATGTAATATTCACAGCAGAGGCAGTTTCATAGAGATTTATTTTCATAGAATATTTTGTTTTGCTTCTTGAACAAAACAGTATTTCAATATTTTTAGGTTGATAAATATAATTATCCACTGAACATTTATTCATTCTTTTGCTATTGAGAGAAATAGCATTTTGAATTGAAAGACACCTCCCACTGGGTTTGAACTTCGCATCACTAAATCATATGGTGTTATCAGTACCATTTTCTCATTTGATCTAAACCATTACAATAAGACTCAATATTTTTCAAGTATCTATAATTGCTTAAGGGAAACAGAACACTTTAAAACATAATTTGAAATAAGCAGTTTTAAATAATGACTTTTATTTGTCACAAAGTGATGATAATTGGAAGACAAGTTAAGCTACAGCAGATAAATCTGTTTCTCCTTCCTGTGCAACAAGAGGGAAGGGAAATCTTGAATTATGGTGGTGGTTTAAGAGGGGGATAGAGATCTTTTCTAATAGCCTCACAGAAAATATCATTATAAATTTCCTCGGTCTGATTTTGACTACCTTAGAATGTCCATGGACCATAGGGTCCCTCTCTCCCTGTTCCTCTGAAACATCTGGTCAGTGACAGCTTTCCAGAATAAATGGATAACAACTCTGATCCGAGGCTGAAATTTCTCTCTTCTAATCCCCAGAAGCCTACTTGATTGATCCTACGGCTATGCTGCATAAAGATTAATATTCTATTTGTTGAGTATCAAACAGCAGTAGCTGATATCCAGCAGGCATCACAGATGATTTCAGGAGCATCCTCAATCTTGAGTTGTCAAGTTGTGCATGCAACTCTTCTACAGAATAGTGAGAGGAAAAACTGCAGGAGAAGAGAAGGGAAGAAATACAGCCCAAGACAACTGAGGCCTTGTGTAAAGGGCAGTCTTGTGGGGTAGGCAGCCATTCAAAATGTCTTCTCATTTCCAAACCACATTTGCAAAATCTGTTGCTGGGAAATCTGACTCACACAATTGCCACATTCCTAACCCTCTAAGCACTTTTTAACCTAGTTCTCCTTATTTGTTGCCCTGTGCCCACTAGACTCCCTCAGCCTAAATAAAGATTTAAAATCTGTTGGTGTCTAATGAAGGCTGTCTGAGCAGATGTACTTGAAGTTATTCAGCCTCAGTACTGTATGTTGGACTGTGTCATTCTTCAGAGTGAAGTAATACATTGTTAATGACAACAGGTTATTTTGTGCTATAGCTGTATAAGCAGAACTAACAAATACTGAAAATGAAAGCTAACAGCAGGGTCTTTATATCTGAAGATTCTACATAGTTTTGATCAGTGGATTTCTTATAAGTGGTAAACAGCTCGTCATGTCTCAGTGACTGAGCAGCCTATTATATTCTGGATTTAGTTCTGATTTCTTTGCGGATGAAAGTGAATTGATCTGAATTGTGCTTTTATTGGTGTTGGATAGAGTTTCAATACCATGAAAACTTTTACAGCACAGATACATATAAACTTTTCCTGGCACTAGATGCATTAATACCTATTAATTTTAATGATTCCCTACAATATAATTCCCTACAGTGTATATTAAAAAAAAGTAAAATATAATAATAGGGTATAACCTAAAACAAAGTTTCAGTTGGGAAGCAGCTCAAAAAGGTACTTAGCCTTATTTATTTCAATATCTGAAAACCTATATCTCCTCTTCCAAGGAAAAGGAATAAATGTTTCTAATCCTGTGAACTTGGGAATGTTTGAAGGTAGTAGTTTGAATGTGTCTTTTCCATTCAAATTGAGCATTCAGAATATTAATTTGAGGCAACTGCTTAGCATCCTTTTATTAGCTGCCCCTGGAGTCACTTGTGCCACAAGTGGTCTCACCCTCTGTTCAAAGCCCTGAGATTTCTATTGCTTTTGGTAGTCTGACTGTATTCTTTCTTATCCACATCTATTTCTTCCTTGATTAGCCATGAAATATCTTGTGATTTGGTAATTCTTGGATGAAACTGAGAAATGACTGTGAGCTAGCTGTTTAAAATATTGAGTTCATATTTCATGGAGTTAAAAGGATGCCTGTGCCATGGTTATGTTTTGGCAGTATTGTTCATACTCTCATAGAAAACATTTTGATATTGTTAAGTGACTGCAATCTTTTCTTTCCAGGGCAGGTACTTGATCTTTCCAACACAGAATCCTAGAATCATAGAAACATAGCTGCTAGCAACTGTATTTTCACAGCGAGTACTTCACCTTGACGTTTGCATCACACACTGGTGTCTCTTTCAGAACTTGCCACCCTACCCAGCTTCTTGCAGCAAAAATCTGTATGCACTTATTTCTGCCCCCTTTCTACAGATATTTCTGTTACCCCATTGTCTCAAACCCTGCTCTGTTCCTATGGCTCTGAGTTGTGGGTTGCATGATATGAACTGTTGAATAATGATCTTTTCAGTATAATACATGTGGCAATATTACTTCAAGATCAGAGCAGTATAAGAGTGGAAGAAGAAAATGTGATGCTGATGTTTACAAAGGGATTCCAGAGTTACCTGGGAAATGTGAGCTAATATTTAATTTTGTTAAAAGTGGTAAAACTGATACTGCAAACTATTCATACTTAAGTATAATATACCAGTGAAGAGTCAAAGTGTTTTCTGTAAACATAAGTCATCCCTCCAAAAAATGGGATTTTTTATCTCAAAAAAACCCCAACATATTAGATTTCTTTAGAGGCATCAAGGCATCAATGAACCTGTGGGTTATTTTTGCTTTAGCAAGCAGAGCTTTCAAAATATTTGGAAAGTCTTCGATATTATTTGTTGAATTTACTAGGGGTAAAAGCATACAGACTACAGAAATTCAAAAATCACACTAAATTTCATAATTAAGGGAGGTCTGTAAAATACCTATGTGAGAACTTGCGCTATTCCATCGTATTTTAAACAGGCTCATAAAGAAACATTAATAAGTGGAATTACAAAGTTTGAAGCCAATATATTGTTAATTTCAATTACCAAAACTAAAGCAGATGTTGAAAATTCAGACAGACATCATTAACGACTGAGTGATAAAATCAAACATGAGATTCAGGTCTTAAAAAAATTTTTCTTTTATATTGTCCACTGCGATTGTCTACATCTAAGCTATAGCCACCTGAGGAAGAGAACTCTGATGTCATCATGGGTCTTTTTCTATTTCACTGGGTCCAGTGTCAGAAGCAATCCAAAAATCAAATAAAACATTATCAATTAATAAAATCTGGTCCAAAGTCCAATGCAAAACAATACTGAGGAAATAATGTTTATTCACTGAAATTATCCAGCAGAAGTTTTAAAATCCAAGTTTCCACTGAAAGCATAGCTTTCAGTCTGGAATTGATTTTTGGTACTGTAGAGGTAAAAACTGTAAATTGTTTCAGAATACTATGAGATAATATTTTGGAGTATGATTAGTGGACCAATCAAAGTCTATCAAACATAATGATGTATCTTATCTCTCTTAGTTCAACTAGTCCTGAAAATGTGCATTGCTGGAAAGAAAAAGACCATGCAAATCTTTTACATCTTTTGCCTAGAATTTGTTACTGACTACTGACAGAGTTATACAGCATGTGGCCCCTAGTGGCCATTTTAATTCCAATTTTTGTTTAGGGCCATAGATTTTCCCTGAAGCTATCCCTCAAACTGATCCACAAAGCAAATGCTGCTGCAGCACCCAGCATCCCACTGCACGAGCAGAACTGTTGAACTGGAAGAACCTGGTGCTCTGAACTGCACACTACATTTCTGCCTGCTGGTTGTTTAAGTGGACACAAATATCCTTGAATATGTTGTGAATTCCTTTATATTTGTTTTGTAGCTACTGCACCTGAATGTCTTTAGCTGAAGCTGGCTAAGTATGAAGTAGAAAAACACAGAAAGCAAGAAAACACAGCACTCTCCAGGGTGTGCATTAGTGAGGGGTTTGATCTCAGCAGACACACACCTAAGCACACACACACACATGTGCATGCACACGAACTTTTCTTGATCTGAAACCACCTGATTCTGCCAGTCCCTGGACACACTGCAAGTGCTAGGCTTTTAAGGTGGAAGGCTGATGGAGCCATTGAGTCATTGACACGTAAACTAGAGTAGACTGAAAAGACCCTATGAATTAATCCTGAATTTCATTATGTTTGATACAGTTCAGGGAAAAAACCCTTTGGGTTTCTTGGGTCTGTTAATGGAAAATAGTGCTTCTCTAAAGAATTAAGCTGTCCAAATCCAAATGCAGTCTTCTTGTGCAGATAAGAGCTTGGTTAAACTTCAACTCCTGTTACCTACCAGTTTTTAATTGTGTGGGGTTTCTGCTGCAAATTCATTCCTTCTAGGTAGTATTCTGCAGGACACATCTATCCTTATTTCAAGTCTTCCCTTCTTTGAAGTACTCTTCTTTGATATGATGATGGAAACACACGTGCATTTGCTCAGACCAGTCTCCCTTTGCAGAGCAGACATGTGGTTTCCTTTTTTCCCTCTGTGGCAGTATCTTTGTACATTTGACTTTAAATATTTTCCCTTCCAACATGGATAGCTACGTATCTATCTTAGGGACAATTCCTCTGAATTAATTCATGTTGTCTGACTTAAAATTGCTTTTTAACACTTTCCTGAATGAGCCATCAATTAATATGCAGATCAGAATTGATCACAATTTCCTTGGAGTACAGCTCTTTTACTTGGTTAGTGATTAATTGACACTGGTGACCTCCCTGAGCTCTTGGGGATACAGATTTTAATTTTACCTTATTAGAGAATAAATGCTATACAAAAATTAGATTCAGATATATGAAGCACAGCAAGATTAACTGAGTACAGGTTGATCATCTGTGCTACATGGCATGCATTTGAAACAATCTCTTGTTTGCAAGTTATCTCTGTTTATTAACTTAGTTTATGTTTTAGAAATGCAGTACCTAGAAGAGGAAATACCCCTTGACTTTTCACATTTTACTATCACTACTTCAGACAGTAACATGAATCAGTAAAATAACTGAAATATAAAACTGGAGGGAGTTTGTTGGATTGGTTTGGTTTTTCCTGCATGATAAAGATGGTGCTTCTTTAAACTCAGGCCCCTTTACTTTTTAGCTTTCTTAGGATATCTACTGTTTTTCCCTCTGCATTGTATTTTTCTGTCTGGTTCTCTTCTGGGTCAGAATCTCTAGTCTAACATTTTATTTTCCCTGGATATAGGTGAGTGATGTCACTGAGCAAAACTTATGCCTTCCACGCTGCTCATTCAGTCTATACTGGATCCTCAGTTACTGAGCATTTCAGTTTGGATCTCTCATGCTGCACTCTTCTATAAATACTCAAGCTGGTGCATCACTCACATATTTCACCGTGTGCCAGGGTTTTCTTTTCATCTAAAGGATCTGCTACATTCCCAGATTTTCACCTAGCTGAACTGGCAAGAGTTTCACATGGCACATCTGGCAGCAATTAACCAGGGCAGCAGCTTCTGAAATGACTCTGCAATAACTGAGGCTTTGAAAAAGCAGCAGGGTTTCATGTGAACTGTAACCAACATGTGTGTGAGTTCCAACAGATGAGATATGGATCACATATTTTCATGATAGTCCCTTATCATTAAATGTCTGCCTCAAGCTCTATTTCTGGTGTTTTTTCAACCCTCAGACAGGCACTTGGCAAGATCACTAATTCCATTCACCTGCTCACAGTAGCTGTAACCACTGGAGGAAAACTATTCCACTACATTTTTAATCCTTCTATACCTGAACTGACCCCACCTTTCCCTTCTGCAACTGTCCTGAACCCCTTTTATGCTTGTGAAACCCACATGGGAAATGAGCAGAAAAAGGGCCACAATGATCTTGATCAACTCATGATCACTAACTAAAATTGAGAGTCTGAGTATTAATTAACTGACTGATCAGGAATATTTTAATTGCATATACCACTTACTGAAAATATTTCCTGTTACAAAATGTACTTTCTTTTGGAGAAGTTTCTTAACTACAGAGAGGGATTTCTGGTCTGAGCCTGAGAAATACCCACAGCCCCATGGAGAGCAAATGTGAGATGGACTCAAGTTCCTGTTCTGCGGCTGGAACTCAAACCATGTATTTTCTATTTTGGAGGACTCCCTTTTTGCCAAGGCTGTTCAATATAAAACTGTTAGCGTGGTAGGTGCAATAACCTGTCCACTTACCTGGTTTTCTTTATTCTTTTATTTCAAATAAGTCCATGAAGCTTTGTTTTCTGACACAGAACCAACCATTTGAGCTTCATTCTCTTTAATAGAACTGCACATGAAATTGTGCAGCAAGACTTGCATCCTGCTAGGACAACCTCCTACATATTCTAGATGCAGATTGATGTAGGATTTTAACTACATCCTGAAACCCATGGAATTTTCCAGACTGAGTGGTGCATTATAACTGAATTAAAGCATTTATCCAAGAAGTATTTCTGCCTCGTGTTATTAGTGGCGTTCATTTTCTGGTTGTAACATGCACCCTCCTCGTGTTTCTCAGAAAGCTTCTTTGCATCTGCAATCCATCTTTGATAGACATGGAGTTTATTTTGGTGGGGTGAAACAGCATGGTAAGTGAAGGTTTGGCCTTGTGGATATCCATTTGCAAGTTTGAAGTTGTTATCAGTCCCCATTGAGTGATTCACTCAATTACTATTATAATACAGTATTAGTGGTGAGCTCCTGCTGATCTAGGCGGGAACAAGCAAATGCCTGTCTCACCTGTCTCTGGCTGCACCTCAGAGAAGTTGCTTTTGGAAACAAAGCCAATGCAAAGCAATTCGTTCCCTGATGCACTGTGCCCGCAAGCAGCACTCATCAGTTCAGAGACTTCTTCACTGAAGCTCAGCTACACACACGGCGTTTGCATCGCTAATGAGCCCATTCACCACGACAGCCTCTTCCCCTTTATGAGCGGTGTGTAATCTGCCTGTTGCAACTCCAGCATGTGGCATGCCAGGACACAGCTGGCATGAGTCAAAACCAGGGCTAGATGTGAAGAGTGTAAACAGAGCAGGTTGAAGCTCACCACTAATATCTCAAAAAGGAATGTCCTGGAAACAGTTTTCAACCTATTCTTCCACCTATCTCTCTTAGGTTAAGCGTGTTCTGACATGCCATATCCAACATCTGCCCTTGGAGTTAGAATACAATTTTAAATAAAATTGTAAGACCAGTCTTATCTTCCTCCTATAATAGCACAAAATTCTAGCAACATACTTACCTTCCAAAGTTCATTTTCTCTCCTGTGTGCTGTGACATGCCAAGGTAAATTTCCATTCCTCCCAAATGAACTGAATATGCAACAGGTAAATAACTGAACATTTTCTGATTTATGGAATCATTATTTTTCACTGGAGAAAAATATTCACATCTATAGGGGAATAAATTAATTCTTCTACTACATCATATTACTAGCACCCAAACAATAATTCCCGTTCAATAAAATTATCTGTTATCTCATTAAGCATTTTTGAAGAATATAACAGAAGAATGGAGAGGTCAGGTACAGGGAAGCATTTTACTTAGATTTTTTTTTTTAATCAGAGCTTAATACCAAGACTCTGGAAGTTTCTGTGGTTGATAAGCCAGAGAGCAGTGCCATATAGACTGAGTTCCTGACAGAACTTTGGGATTATATATCAAAACTGACATTTACCTTTGAAAAATACTAATTTCAAGGGAAGTGATTAGCTCATTGAGACATAGTTTCATTTTTAAGCTCCCAGCCATTTCTGGTTATGACTTTCATCAAATTTTGTGTCTGGCACAAGTACTAATCATGAATTTTGTAATTGTAAAATTATTTCTGTATTAGGATTTCAATGGGAATAAAAGTATTATACTTACTTTGAAGTACAGACTGTCTGTCTGTGATAGCCTCAAGGATCAATTCTCACCTGACTAAGTGTCTCACCATTCCCCTTCAGGAATGGTACTTATCTGCCAATACGTAGAAGGCTGTAGCAATCCAACCCAGTTAATCTGGGCTCCCTCTATGATTGGTAAAAAAAAATGCTTGATAATTAAGCGACATGGCGGAAGAATAAGTGTAGAAAATAATCTCACTCCTCATGTTGAATTAATGGTTTGAGGTTTTTTTCCTTATCCTTATAAATGGGCACAATCTCCCATTTTTTTTACATTATTTCATATTTAACAACAGCAAAGGTGATTTCACTTTCTAATGCTACTACTTCAGTTTACACAGGTTGGTAGAGTAGGGAACGAAGCAGAAGAGAAATGGAGTTGAGAAAACAATTCTCAGACCCAGGAGTTAACATGAAAGGGCTGAGCTGTGTGTTATTTGGTGTTTTGGTGTGATGTGTCCCATTTCTCAGCTGCAACTTCAGTTCTGCACATTGCCCAGAAAAAGGAGTTTCATAAATTCACACCAAGGACAGAAAGAAATCTGAACAGTGGGCTACTTTGCCCAGCCTATGGCAGGGGAAGTTGAAAATAATCACTAAAAGACACAGAAACTGATATATGCCATGACTTAATCTAGAGATTATTGTATTCAGCTGCAGCAGTGATATAGGAACAATTGTCAGAATTGTCTTGCACTGCCACTAAAAGCCTTCAAACATTTAAAGATGTCATTTCTCTTAGTTATCTTTCTATAAACTTAGTACAATGTTTGTTATAACTCTAAAGCATTGTAAGGTTTTTACTGAGTAAATTATGAGGTGCTAATTTATAATTTGTCAATGATGATAAATATATATTTAGAGGCTGATGCAGCTATTTCCACTCTCACAATAAAATTCAACCTCATTTGTTGGACAGCAGGAACTTCTCAGGTCAGTGCAACTGAAAATGGAGCATTTGTTAAGGTAAAGCCATAGCCACTTCCTGCCAACTTCCCCTGCAACAGACTTCTGAATCCACATAACTGAAAGCTTTATTTTTTCCTTTTTATTCTGTCCTTTTTCCCCCATGTTCCCGCTTCCTTCCTTGCTCTCTGCTTCAATCCCTCAATTTGTCAAAAATTTCCTCCAAGTATATAATTTTTTTGGTCCAATACCTTCACTTTAACACAGTCGTGAAAGTTAGCCAATATTGGAACCATTCTGACAGATGCTGACAGGTTGTAGTTTAATGATAAACTATCACAATGTGAGACAACCTTCCACAAAGAGCTCATGCCATTTAGCTGCACACAATACAGCTCTAGCTTCATCTAGAACTGAAATATTTTCCTCTCACCACTGAGCTTTCAATGAGAATTTATTCTTGGCACAGCTTAAAGATCCTGGATGCAATTAAATCTGGCATAAGACCACTGGCAGAATTAGCAGAATTATATCAGAGATGCATTTTGCCTCCTCTGCATTGAACAATCTGGTAAATTTCTGGATAACGGGTACCTCAGCAAGAAATGGAAGTTATTTTACAGTACCAATTAAAAAAAAGTTTAAAAATATTAAAGCCTAAGTAAACAAATTTGAATAGTAAGGCTTATTCTTCCTTAAGGTAATTTAGTTGGCTCCATTCCCCTTAAAGGAGACATGTCAATTTATACCAATAAAGTGTTTCATTCTGGCTGGTGATGACAAGAATGTACTATGCAAGAGCCTGAATTATGGGCAAGGACTGCACTGTGCACAAACAGAGAAGCAAAAAAAAAATGACCTTTGTGAAACGTCTTTACAGTCTAAGCATTAGAAAACAGACAAAAGAATGATGATGACAGGCAAACGGAGAAAAGACTTTAGGAAACGAAAGCATAATAAATTAAAGAAAATGTGAATAAATTTTGACATGTCACAAAGTTTATTTTTTTGTTTTAAAGTGATGGTAATATTCTGCCCTTTCTGAAATATGAGGACTGAAATCCAGCCCCACTGATATTCTGGGAAGCTTACAGCTGGTTTCTGTGGGACCAGGGTGATTCCTTTTCTCTTCTTATTTAAAAGAAGACTAATTTAAATAATAGCCTTATAAAAATGTATGTTTTCTTTTCTTTCCCTCTGGCTTTCCTATCCCTCTTCTTTGTTCAGAATAAGATGTTCATTATTTGTCCGGTAAATGAATAATCTGCTAATTAACTGCACTTGTTATGTGATGAATATTCAATTACTGTAATGGGAAGAGGAAGAAAATGTATCATACCTACACAAATTAATTTGTTGTTGGGCAATGAATTTGCATCCACCTGGTTGCAATTGCTCACTCTGAAATGCTATCCAGGTTTGCTATATCTTAGAATTAAAGGAGCACACAGCCCATTTGCAGCCATATACAAAAGGTGAATACCTTTTTCTCTCTCTCTTTTAACAGTATTATTCAAACAAATTGAATTAGGAGATAATTTGTGTTCTGTCTAGTGATAAGAAAAAGGAATTATCAAGTGAATTAAATTTATTTCCTGTCTTTGAAAAATTGTAGGCCTCTAAGATCATGTTAACCAAGAAGTGAGTGCATCCCCAATGGAAAAAAAAAGCCAAACTCTTCTTACACTAAACACTACAAAAGATACTTAAATATGTAAGTCCAAATCTCATTGTTCCACTCCTCTTGGTGGTATCTAAACCAAAAGCATCTAGTATGAAATGCTACAAAGCCAGCATAATGGTCCATATTCTAATCATCAAGGTTTATCCAATTAACACAGTAAAGGACAAAAGGGAACCCAGTCCAGTTCATAGAACAGAATGGTCTCATTTCTGTCCAAGGGAGAGACAGTCTGTCTGACACTCCTGCCCATCCTGTTCCCTCAAATTTAGAGTGGAGCTATTATAAGAGCAGTATGACAAAGTCCTCCATCTACGCTATCTGTGTCCTGGAACATTCCTACCACAGCCTCCACGCTAGTGTTATACCATACATACATAGAACAGCTGCTTTACAAGGATGACTGCTTTTTCTCTATTTACTGCCTATTACACAACACAACAGTAAGACTGGAAATGATCCAAATTTAATCTATAACACTTCTCTAACCTAAAGAGAAAGAAAAAAGTGGGAAAAAACCTACAGCAAAAAAATATGCAGTGTTAGAATAAAGAATAGAATTCTTGATGGTATTTATCATCAAGCTCTGTGGCCAAGTTCTGGGGAGGAATTATCTCATTTATCCTTTGGGAGAGGAAGAAGTCTAAACAAAACCAAACATGCTGACATAGATTAATTTGCATAAAAATACTATTCATAAATCCTAGAGAATCTCTCCACAGGCTTAGATTTTCTTAGTGGTAACCAGCAAGTGTTAAAGGAGAAAAGGAAGCGAGGAAAGAGATTGAGGTTTACAACCACAGTTTATTTCGTGACAGCTGTAGTTCAGCACAGTGGTTTTCAACACTTAAAACATGAAATGGTGCTTCAGGTTTATGCTATAAGATATAATGCAGAGGGTGTTTGCAGACACTAGAGAGGATGCCTGGATGCTTACAAACATGCCTCTACACACCTTCTTTACCAGAGTCAGTGTGGGATGTCACAGGGCAGTACCTCAAATCAGACCAGAAAATAGTTGTCTCAAGGTAGATCCCAATGCATTTCTGATATAAAGAAAAATTAAAGGAAGTGTCAATAGCTTATTAAATTTTTAAACGTTACTTTCTCAATGCAAAATATTTGGGTCTATTTCTTATACACTTTTCATATTTTTACAAGTGTTCGCTTCTAGCATTTTTAATTTCTGGTTTCCATTAAATAAAAAGATAGAAATCTAATGAAAAAAATACTGCTGTTTTAAATAGTAGAAACGTTTTTTAGAATGCTTTCAATTTCCAAAAAACACACCCCAAACTCTTCTCAGGGAGGATAAAGGGCTTTTGTCTTCCTTTTCGTCTTTATGAAAAAATTTCTATTCAGAAAAATTTCTGCCAGGCATAATGGCAATAAATGTCATTGACAGAGAAGTATAAAGGTCCCCTAGATAGTTCTGACTCTGTCCCTGACAGAGGTTAAGTTCTTTGTCAAGAAGTCATTGAGTTTATGTGCTATTAAAGCAGCATGCTTCCCAGCCTATATTTAGCTGTTTGAGTGTAGGTTATGTATGTTAGGATGAGGGTGATAAAGCAGTTGTAGACTGCAACAGAAGGTGATTTTCTTTACTGCACAATTACAGTTTATGTTACCATAAAGCTTTTGCCAGGGATGGAAAGTTGGGGAGGATTAAAGGAAATACTATAAAACATATCAAAGTGGATTGCATAAACAATTACCATGCTCTGGGAAATAGCTGATTAATTGACTGAAGTGAGACATCTGCAGGATGTTGGCACTATGGATATATCAAAGGATCTCAACTGCCTTGTTTGCTTTAATAAAAGTGGCTTAATTTGTTCCAACAGTACAAAACCTCCTGTATTACCTGGTTTGGCATCCTCATTGTTAAGGGGAAGAGCCCTACACCTCTAAGTACAAGTCTTCCCACAGCTAGACCTGCATGCACATTCCTCAGTGCAGGGGCAAGAGTACAGGATTTTGTTAGACCTCAAAAATTAAGAGAGAGGCAAGATTTAACAAAAAAAATGTGAGCGTGTGTATGTTTGGAAAAAACTTTGCCTGCTTCTTTGATCTCTGGCTTCTCTTTGACCAATATTAGGAAAAGAAAGCTCTTATTGTCCTTTCATCTGTCTTCCAAACTTATTCTTCCCCTGTGACAATAGTGCTTTGCAATCTTCAGTGACCATTTTCAGCTAGACACTGCTATCGCATTCGCTGATAAGAAACTCACTCACAGACAAAATGAGGCCCATAATGCAAAGTAAGAAAGTGATCTCCTGTGTAAGTGCCTAGCTCTGACTGAAAACTGTACACAGTTTAGATACTCTGACCAGAAAATTATTCAGGAGAGAATTTTTCTTATATTGTCTTTTGACATTATCTTGGAGGCAATGGTTTATTATTTCTTCTTAAATCCCAACTATCATGCACATACATAAGTGTATATATGTGTGTGTGTATGAATATATTTGTGCCCGACACCAGGCACCCACAAGAGTCGCCTGGTCACCCTCCCCTGGAGTCCTCCAAGGACAGGCTGCTCCAGCCTGGAAGCAAGGGCCCTCTCTCTCCACTGGCTCTTCCACTCATTCATAGCCTCCTCCAGGCATCCACCCACTCCGGCGTGGGCACCTCCCCCATGGGCTGTGGGTGGATCTCTGCATTCCCCGTGGACCCATGGGCTGCAGGGGCACAGCTGCTTCACCATGGTCTGCACCACGGCCTGCAGAGGAATCTCAGCTCTGGCGCCTGGAGCACCTCCTCCGCCTCCTTCTCCACTGACCTTGGAGTTGCCATGCTGTTTTCCCTCACATGTTCTCACCGCCTCCTCTTCTCTGAATAGAAGCAAAACCTTGTGATTTTGTTTTGATTTTCTTCTTAAATATGTCATCACAGAGGCGTTACCAGCCTCTCCCACTGGCCCAGTTTTGGCCAGCACCATGTCCATCTTTCAGAGCCATCAGAGATTGGCTCTGCTGGACATGGTGGAAACTTCCAGGAGGTTCTCACAAGAGCCACCTCTGTGGCCCCCCTGCTACCAAAAACCAGGCCAAGGAAAACCAATACAATAACCTAGGGATCTCTGACCATTTCATGCTGATTAAGCACATAAGTAATGCAAAATCTGAGGAAGACAAACCACCAAAATCTTGAAAGTGAAAAAGCTTGGTCATAATCACAGTCCCAAGATGAGTATTTTTAGGAGAGATGCTGAATCTCTCCTACATTTTTCTTTTGTGTGTAAACATGGGAGAAAGGGAGTTGCACATGAATTTCCTACTGTGTCACCATCACTAGTAGGAGTAAAAGACTTGCTATGAGAGTTTAAAGTGCAGTAAATATTTCTGTAAAACTAACCTTTTAAGAAAGGACGATGAAGATAGAAGTGTTGGGAATTCTTCCTGGTTAGAAAAACATATCTTTTTGCTAGGTTTTTGCAGGACTATTTAACAAGTAGCTTTGAATAAAGAAAAGAAAAAATAAAGTAACAAAACAAGTATGGAGAGGACTGAGTAACATGAAGTGAATTCTATACAATTATGTGAAAAGAATATTTTCCTTACTCTTTCCAAACCCTGCTGATTGCCAGGTTTTCACTTAGCTGCTTCCTTAAAACAACAGAAAATTATTAGGATTCTCCTGTTAGTATTTTTTAAATTACTTACATTCAGCACAATGCCAATATCCCTAGTACTTCCCTTCTATCTGCTGCAGTTTTAAAAAACATTCAAAAAGTGCATAAAGAAATGTGTACTTTCGTAGTATAACTTGTTGCTAAAATGGCATGGCTGAAAATATTTTTAAATGTTTCATTAATTCCAGTAGTGTTAGAAAAATTTAAAACTTTAGGATGCAATTAGCAAATGTGACATATTATAAATGATAATCAAGAAATTAAACCGCTGACCTAGAAAAACAGCTCCTAATGATAGCTGTTGGTGTAGTACAGATACTCCAAAGACAAAGTAGGAAAAAAAAAGCCAACATCATAAAGTAGAATTTTTTTACATTTTAGAAATAAGATGTTGTGCTTGTGATAGGCAAATTTCACTAGTGGCAAAATTCACAGAGGTTTAAAACAGCCACAACTGTTTCTTCCACCATGGTTAAATTTCCTCAGCATTGCCCAAAACACAGGTATATATTGCAGGTATAACTATGCAAATATATCCATAGTGCTTTAGCTGTGGCAGCAGGATCCTTTTCTTTAGAGGTAGAGTATGTAGACAGAAGGAGTTTTTCTGCCTGCGTACTTGTGCAGCTTCCCCCAGCACCCAGAGGTCAGCCCATAAATCTCTTCTTTGTCAGCATAGCTGTGTCCACGTGAGGTTTTTTTGGCTGGCATAGCTATTTTGGCAAAGAGTATTTGAGTTTTCTCGCACTCTTCACTGACATATCTGTGTGGATAAAACATTGTAGAGCAGAAGAAGCATGTACACGCAATATGTCTCTCCCTCCTCAGCCTGCCTTTGCTTTTCACCTCTTCACAAATTAGTAACTTGAGGCATGGTTTGCTGAAGCAAGGAATAAACACAAGGAGTTTAGCAAGGAATAAACACAAGGAGTTTAAAGTACCACATCACTCTTACCCCCAGCTACTACTAGCAGATCATGGGATAAAGGAAATAGATGAATGAGTGGTGCAAGTAAAATTTCAAGAGTTCCCTTTTTTTTATTGGGTTTTTTTTTGTCTAATGATGATAGACACTAAAAAAAAAAAAGACATACAGGCTTACCACTAGAAATTTTTGGAAATAGGCTCACCATGTCAAATACACATGGATGGGGAAAAAAATCATCAAGGTACTAATGGTCCACCAAAGTATGCTGAAGAGTACAATTTTAATGAATTGGGAGCCTCATGACTGGGTTCACTAAGACTGGGCACAGATTGGGTTTCTCTGCCAGCATTCAGGAAATTCTAATCAAAGGAAGAATTAATGTGTAGACTTTACATCCAGGATACCCAGCCAGCCCCAGCTGGCTCCTAGCATCCCACAGCCAGCTTGACACTTAAGGGGATTTCAAAGCACTGCTTCTTAGGACAAGGCCACGGAAATTTGGTGCTCCTTCGTAGAGCCAAGTAGGTGTTACTACTTGTAACAGCAGGAGGAAAAATAGCAGTGTCTTGCCTTCAGCTCCCATTTGCACATGAGAAGTGGTAAAAAAATTCCAGCTTTTCTGATCCACATACCAAGAGTTCACGTGTCACCAAACTACTATCCCAAGTGCTCAGCTGCTAAGAGATCTGGGTATTATATTTGTCTTTTTTATGCTTGTCTGCTCCCTTCTATCTCCTGCTGAGAGCCCCTTTTTCCAGTGTTATGTGGGCTGAATCACAGTGAGCAGCTGAAATGATTCTACAGAGAGACAGAAAGTCACAGACAGTAGTTCGTAGGACAAGCTATGCCTCTCTAGAAACACTTTATTTTATCCAGCATGTTACTAAAACGCAAGTTGTAGGTAGAAATAAAATAGCTGTGATACTTGTGTGTTGCTAGACATAGTCTTCTCCTCCTCCCATTTTTTTATTTCCTCTCTCATCCATTAGTGCCATACTTGAACTTCTCTCAAGTGGGTCAGTGAATAGTAAGTAGTTTAAATATCAGTGAAAGAGGGGTGTACTCTGGATGAGGTTTTACCTGATTCCTTAGAAAAATAAACCTTCATTTCTTTTCTATAAAAAATCCTAAGAACAGGAATGTTCAGGTATGAACAAAAGAATGTTCTACAGTAATAAGTGTTTTCTGAAGAGGTTGAACAGTAAATATTTACATAGAATACATTTCTGTATAAACCAGGCAGCTAGAAAATAACTCAAATCTATGCCAGCAGTCCTGTGTAAATCCTTTTGCTTGGACTAGCTGACCAGCCTGGGGCAGAAGGAAGCTGTAACATTCATTATTGTATTTATTCATTAGAATTAATTTCCCTACCAAAGAAGGCCAGTTATAAATGTATGTGTCATTAACAAAATAGGTTCAAGAATAACAACTGAAAGAAAAAATAGAACATCATGAAAGAGGTTTTGCAATGTTTCATCTTGCATACTATTTGCATCTCTTACAAAAAAAAAAAATATTAGTATGACAAACCTGGAAAGAAGAGCCTCGAAATTCAAAGATAATCTTTTACCACAATAGGACAACTTCTAAGAGAGGAGAGGAGGAAAAGAACAAAAATAATGACAGAACAGGTCAAAAAATACAGGTGTAAAAAGATATTGATAATTTATTCAAGTTATGACTAATGCATTCCTCTAATTATATTGTGATAACTGAAATCAAATTCCAGTGGGCTATTGAGGATATACAGGTCTGCTGCAGTTATTATAACTGTAGCACTTGATAGACATTTCAGCAAACCTGAGAAAAAAAGAATGGCTTGAGCTCTTTTCCATTTTACCTCGACTGACTTGGTCAGACCAATGTGATTAAACTAGCAGAATTATTTGTCTTATGGGCCACAGAAAGCAGGGTTTCAGAAGTAGGAACTGGGGCTTACGGTATCGATCTCACCAACAGGATTGACAGTGATTGCCTTCCAAGCTTGTAGCTTGATAAGAGAGAAAAATAAAGGAGAAATTCTTCAGTCAACTAGAAAATGTCAGTTAAGAGTCCTGGTGACAAAACTGTTACATTCCTGGATTGTTTTACACTGACACAGTGTAAAATGAGCAAGTAGTGGAAGGCCATTTGTTTGCTATCTAACACCACAGTCAGCCCCTGAAGGTACTATTGCAACTTATTTATTGAAGAATAGCAACTTGATACCTTTCTTAAACACAAAAAAAATATAAAAAGATACTAACCAGAGTGGCTTGCTTAAACTGTAGTGAACTTTGGTCAGTGAAGAATCCAGGCAACACGACATCATCTAGTCCACTAGCTTATGTTGCTGTTTGAAAGTGCTCCTTTTCATTTAACTGCAATAGCACTTAATTTATTTTATACTCTGGCACACCACCTATAAAATACTTGCTTTTTTGTTCACTCATTTTAAAAAAATATCTTTGGAAGTTTTGATCATTTAACCAACCTAGTGGCCTTCTGTGATGGAATGACTATTTCAGTCGAGAAGGGAAGGGTTACCTGTAGTTTATCTGGACTTTTGTAAAACCTTTGACGTGGTCCTCTACAACATCCTTCTCCAAAAATTAGAGAGAGATGGATTTGATGGATAAATGATGGATAAGAAATTGGTTGGATGGTCACATCCAGAGGGTAGTGGTCCACAGCCCAGAGTCTTGATGGACATCAATGTCAAGTGGTGTCCCTCAGGCCGGTGTATGGCGCCGGTGTTACTTAATATCTTCATTAATAACACAGATGAAGGGATTGAGCTCACCCTCATCAAGTTTACAGATGACACCAAGCTGAGTGGTGCAGCTGACACACATGAAGGATGGGATGCCATCCATAAGGACCTGAAAAAGCTCAAGAAATAGGCCCATGGGAATCTCATGAGGCCTTACAAGACCAGGTTCAAGGTGCTGCACCTGGGTCTTGGCAAACCACGGCACCAGCACAGGCTGGAGGATTAACAGATGGAGAGCAGCCCTGCCAAGCAGGACTTAGGGGTGCTGGTGGATGAGAGCTGGCAATGTGTGCTCGCAGCCCAGAAAGCCGAGAAAACATGAACTGAGCCTGCAAGAGGAGTGGAGAGAGATTTTTTTCAAGGGCATGTAGGGACAGGACAAGGGGCAATGGTTTCAAACTGACAGAAAGTGGGTTTAGATTAGATGTTAGGAAATATTCTTTACTGTGAGGGTGGTGAGTCACTGGAACACGCTTCTTAGAGAAGTTGTGGATGCCCCATTCCTGGAACTGTTCACGGTCAGGTTGGATTGGGCTCTGAGCAACCTGGTATCATGAAAGGTGTCCCTGCTACTGACATAAGCTGTATACAACCACTGACTGCACCCTGAAATATTGTACACCAGCCCACTGCCTGTTCACACAACTGTCCATGCCTTCCTTCACTCCTGGAATTATTACTTGATGCTTTCTTTTCAGTTTCTGAGGCTAGTGCTTAATCTAGCATGTTAGATTATTTTATACTGATATTCTTTTATATCCTTAACCATGAGCGATATTTTATCATTTGTTTTCCAGGTAGCATTTCCAAATTCTGCAAACGAAATTATTAAAACTAAGAAATAGGTCACAACCTTGGCAACCATCTGATGTGAGACAGTGTAATCTGCTAGCACACTGGTTGTCATGGAAACTGACAATATTGGATTTTTCCTTCAATGCAACCTGTTTTATGCATAAATTATAAGCATATTATTAACATATTAAATCTAAGGCTCTGACGCTTCAAAGCAGACCACCCATGTGTTTTATGTGTGTCCATCTGTAACTTAAACCTCTTCTTATTGTCACTGAGGAGAGGGTTCAGCAGCTGAGGACTCTGACAGAGGAAAGAGGTTTTAGATTGGACAGTACAGACCAGTGCTTTTGAGATGAAGAGGTCTCTGGCTCTATCCCATTTACCTAATGATTCCCCCAAGGGTTTTGTATTGCTATGCTTATTTGCTTTGCTTTTTTTTCACTGTCAATCATCTCACAGCTAAAAGTTTGTTTGATGTAATACCAACTTTATGAGATATGTTGAAAATTTATATAGGATTTGTTTTACTTCCATCTCAGCTGGAATAAAAATAAGATCTTCTGGACTCTTTGAGAGAAACCAAACAATTCTTTCACTCCTGCTGAGCCCTTTATTTATTCCCCCACCCTTCCCCTAACAGCCAGGAGTTAAAATTCCTTTTTTAAACTCAAGGGCTAGTGCTCAGCTCTTACTCCCATCTTGCTCAATTAGCAAATTACTAAACAGTAGCCTCTCTTCCTGTGTTGGCTTCCTTCATCTGTTCTGTGTTAGTCTGCAGTACATATTGGTTGCAAAGAAGTAGCATTTCTAAACGACAAAAGATTCACTTAATCATTTTTTTTTATTATTTTCCCCAGCCTGAAGCTGTGTGTAGAGTACCTTCAACTGTAGGAAAAATCCAGAGGCATGAAATGAGACCATTAACCCGTTGCCAAAGAACAACTGCCATACAGCATATCATCTGAGCTGACATCCCTGTCTCTTTCTTCTGTAAAGAACATCTTGCCCTTAAGTAAAAAGTTTGAAAGTTGAGAACAAAGAGTTGAATGAACTGAATTTCATCTGTAAACCTTTGAAAAGAGACAGGGTGACAGCCCATCACTTCTTCCTTCCTGCAAACCCTTGGTATGGCAATAAAACCTCATGGCCTGGAAGTTTTTTTTCATAGTGTTCATAACCCAGTTTGCCTTCCCAATAAGAATTCTCTTTCCCATAATTCACAGAAGTCATATTTGAGCTGTAAGGGAAAATTACTATAAAATGTATGTCAGGAGACAGAGGAGGGGTTAGTCTAAGTCACAAAGTGGAACATGAAGGTACTAGTAGGCACAAGGGAAAGTTAATCCGAAATTTGTACTGGATTCACAAATTATGCAAGTAATTTTTCTCAGTGGAAATGGAAAACCAGCAATTCTTTAATTTCTGGATCATATTTCTGTGTTTTCTCTCAAAAAGTTGTGTAGACTCAGTACAGCGACCAACAAATGCCTACCTCCCTTAAATGTCTCCTTTCTCATTCTGAAACATTTATAAAATCTGCAAAATCAGCTGTAAAAATTTAGTTCTTACATTATACGCCCTTTGTACATGGCTAATTTACAGAAATTTCATTCGCTATCATAGTTAGGTAAGGAAGGAACTAATCATAGTTAGATATAATTCCTTACCTTCAAGATATTACGTGCTGTGTCTCTTCAGGTCACCCATTTCCTACGCATGATCTCCAGCACTTGTACTGAGCAGCTTCTTTTGGCCTAGTTGTACTACTGCTGGTGTCAGAGGAAATACTCTGCATTTGCAAGTTTCATCAAAACTTTCTCTTCCTCCACAGTACTTTGGTGTGAAAAATAAATGTTTATTAGCCAGAATAAAAGCTTCTTGCTACAAGAATTATTATTCTTTTTTAAAAAAGAACACACAGAAGACACATTCTCTTGCTATTCAGCATAATGATTAAATTAGGTAAAAGTATCTGCTTTTTAGCTATGACATTTTACTGGTCACTTTTTCTGATTTCTCTCTATAATGTCAAATAATAAGGCTTATATAAATAAGATTTCTCTATGGTAAGTAGAACCTCTGTTGATTTTCTTGGATTTGTTTTCACTGCATATCAGGCAATGTGTGGTAGGATTTTTCTTGTTTTTTAGTTTGTTTCTTTGTTTTTTCCCCCCCAATAAGCTAATGAATAGTTGTTTAAAAGTTCCAGTTGTGGAGACTAAGAACTATTCATTTATTTTTCTCAATGAGAAGACAAGAATCTTGTTTTCCCTTTTTCTATTTTCTCTCAGAAGTTACAGGAGCATGTTGCCTTCATGTCTAAGATTTCCAGTATATCGCTACAACTCAATAATATGCAGAAGCAGCGATTCTGGAAACTGTGTTAATGAAGTGGAACAGGATTTCGTATAATCTTTTGATATGTCACTGTGGCCTTTCCTGATATTGATTTTTCCAGTGTAATTAACAGGGGTGAAAAGAGTTTTACCGCAAAATCAACAAAATGTCCGCTACTATTTGTGATCCAGCAACACAAAATTGTCTTCCCCATGGTTACATTTAGAAATGGTCAAGAACAAGAATAGTCAGACTTCAAACTATAGTTCTGTAAGCGTTTTGGGAACTTTTTTTCTGATCCACCCTGTAAACTACATCATGGGACAGATATTTTAACTGACAAAGGGGGTCTGGGGATTTATCATTTCAAGATCTTAGTCATCGCAAAGCAAGCACAGATCTATTAAATAATCAACTGTATTTTAGTACTTATCGAGATGCCTCTCAGCTAGATTATTGTGTAGCTTCTCAAGTGTAACTCCCTTTAGGCCTAATCTCCATAGAAAGTAATCCATCGCAAACAAACACACAGAGGCACAGGCCATAGTCATAACAAAAGAATACGGGTTTGTTTTGTTTCATTTCATTTTGTTTTCCCACCATTCTCACTGTAGCTTTCAAAGCTTTCTTTATTGTCATTTTGTTTTATCAACATTGATCAGAGATCCTGGTGGCAAGCCAGAACTAAGAGGATTGATCTCAGGTTCAAGTAAGAGTGGATTAGAAATGGGCAAAGCACAAAGTATTTACAGGGATTTTGACTAAATCCAATTCCCAAGTTTTTTTCAGTTTACTTAACTGCTTTTGGTATGTTATTGTAAATGGCTTTTCCTATGAATTTTGGGGGAGGAAACTTTGGTTTCATTTGTTTTTAATAATTTGAGAATGTGGTATATAAGAAATTCCACTTATATCAACAAGTGAGAAGACAATTCTCAAACTTAATCATTGCCTTTGGATAAGAGTAAAGAAATGAGTTCTTGCATGGCTTTCTGTTCCTGAAGTTGTTATGCTTGATGAACTCTTATTCACTGTAACTTCAGACCCTTCTACTAAAATATTCTTAGTCACCTGTCACTTTTTCTGCTGTTCCATGCTTTTCCCGCCAGATGGTAGGCAATAAAAGCAGGAAACAGAAGCTTATCTGTTACTGTATACTTAAAAGGAATCAAACAAAATTAAATAAAGTGCAACTGTGAAACAATTCTCCATATGCTGGTCTGCTTTTTATGCTTGCAACTAAAAGGCAGCACTGGAAGAGATCTGGTCAGTGTTTGCAGGTAGTTGATTAATGGCATAAGTAAGGCCTACATAAGCATATGCTACATATGTTATGGCATATTGAAAAGATGCTATTGTGTCTCCTGTTCTGTTTTCTCTAGTTGTAAACAAAACTAATTATTATCAGGGTATGTATTTTCTGTCAATTCCTTTAAGGAAGACCATTTATTCCACTTATCCTGCTGTAACCAGATAAATGAAATTGTCTCCCTAGTCTGTAAATTTCTTCTCCTGCCTTGTTAGTGCTGTCTTGTACATGAAGTACTCATTTAGTTGCAAAAACCAATTATCATCCCTGTCTGGATACATTAAGAATTTTCCTACAAGTCTTTTTCTCTCTATCACATTTTAAGCAACACTGTACATGAATTATTCATATTGCCCATCTTGCAGGCAGGTTTTTTTATTATTAAATTCGATCATAATAATAGTTATTACCACAGTCATGGCAGTTTTATGAGTATTCTTCAATGCCATTACCTGGAAAGTTTTCAATCAAGACATATAAAAGATGCAAATCAATTTCCATAATAAAATTAAACTGTACCATCTACTCTTTCATCCTTGCAATAGAGTTGATTGACAACTTCTCCCTGATAGTTGCAGCTGATAACTTGCAGGCATAGTAATGGAGAATGGCAGATTCTTTCACTCTAATATTCTAAGAAATTCAGTATTTTTCTTGTCTTGTCAGTATTTAATGCTCAAGTCTTCATGCAAACACAGTGTTTAAGATGCAAACATTCGGTTTACAAATATACCTCCCAAACAGAGAATTATTTTTCTCTGGCAGTATAAGATTTGCCTTTTACTAACCAATGGCAGCACTGAAAAAATCAAATTATTTAATGAATTTTGAGAACAACTTGAACAATTTTTATGTTCTGAGTAGTGCTGTTCTCCACAAAGGGATCTTTTCACAAGGAGGATGTTTTCCAGGTGATTCTCCTAACTTCATCCTGCGCTTTTATTTTACGTCTCCCTCTTACTTGTTTTAGCACTGCTTTAGCACAGGTTTTAATGACCACCTGATGGTTCTTCTTTGATCCCTTTCTGTGCAAGCACTTGATAACTTGTTCCTACTTCCTTGTTTGTTTACCACTTCTGTTTCTCTGTTTGCTCCCCATTTATCATTTCCTGTGCTTTAGATCAAAGGTGCTGTCTAAATAAAACATAAAATGTAATGTCCACTGGTGCTGGTATTAACTGCTGTGTAATTTTGCCTTTACTCTGGGGGTGGATTAAGTCTTAATAAAAGTTTCAAATCAGGACCCTTGACTTCAGATCCATTTGCATCAATTGCAAGACAGAGCAATGCATTCATATTCAGGAAGTTACTCTGGAATTATATTGGAGTAATTAAGATGAAAATATAAACAGCATTAATAGGGACAAATGTGTCTTCTCCCTTCAATTAAGCTTCAGGTAGGACCAAACAATGCAAAACATCAATGAACCTTAATACCTTGGGAAATAAAGTGATCACCATTTATAATCAAGAAAGAAATTTATTTTCATGATACAGATTTGGAAAGTTCTCTGCATTATGTAAAGGTTAATGTTCCCATTGAAGTACATGGGTGGCGTCTGTTCAAAGGAGACTCCTGGAGTAGAGATACTCTTGCTCTATTCCAGTATAAAATCCTCATACTCCTAAGAACTTCCACTTTCATGTTCAAAAACACTTAAAAAGATAGATTACATCACACTTCAAGAAAATAAATCATGCAAGACTGCACTGATGTCTGTTATGTAATTCCATTTATTACGGCAAGGCTTCAGAATTAATGAGTGAATTACAATTTTTCCCATAAGCAATTTTTTATTTCTGCTAAGGTCATGTTAGGACTATTACTGTTATTTTTGAAGATGCATGATGAAAAATTAAATGAAATGTACATTTTCTATATAAGTTTTCTATTTTCAAATCTATTTAGATGTTGTCTAGATTGCCATTTAAATTATTCACCAGTGTTTAATGTTACCTGCATATTATGGCACCTGTCAAAACCAATTTCTGCTGAGAAATAATTGCTTTCCTCATCTGCAACATATCCTGAAGTTTGTTGATTTTTATCCAACTGGTGTATAGCTAAGTATTAGTCATCTGTAACAGAATTTTGATTTCTACATTCATAACTCTCCCTCCCCATGCCCATTTTACTGGCTGGAGTAATAGCTTATTCCATCGAGTTTTCAAAACTTATTCTAACTCCAAATATAATGTTTGGAATTGATAGCAGCACTGTAACCCACGTCTAAAATATGCAGTTCATGTGGTACAATGAGACATTAGAACAAATACTGTCACTATTGTTTTGGATAAACTGCCTTCTGTACCACAGATCACTAGAAAATTCCTGGAGGTGTTGGACGGCATTTTCCAAAGGGCTAGAAGTCCATTTGGCATTTGGTTCTCTTTGCCTGTGAAGGAAAAAAGTCCCTTGCAAATGACACAGAAAGATGGTAATCTATCTACTAGCAGCTTATTTTCCTTAGGTTTAGATTTTGAAACTATTCTTCTATGTTGCCTGAGTACAACATAGAACAAGAAAATTCAAGAGATACCTTTTCAGTCTGTCACTCAATCTTATATGCTCAAACCTCTTTTTCAAACTCTAAAAGTACAGTACATTCATCCTTCATTGCCTCATCTGAAACATGCAAACTCTCCTGGTTGTCTCATATGCCACCTAAAATGGTATCAGTGGTTATCAATGGTAACTGTTCACAGGTCAGCCAAATTCTTCTCTGTCCTTAACCACGTTGTCGCAGCTCCATCGGAAATCTGTCAAGTCCAGGTTTGTTACTGAGAGCTTTACAAAAATACCAGTCAGAAATCATTGGTAATTGACTTTTCTTCTTAAATGAATTTGTTCCTTTCCTGCCAGTAAACTTAAATTTAAATGAAATCAATTATTTTCCCAGCACTTTTTCTTAACTGTGTTGTCAGAGAAAGAAAAACTGTGTCTGAGGTCTGCATGGGGGAGGATGTTATTATAATATGCAGTGACCTTAGCATCTGTGTTGTCACCACACATCCTTACATAATTTCAACAGGTACAATGCATTACCCTGTTACATTTTGGTTTTCAAGAGGCCTTGTCATGTTCACTTTCATCACATTGTCTGTCAGAGACCTGTCCATATCTATCTATCTATCAATCTGACCATCCTTGTACCTATCTGAAGCCTGATAGATACCTAAAGTGAAGGTGAGGTTTGCCATAATCTGAAAATTCAACACAGAAAAGGTAACTTAATTATTTAGAAATTTATTTATTTGAAAAAATAAGAAGTAGAAAGAAGCTGGCCATATTTGTGACATTGGATTATAATGAAATAGTTTGACTACCATGCTAAATTGTGCTGGCTTTGTTAAAACATTGTAATCAGAAAAAGAATGTTCTTCTAAATGGAATTGCCTTGAGTTCAAAATTGGATTTTAAATTCTATTATTCTAATGTAATATTTTATTCGTTGTTTGGTAAAAGATAACTTGAGATCACATGTGTTTTCTGAGGCTCTCCCTTATTATTCAAAGCCAGCAACCATTTCCCATGGCCCAGTTTCTAACTACTGCCCTATAAATTCTTACACACCAGGTAGGGAAAAATATGAGGAGACTAAATAGTCTGCTCAGGAATTCATGACTAAATTGTGGTTTACCTATATGGTCTTTTTCTCCCATATGTCATTGAATATATTCATCTTAAGTTTCATATTTGCAGCTGAACTCCCTTTGACTGACCTACTGTAATTGAGATTCTAAGCAGATAGAGACCTCCTGTGCTTGCTTGTCTGAACCATTCCTTCTGATCCTGGCTCCCCCTATTTCCAAATCATTATTTCACTTTTTCTATTAAAACTTGATATGACTAACAATATAGTTTTCAGAACTAGACTCATTTCTCAGGAATGACAGATATCTCTTTATTTCTGCTATGAATATTGTAAAAAAGGGAAAAATTAGAGATCTTGAAGTAGTTGCATGATATCAAAAATTGCACTTTGCTTTATAATAGTAATGCTTTGTAGTTATCCATCAGTCTTCAAACACTAATCAATTTTAAGTTATTACAAGGTTTATAATGGGATATATCATTTGTACTTCTCTTATCTTCCCTGGAATTCATTCAAGTAGATTTTTTTTTTTAATTTAAACTCTCTAACAGCTATTCTTTTGCTCTGGCTTAATAACCAGAAAGGTCTGCCCTCAGCTTAAAATAGAGTGACAATGGTTATGTCTTCCTGCTCTTACCATCTATTTCACTGTTCCATTTTTTAAGTGGAATAGACCACACCTTTTGATAGATATCAAAGGAAAGCCTCAGAGAAATATTTTTTGAAGATTAAAGGGATGGAATTACAAATGAGTAAATGTAGTTTGATTTAATAAACCTGGTCTAAGGGAAAGAGTCTGAGTCCCAAGCAGTGCAATATCCTAAGAAAAGCCTTTACAACCAGCTGGGGAAAAATAAAAGAAAATGCTGAATTTGAGCTTTTTAACATAAGCGTTCAGCTTTGCAGCTACAACTCAAATCAGGCCCACATTCGATCTAATATGAATGTTACATTACTATTTGGAAGAGAAAGATGTTCATATATGGGGAAAATCTGGCACTAGGTTGTTGGTTGGGTGCTTTTTTGGATGTGGAGATAGAAGCCAGAAGAAAAATGAAAGAGTAAAGGTCCATGTAGAAAAGCAAAACAGGGTGTCTCAGTCTGCACATTATGCAATGAAATGCACACCAGTTATGTGGGGAATCAACTGCATTTTTTTGCTGTGAAGTGGGGTTCTAATCTAATTAAAAGGAGTAACTTCATTAATTACTCTAACAAGCTGGATTGGATATGTTTGGAAAAATAAGTAAAAGATTTAGGATAAATTTTGCAAATCTCAGATGATCAGTTACGGCTACAGCCAGCCAGAGACTTCTGAATCTCAGCACTGCATGGGATTACCTCAATCACCACTGCTTAAACACTGATCTTCAAAACCTATACTTGTATCTGCCCCTAAAACTAAAGATGCCAGTGCTTCTGCTGACAAAGTTGCTAAAGACAGCTTCTGGGGCTAAGTTGGCACCTGAGCCCAAACAGGTATGTCTCCCTTGCTGTTTCCACTTGGGTGTTGTTTGTGAGGCTTGACCTAGTAAGAGTGCTCAGGGTAAACCAGCTGGATTTCATGTTGCAGCAAATACAGCCAAGGGGAGATGTTTCAAGGCTGGATGCTTCATGAACATGATTTACATAGGAGCTCCATGGAATAATCACTTATATAAGGCATTTGCGGCATTTACTTCTAAGCCTCTTGCTACTTGATTTAAACCGGTTTTCTTAACTTCCAAGTGCTCCAGTCAGTTGTTTCTGGAGACCTTTTTATCTGACAAACATTCATCTAGCTAAAGTGAAATGCAAGGGTTCTGGTGGGAAGGAATGGCAGTGACTGATAATGAAATCTTGCATGGCATGTTTGCTGGGACTATTTACTCTATTACAAAGACAGGGAGCTGTGTAAAAATTTTCAGCTCTTACTCCAAAACAGGCATGTTTGAGAACATTTACCATCTTTGGCAGAAAAATTCTCTTCCATAATCATTAGATGAAGATGTTCTCACAACTTTTGTTTCCCTTTTACTGAGAAAGAAAAAAAAAAAGGACAAACTCTTACAAATTCTATTAATAACTCTTTATTTATTGTCTTCAGGCTCAATTTAAGGTAAATCTCTACCTGAACCAGTGATTTGAGGCAAAGAATTCTAAGCAAATCTAACTGGAAGTAGATTTTGCAAATCTTTTTTTTTTTTCATTTTGTCAATCTTCCTTGAAGAAGGAAAGCAATTACTTCTTATTTCTTTGTTCATTCACTAGGAAAAATGGGTAACTTTTTGTGCATGTGTGCATGTGTTGAGCAAAACACTTGGTTTCCAGAATAAGTTCAGCTAATAATAAAATGGGTCTTTTTTGAACATTGAAATACTGAAATATTTGAAGTTTTTTTGCTTTCTCATTTTAATGCTGTGTTGACTTGGTCTTGGACTTAATGTTCTCACAGAGAAGCATATGGTGAAGTTAAGGTATGTATGGGAAATCTATATTAAAAATAATTAGATCTTATTGTAATTAGTATAATTAACATTATGAAAAATAGCATATAAAATGCTATAATTGTTAGTGTAAAAATGCATGGATCTTCCCAAGTTGTTTGAATGCTCTTGTATAGTCAAAGATCGTTCTTCTTCAAATAAGATTTCTTGGCTTCTTTTTATCACTTTATGACAAAGTTAAAACCCAAAAACTGTTTAAAGAGAGAGAGAAAAAAAGAAGAAATCTTGAAAGAATAATCTGGAAACAGTCATTAAAAAAGAATGACTTCCTAAATGCTCTCTGGATTTATAGCTGTATTGTAGAATAAAGTGAACAGGTTTTACTGGGCAAGATTTGATAACCGAAGACTGGAATAGTTAATATGTGAGACATTTCAGAATACACTTTACAACATTTCCACAGAGGATGACATGATTATTTGTTTCATTTACACTGGAAAGAAGGCTTGTTTTCAAGTATTTTTCCCCCTCCAAGGTGTCATCCTCCATGCGAATTCACAGTTTATGCTCCCAGAAAGAAATGTGCTGCTTTTCTCTCAGCCTCCCCACAGGGGGAAGGTGTGTGGTTCTATGGGGCCTTCAGTTCTGCTAGCCCAGTCAAATGCTGCAGGACCTTAAAGCTCAATGTTTTAGAAAACACTGCAGCTACTCTGAGGCATCAGTTCCCTTTCCTCTCACCCAAAAGAGATGTGAGAGGTTCTGTTGCTGAGACCAAAAGAATGATGAAATTCCTAAAACTCTCAAATAGTTCCAGGACACATAATTTTCTTTATTCATAAGAGGAAAAGGGGTGACTAAGAGGATGACTAATGGTGAGCAAGAGGCAGACAATGTGCCATGAATCCTCAAGAACTTTCTTGGAGAAAGGGATTGTGCGTGTCTCGTTTTCTATTTCCAGAGTTACCCCTCTCTTAGACCTATATCAAAACCTTTTTTGGACTACCAAACGGTGGTAGCTTTCAGCAGCCTTTCATTTTACTGAGACTTTAATTCTTGCTTTAGTCAAGTCCCACAGGAAATGCTTGAATTTTGTGGTTTGGGTTGGTTTGTTTGTTTGTGTGTTTGTTTTTAAATATTAATTGAGTTTTTACAAGAAAAGTCAGCTGTGCTACAAATCTTGTAAGAGAGTGTATTCTCATGAGAACCCTAGCCCAGTTCTGTAAAATTCAGGTTTGTTCTGTGTAAATATAAAATCCCATGTGTATTCTCTGAAACAGAATAAACCTGGGGTACTCAACTTTGTGCTTCTGCAAAGAGGCTTCCAATGAGGATGTTATACTGTAACACAGCAGTGGTCAGTCATTTTGGACTCTCTTAAGAGAGAAATTTCTGGTTACTCAGCATGACTGGTGGGCATTAAGATGCTTTATTAAACTCTGTTTAAGGACAAATCTGGCATACTAATATAAAAAATAATATTTTCATTTCAGTCATTTTTAGACATCAGATTTGATTGATGAATACTGAGGAAGACTCAAAAATACAAAGTATCTCATGCTGAGACATCATGAGAAGCTCTAGAATTAAAATTATTTTACTTCAGTTATCCCACTGAATGCACCTCACAGTTTAGTCCATTACCATTTTGGCTGTAAAATGTGTGGGTTGTACCAGTGACCCAAAAGATATTGCACCATATATTTACAAGGTTAAAAGTTCTGAAGACTCTACTGAGCATCCATCCCAGGCTAGTTTTGGAGTTCAAGATGGTTTTTTGTTGTTGTTTTCACGGGGCTGCAAATTAAGCTGCAAATTTCTTGAGCTTACTTGGAACACAGTGTTGTTAAAGTTTTCTTGCAGCATTTTTGGGCTTGTCTGTCCCTAGAAGGGAATGTCACAATGTCAGCCAAAATGTCACAATTAAAAATGGAAAAAAAGATATGGAAAACTACATAAAGGTTCTTGAAGCTTGGGTTAAAGAGGGGTTGTGTGGGGCAAAAGGGGTTGTATGGTTTCTG
>VZRQ01010817.1:737910-813031 GCA_013397975.1 Machaerirhynchus nigripectus
CCTGCGGTTTTTTTATTAATATATTGATCTTAAACTTCCGTAGATTTCACTGTTCTTTTTTTTCTAGTCAATTTGATTTGTACTGAATCTGTTTTACATCTGTAGTAAAATATTACTAAAATTTTCTATAAATTTTCATGAAGTGAGGATTTTCTTCATATTTTTTATTAGGTAATTTTAAGGAAACCCATCCTGCACCTTCTGTGTCTTTTTAAGTGCTCTGTGGTCATTTCACTAGAGTCATAAGGGTCCTCTTATGCCTTTTGTCAAGTATGATCTGGACAACTGTGCATTTGTTAAAAGAGGTTTTTTAATTTTTACCCTGTTTCTGAGCCTTCCTGCCCTTCAACTTCATTTTTAGCATATTATTTTAATCTTTGAAGGACAGATAACTGTGAAATAACAGCAGAGTGTTTGGGTATTTTCCTAACACAGGAGAAGGCAACTAATTCTCCATTAGCACATGGAGTATTCCAGCTGTATGCAAATACACATCTATCAAAACCAGTCATTCAATGTCACATTTGAAGATATTCTTAGATTCTGTTTTCTAAATCCTTTTGTAATCGCAAAAGAAAGCTGTAAGTAATTCCCATTTCCAAGTTTTTTTTTTAAATGAAATTAATTACTACACTTGCTTTCTATACTTATAAAACACACTAAAGAAACACAAATAACTCTAAAAAATGAAGCTGTTGGCTCCTCTGAAACAGTGATGAGTTATGTGGTTTGCCTGCAGGAATGGTTTCTTGCTGATTTGCTGATGAATCCCTCCAAAGCAACGCACAAATGCACATACTCATATGTGATAGCAAATCATAGAATCACATAATCTTTAGCTTTGGGAGAGACCTTGAAGATCATCTGTTCCAACCATCAACCCAGCACCAGTATAATCCCAGTATAATCACCCCTAAACCATACTCCCACGTGCCACAACCAGATGCCTTTTGAGCTATTCCAGAGATGGTGAGGATGGGCAACTTATTCAAGTTCCTGACCACTTTTACAGTGAAAATTCTTTTTCTAATATCTAATGCTAACCTCTCGTGGTTCAGCTTATGGCCATACCCTCTTACGCTTTCACTTGAGACAAGGTAGAAGAGGCCATCCCCACCTGGCTACACCCTCATTTCAGGCAGTTGTAGAGAGCAGTGAGGTCTCCCCTGAGCTTCCTCTTCTCCAGACTAAACACCCCCAGATCCTTACAATATCAGCAATACCAGTAGTGATCTGCCAGAGACATTAGCATCCATTAATAAATCTCCCTTTTGCTTTTCTGATTGTCTGCCTTGTCACCACTGTAAAAACTTAGCTCTCTTCTTGGCCAATTTAACAATTTGTTAGTGCTTGTGAAGCTTCACACACCCGCGGACATGTCCACGAACACAAAGACACACGTGTCAGAGTGACTTGGTTTGTGTTGATTCGCTTGTCTTTAATTCTGAGTATTTTATCAGGCCTCTTTACAAGGAGTGTTACAGATTTCCTACCACATTTTACAATCAGAACACCTTCAACCTTCGTATACTTCAGTTTGGATTCAGTGACTTCTTTTTCTCAGTAAATTCTTATTAATCTGTGGAGATGAACTCTTGATGTACCAGTAATATTCCTTCAAGTCAGTTGAGTTCCTTAGCAGGCTCCACTTAACCAGCCAGATTTGCTGTTCTGTAAGGCACAAGTCTTCCAATATTTACATCTTTCCTTCTGGATTATTTTTTTTCCTTCGTAACAGTATAAATCATACATATTAAATTTTTATCTTGGGTATTGAATGTCTTCAATAGCTGCCTAGTCAGCATCTCTCTACAAAACTAAGCTAGAAATCGTAAATCATCAAGGACTCCAAACAAACTGCTGTCAGTATTAGGATTACCTTAGAGTGACCTGTTTTTCAGTCAAGTTCCCTTAGTGAAGAACACAGGGTGGAATGTTTTCAACATCTCTTTTTCATTTCTGCTGTTCCAGACAGCTCCTAGAGAATCTATTCACTGCTCTGTTCTTCCCCTCAGAGGATTGCCACTGATCCATTTTATGCCAGATATCACACGGGTTTCAAATGTTGTCAAAGGCTTACAAAATCTGTAAAAGAACTGCTTCACAATGTATGGAGTTACACGGAGCTTAACCATTAAACAGAGTCACTAGTACAAAAAATGGGACTCATTCAATTCTGACTAATAACTGAATTACTCACTTTGGCTCTAAGATGTTCCACAGTATGACCTGCCTCTTTTTTAATGGAAATTTTTACATGCATTTACTGTTCCCCATAATGTTCTTTCACTGAACCCCTATTAGTAATGCAATACAGCTGCATTCACTTGTCACTTTCTCTTTTGTGTGATCTGTATAATACAGCATACATGTAGTGCAAGGAAGGAATCTCTTTTGTTACTTACCTGGACTGGTGGGAGGTGTCCTTTCCATGTCCTCTCCATATTTTACACATTATTTTATATTTACATGTATCACACTATGATATGTCTCTTTACGCTCCAAGAAACCTTTTGTTTTAATATCCAAGAATATAAGAAAGTATCTCTCATTAATGTAACACTGGAATAACACTGGGCAGACTCTTTACCATCACGTTGGAGATGTAGTCAAAAGTACATTACAATTATTAACCACTAGATGGCTCAATAGGAGAGGAAAATGTAGCTTTTTTACATCACAAAACCACACCATTCCTGCATTTTAAAGCTGAACGGAAGCTTGGCTCCTCAGACACTAGGATTGAATGCATGCAGTTCACTCCACTATTAAAACATAGAAACACTGCATTGTTAACCCAATTTAGATAAAAGGCAACCATGACTCTTAGTTTCCTTCACTATAAAGTTAAAAAATGTAAGTTTTTTTCAGATCTGAGGAAAAACGGAAAAAGAATGATGGAAGGAATCAAACTTTTAAAGGCAAAACTTCATTGAAAACCGCTGCATGTTGCAGAGACTAAGTCCTCAGTTATCATTAATTAAATATTTTTAATTACTCTATATGAATCAGGCTTATACTCTTATTAATGTGATGTAAATTGCTGATACATAGAGTTCTGATCATTTAGTTGACAACATTAAGACATAAACAATGTTTTTCCCCCTCTCATTTTTTTCTTTACTACTACTTTGTCAGTTATCCATGATTTTACTGCAGATGCAGTCACATGTAGAATCACTTAATATCAATATAGAATACAAATTTCCTTTCTTCACTTATAGAACAGATGCTTAGAAACTCTTATTTTGGTCGAAAAGGAACTTCTTCAAACTCGTGCATAATGCTGGAGAGGTGTGTTCCCATTTCTTAGTGACTGAAGCAAAATCATCACAAAGGAAATAGAACCACCTTGTTTGGAGCAGCTCCTTTCTCTGAGAAATGAGAGATCCAAAAGTATCAGCTCCTTCACTGTAATCTATTAAGATTATTAGGGAGCACCAGCATCTTCCCTTAAGAAGAAACAGGCTGATTCAAGGTGAAGATGTTTGTGGATAACCTTCATAATCCTGCATGCCTACTCCCACACTGGTGAGTCATAAGCCTATCCACACATGGCATACTCATTCCAGCTGTGCCCTTTTCCCCCAAAACGGTGTCTGGCAGGTTGCCAGACAGCATGCCCCAAAGTTGAATTCACATTAATCCACTGTTCCTGTGCAAAACACTGCAGGCACTCTAGAGAGCCCCTCGATCCACACGGAACCGTTTCTAGCAGGTAGCCCTCCAAAACCTCTGTGAGAACATGGATCACATGAAAGTGGTTCTTGAAAGAAGAATAATTTCTGCTCCTTATTGAAGATTATAAATATTTATCTAAGAATGAACTGAGTATGTCAGAAGGAATATGCTTAAATGTCAATGCCTTTTCTAGTGTGAAGTAGTAACTGCAACAAAAAAATGAAAGAGCATAGATTCCCAAGGATAAAAGAAAAAAGAGTGGGAATGAAGGAGTCATGTCATACTTTCTGCCTCTCTTTGAAGTTTGCCTGCTTTCCCCCTCACTCTTACACCAAAGTCCTTTCAAGGCAGGTGTGATTATTTTCATCATGTCTTCTCAGACTTTTAAAGCTCTCTTTGACCTTTCCTGTACACTAGATGATGGCTTTGGCTGCTACCTGCACATGCTTTGGGAAACAGCCTTTTTCCTGTAGTGTCCATACTGTTCATGCACCTTGGTGAGGACAGTTAGTCTTGGAGAAGGCAGGGAATGTGATTCTACATTCACCTTACAAGGAAGGGGAGAAGAAAGTGAGAAGAGCATATTTGCTTTTTTCTCACTGGAGAGCTCTCAGGGAGTAGGAGAAAGGGAAGGAAGCTTCACTGGAATTTTGTGAGTAGCAGCTGCAGCTCAAGAGGGGGAAAAATTGAAAAAGGTTATGGAAGAAGCAGGCAGAAGAGAGCTGGCTGATTAGACTCTGGAGTTATGGAAATCAACCCTTTCATCATCTGAGTTACTTTTTCCTCCCACTTCTGGCTCACCAGCTGCTGACTGGGAGCAGAGCTTTCCGGCACTAAAGAGGCAGAAGGTGTCCAGACAGCATTTATCAGCTCCCACAACCTCCACAGACCATCCTGTGCCTCTGTCAGTCTGCTTTCCAGACACTCAAATTCCTGTCAGCCTGCAAGGTGCTCAGTGTTCTGCTACCAACTCCACAGATGACTGCACACTTTCTGTTTTGGCTTTTTGTTTGTTTTTTTTTTTTTTTAACAGGACCATCTGACCAGACACTGAGCAGAACAATTGTCTGATCAAGTCCTGCACCTGATCCACTCTATTTTTCAGTGTGATTGTTCTCGTCTCTTTATGTCTGACATTTGTGGTGCTTCAAGCCAGACTAGCTGGGAGAGTAGGACAAGATTTGTGGACCAGTTACTGGAGACACTTGTGTGTGTGTGTGTCTGTGTGTCTGTGTGTCTGTGTGTCTGTGTGTCTGTGTGTTTGTATGTGACACTAACAAACTTCAAGTTGGACTAGCTGGAGTTTTAGGCTTAGGGGTTTAGGGGCTGGACACTGAAGGGACCATACATTTCAGACAGCTACCAGAGAGGCTCAAATAAAATCTCCTGGTGAGTTCTGAATCTCATCAGCCTGAAAGACAGAGAAGAATCATGCCATTTGTATTGTTCATTCTTACATGAGTATGTATATATTTGTGTATATGTGATGCCTGTACAAGAACTGTAGTCCTGTCTGTGTTTATCTCTAAATGGTTGATCATGCTTATGTAAAACAGAGGACACAGAAAGAGCTCTACTGGCACAAATTTTGCAGGAATGGTTGTAAGATGCAGCTTTGCAGGTGTCTTCTGCAGAGACAGGGCTGCATACTCCTCTGGTTTCTCATGTTTTCCAGCCCTGGCAAAGTTACTTCAGGAGTGTGAATGAGAGTTATGCCTCCAGCCAAAGACCTCTCAAGTGCTGAAGGAACAAGTGTGTACCTTCAAAGCAAGATTTCAAGGGCGCTGCCATCGTTGTACTGAGTTCTGTGCTGTGTACCTGGAAAGAGTCATCTTTCACACACAGAGATTAACAACCCCTGATACTGCCAAAGGCTCCTTTTCCTAGAATTTTCTGAACAATGAAGTGAATAGTGTCAACATGGCAGAAACATATGGAAGAAAAATTCATCATTTTAAATGCTAATTTAAATGTTATTGAAGTTCATCTGAACATTAAGATGTTCAATGAGATCAGGGGAGAAAGAAAAATAAATGAGTTCAGACAACAGCAGGATCCTGAAAAAGGGTGAGAGACAAATGAGAGAGAGGCAACAGAGTGAGAAGAATGAGCTGAAATCTGGCAGCAAAGGACAAGCAGAAAGACTTTCACAGCCTCTGTCCCTACATATTGCTTTAGAAACATTCCAGGTTGTTGTGACACATCCAGATCGATCAGGAGCTGTCTGCTGCACACTTCACAGGGTCTTGGGGGAGCATGAGTCACACTGGCTCAGAATCTTTTGGAGCACAGCTCCCAGTTTAGTTCCCCATGGAGAGAATCTAGTACTTCTGCATTAAAACCACCCTGAGGATTCAGCCCTGTCCCCAGTAAATATAGATTGTCAGGGCTTCAAAACCTGGCTGCTGCTCTGAGCCAAATTGCTAAGGTAGGCACAACCTAATAAGGTTTATTCTTTCCCTCTAAAACTAGTGGGGCCAGTGTCTGTCACCCTTAAGGAATCAACACATCAACGGATAAAGAAAAATGATAAAATAAAAGTGTGCAAGGGCAAGAAGCTGCGTAAGTATTCCTTCCGTCAGTGATGACTCACATCAGCGCCCCGAGTGAGCGGTGCGTGGGCACTGCCATCCTGCCACACGGAGCACAGATATTCAGGAGACACACTTTCTCAATGAGTTTCAAGCCTCCTTACCTTTGTCATCTGAGGATGGCTCCATACATATTTTATGAGCTTGGATGTTGTCTTTTCTAGCTAAGTAAAAATGATTTGCAAACTCCGATACGACAATGAAAAAGAAAAAAGTGAAATCAATCCCTTTTAAATATATTTTCTTGCAGTCATTACTTGGATATTGATTTTTAGTGAGATCTTCCAGAACAGTATTATGACTGAGGTACAATATGTTTAAAACCCAGATTTAGCTAATTAAACCGGGTATATATGGTTTATAGGATGTGATCTCCTGAAGCTGAAAAAGGTCATACATTCAGAAAAAAAAAAGAGGAACTTGTTCTAAATTATAGACATTACAACTTAATAACTTAATAATATGAATTATTTGAATTTATATAAAAATACTTACATAAAGGTATTTGATATTTCAAACAGCTTTAAAAGGTCTTTAAAGAATCATTTTCTAATCTGGATGCTCGTAAATAGTTTTCAACTTTGAACTATAACAATTACTGAAATAAATGGTGAGGTTTATGCGTTTAATGGAAAATTTAAAAACTTGTTTCCTTCAATTATATAAAAGTCCTCCCTTTTCATGCCTCATAACACAAACCCCCATCTTTCAGATGCCATTTGAGCAATCTATATGTAATACTCAAGATATCTTATGCTTCAGTCATCCATTGTTTTTTAAATGAGTATGTACCTGGAAACCATTGTCTCCAACAAAGGAAAATAAGCATTTTAAGTAAGTAAATAAATAAAAAAATAAATAAGCCAAGCAGAATCACAATGTAGGCTAAGGGTAATTTTAATTACACTCTCCAAAAGGAGAAATCAAGACATTTTTTTAATATGATGATGAAAAAAAATATTAAAATCCAATACAGTCCAAAAAACATTGCTGGCATAGTTAGGGCTATGATTTTGATTCGTTGATTAGTGTCTTGGGTCAAATTGAGAGTTAGAGCTTGGCTCAAGGGAACACCATGGCTCTTTTGATTTTCATGTGCCAGAGAAGCAGGACTTCAGAGGTCATTACATCCTTGCATGCATCCAGAGCAGCAAAGGCAACAAAGCTGGTGCAAGGACTAGAAGGATTGGCTGACAACTCTTGGTTTGCCTAATTTGAAGAGAAGAAGGCTGAGGGGGACCTCACTGCTCTCTGCAGTGCTCTCCTTCCTGAGGTGATGTGGAGGTGCTCATCTCTTCTCACTGGAACCTAGTGACAGGACACATGGGCATGGTTCAAAGCTGCACCAGAGGAAGTTTAGACTGGACATTAGGAAGCATTTCTTTACCAAGAGGGTGGTAAAATGCTAGAACTGGCTTCCTAGTGAGGTGGTCAATGTCTCAAGCTCGAGCTCAGCTTTTACTTTTCTAATCTCATCTCTGCATGCCCTGGCAATGCCCTTGGAGTTCTCAATGGGTATTTGTCCACATTTCCATCTCTGGTGCACCTCTCTTTTGGTTTTGAGCAGGCTCAGAAGCTCATAAGGGATCGCTTGCTCTGGCTACTTCCCTTACCTCTAAAGGGGCTGAACTGTTTTTTGTGCTTCCAGGAGCATGTCCTTGAAACACTCCCAGCAGTCACTGGCTCTTTTATTCTCCATGGAAGTTTCCCATGGAATCCCTCCCAGAGCTGAAGTTTGTTTCTAAAATCTAAAACCTTTGTCTTGGTACTAACCTTCAGTGTGCTCAGCAGGATCCCAAACTCCACAATATTTTTATCATTGCATCCAAGGCTATTGAGCTATTAAGAGCTTTAAATATTCAAAAATTTTGAATTCTCTACTTCTTTTGTATTATGTATTTATTTTTATTTCTGGAGATTGCAGATCTAGGGACTGTTTGGCCTGAAGAGTAGAAAGCTCCAGGGGATATGATCAATGGATACAAATATTTTATGGGAGGGAATGAAGAAGAAGGAGTCATGGTCTTCTGAACGGTGTCCTGTGACTGGACAAAAGGCAACCAGAACAAATTAAAACACATGAAAATACATCCTGTTTTGTTATGAGACTGGTCAAACATGGTATCATGTTGCTGGACTGGACCTGATGTTGGGTGTTCTGCTCTAGTTGGCTCTGATTGAGCAAGAGGATTGGACTAGGTATTATCTAAAGGCCCTTCCTAATATAGAGGATTTTCTGATGCTGTGATTCTGAGAAATATTTCTCTCCTTCCTTGAGAATTTGGTAATACACTATTTGAAAGATGGTCTCTAGTGTGCTGGTTTTGGCTGGGATAGAGTTAATTTTCTTCACCATGGCTAGTATAGGACTACATTTTGGATAGTTTTGTCTAGGAAGTCTGAAAGGATAATTTTCAAAGTTTTCATTAAGTCAGTGAGAACAGTTCAGCCAGTAATAAGCACTTTAAAAAAAATCAAACTCATTGTATTAACAACTAAACAATTATGAACTGGTTTTTAATGAAAATATATTCAAAATTCTTTACAGACTTATAATGATCAAAGGAAAATAATTAATTCCTTCTGTAATTCAACTAGCTGTGAGTTCAAGAGAAAAAGATTAGTTTATTTTGTATAGGAAAGCTATAATTTCTTAGTCATAAAAAATTTAGTATATGTCAGGGTTTATTTTGCACCATATTTACCCTCAATTTTCTACTGTTTGAATGGCTAGTAATTGTAAATGTTCAGAAGCACATTTAAATAGAAAATGTAATGCCTCACAGATGTTTAGCTGTTGGTGTTTTTCTCTTTTCGTTTTGAGCTGGGTTTTTTTTCTTTTTTCTTTTGGCTGAATACTCCAGTTATTCAGTTTTATTCCTTATTTCCTGAGTTAGCATAACTCCTATGCATGGTTTACTGAGTATATTGTTTGGTTAAAATTCACTTGTAGCGCACAGAGTTAAATTAATTCCAAAGGATGCAAACAACAGCTTTTCTATGATTCCACAGAAACTAATTTTGTTTTTCTAATACAACTCTTACCATAATACCAGAAACATGATTAGCATATTCCCAGTTGTAGTACTTTTATCAGCTAGAAGTGAATCGTATATATTCCAGCCTAGTTTAACACAGTTACTGATTTTCAAGGACTATGAGCTAATCTCTAACTCATTAAAACATTGTAAAGCATGAGGAATAAATGAAATTCATTTGAAGTATTCATCCATAAATTCTTAATTGCTTTAGCTTGACTAAAGCCTGGCTGGTGTCTAAATGAGCTTAAGAACAGGCTTTTTAAAGGATCTATCAGCCAGAGTTAATTTTTGGCTCTCTTCATGCCACAGGTCTGGAAATTTTGCTGGGAGGTGCTTGACTTCCTGCCCAACAGCTGATCAGCTGGGTCATGAACCAGGCTGATGTTATCACAAATAGGAGAAAGGGAAAAAGCACCGTATGATGAGCAGTAGGGGCATACAGCCAAGGAGGGTCTTTCAACAGCAGAGCCTGTTATCTTGAGAAGGTAATTTCAGATATGAAAAGTGCATAGCAGTAGATGAATGGAAAAATGTACCATGGCTTGGAAAGTTCTTGTTTATGAATTTTGGATGGTAACATGCAGATTTCTCTTGGCAGCTAGAGAGCTTCTAGAATCATATATTGTTGATATGCAGGGGGAAAAAAGGATTTTTGATATCAAGTAATCTACTTAGGCATTCCCTGTTTTTCACATAATCTGTGCTTGATTACAGTTCAGAGAGAAAAGCTAAAACAAAATTAAAACAGTAAATCATAGACTAGGTGTGAACAGAAGGTTTCTGGGTCCTTGAGATTGTGAGAAAAAAAAAAAAGGTTAAAACTGACCAGAAATTAAAGTTATTGTTAAAATCTGAAACCAAAAATAATCTCTACCACCCTATTCTACCCCTTCTCCTTGTTTCTCTTAGCTTTTATTGCTGAGCATGATGTCATATGGTATGGACTATCCCTCTCATCAGTTTGGGCCAGCTGTCCTGGCTACGTCCCCTCCCAGGCTCTTGATCACCCAAAGCCTACTGGCCTTTGTGGAGGAGTGTGCCAGCACTGCTCAGCAGTAGCCAAAACATTGGTGTGTTATCAACTTCCTTCCAACAACAATTCCAAAGCACAGTACTATGAGATCTGCTATGGAGAAAAATAACTCCATCCCTGACAAACCCAATACACTCACGTTTCTTGTACTCATTCCTGAAGATAGTTTTTTTTTTTAAACTGTATTTCTTCTCTTTTTATTTTCCTTATTTCCAGTTATTCTATTTTGAATCTATAAAATTAGAAAAATCAACACTCTCTGAAAGAGTTAAAATGTATGTCTTTTTGGGTTTTTGAGAAAATTTTCCTTTAGGAAACAGGAGAGGGTTTTTTTCAGAAATCAGTGTTGTACTCAACCATTACATGTCAAAGACAAAATTGCAGGGTGTTGGGAAAGGTGACAGGAGAACAAACAGATCTGCAGTCTGCATACAAGGTGTTCTGCAAATATCCTGAATCCTCTAGGGCCTCTGAAATCACATAAAATGACTGTGGCTAAGAGCTGAATTTACTCATTTTTGGAAAGAAGACTCTTCTGACATTGTTTCCAGCCTGTTCCATGTGAGACTTCTGGCACGAGTTGTCATGTTTAATTGTTGCTGTTGCTATAGTTTTCTCACTATTTATTATATCCATCTTAATTTCTGGTTACTTAAAACAACTGTTTTCACATTTTGGTCATAGTAGAATATTTTTTAACAACATCTGTCATCAGCTCTGAAACAAGCAATCCCTTAAATGAGGTTTAGCACATTTCAAGTTGAGATTCTGCTGTGCATAATGAAAGAGCATTATTCAGACTGAAATATAATTAATATTATACAGACTGAAATACCAGTTAGGCACACCTTTAACCATGATCCTGAGGCCTCTTGCACTCAGTGCTCTGTGCAAATGCAAAATTCTTTTCCTTCGAATTTCTAATACTTACATTTGGTTGTGTGTTAGTAGAGATAAGTACTGCACTAACTTTTTGGTCACTCGGACAACCATCAGTGCAGTCACTGCGTCAGGCAGAGCAGACAGCACCTAAGGTTACACTATGTCTTTGCTCACTGTTGAGTTCACTCTGAGCAAGAAGGCAACAGAAAACAAAGAAAAGCTGAAAATTTGACAGACACTGCAAGTTCAAGATATTCTGGTATGGGTATCTTTATCTCCATGAACACGCTGAGGCCCCATCAAAGTCTTTCATACTTCGTCTTTTGCACTTCCCCAAAAACTTCTTCCGCGCTGACAACAAACTCCTAATTTATTGATGAAAAGGGAACTATGAACCAAGTTGTAACTGCCCCCTTCATAGGGCTATTTTTTTCATTTTACTATACCTCATGGCTCTTTCACTGCAGCTTTTTGAGTTATTTCTTTGAATAATGGAGAGTACAGGGAAAAAATCAAAACAGACAGACTTAACAGCAATACATAGCTATCTTTTCATCTGGTTTTATAAAAAATTGGTTTCAGACAGCATGGAAAATCCTTTAAGGTTTTTTAATTTTATTCATTCCCTCTTCCAGGTTTTCCTTAGGAATACAAGAATTTTTTTTTAAACTTGACTATTAATTTAGAAAAATACTGATTTATTAGAAGTATAGTAAAGTGAGAAATATTGGAAAAGTTTCATTTTTTCTTTAAAAATATATTGCCATATGTAATGGTTATTATTTATTTACTTGAAATAATTTCCCTGACAGGAAGAGGATTTCTAGAGTTCTGCATTTTTTGTTCAAGCATTGATATCACAACTGTTTCCTACTCCTTAAATTTTATTTAACATATCTATACTGATTACTTAAAAGCCAGCGTGGATAACAAGGCTCAAATAAATATTAGCAAGAAGTAAAGTTTAGAGTAAAATTTTTCCTTTCAGAATTTTCTTAATATTTTCTGTTGCCCCAAAATACCTGAAAATTAAATGGCGGCGAAAAAAATAGTCCTAAAATTTTAGTAGAAAGACTAATTTCTTCAAATCCTGTTATCCTCATATGACCAATTCTGTTTCCTGCAAAGCCGATGGGAAATACTGAAAATTCAGCTGTAGCAAAATTAGTGTTTATCCATTTCTATGTTTTCCTTTGCCTTTCCTTTCAGTTTGCTTGTGATCTTTCAAAAGAAATTATTTCCTCAAGACAAAAAATCTGGTGTTCCTGAACTGGGTAAGACTTTTTTTAATTATAAGATTTTCTGTACCTTCTTGCTGAGCAAAAATACATTTCATCTAAATAATTGTTATCAATTTCTTACTATTACTAAATATGCTGAATCCCTCATGTTGAAAAAAAATCCATTGTGATAAAATAGTTGTACAGCAAAATTAGATAAGTATTGAGTGATGGAAATGACTAGAGAACTCATTAAAAGATAATAAATATAAGGGAGATGTTAAGACTATCGAAGTTCTGTGGTATTGATTGGGAGATCAGCAATGTTTCTTTTTTCTTTTTTCCTTTAGAGTAAAAGTGAGTTCTGGGGTTTTCTCTGTGCTTTTATACACATACTGTAATTGCTATGATAGTTTGATAGGGTCTTTTACTACTTGAATTATTTCTATTCTGAAGAGGCAGAACAAGTGACAGTGAAATGGAATAAGTATTTGCACAGCAGGAGCAGAGAATTGCCCGAAGCTCTGCCAGCTCCAGCTGTGAGGAAATGCATCTGCTTGGCTAAGTAGAGTCAGATAAGTATTTAGAAGTAAATTTTTTAAGAACGAGACTTGGAAACTAGTGTGGGGTAAGCACCAAATGAGCTTTATGGTGATGAATATGTGGTGCTCTCACCTTGGAACTGGCTAACTTTTTGAAAGATAGCAAATCTTAAAATGTACAGTGTGTCAAGTCTCTGTCTGACCTGTTGTGTGCGTGTTGGATTTTTCCATCTACATCTTATGCCCCAGAAACATCATTTTGGTTGCCTCCTTGTTTTTAGAAAGCAACTCTGATGACACCTAAACAGTTTTTTAAATCTCTGAACGTAAAAAATATTCACAAACTGGTAATAATATAAACCAAATAACAGGGAAACAAAGTAATTTGTACTGTAAGCTGATGAGTCATAACATTTAAGCCTTACATAACTGAAAGTTGCTTCAACATATATAACTCCTGGAACATATGAGTATTTGATATTTGCAGTTATTTCATTTATTAAGTAGTTAAGTGTCCAATATATTCAGTAGAGGAGAGAAAATTCTCTTTAAAAGACTGTTGAAAGGCAAAATTTTTAGTGCAAAAGTAACCCTGGGATTGAAGAACTTTTAATAAACCTTTTTCTCTGCACAGATTGTTGATATAATTAATATTGATATGTTAGAAAGAGCTGCTTCTGGAACACATTTCCTATCTGCATGTGGAACACAATCCAGCTCAGGATTTTAAATCAGTGTAGAAAATCCATACACAGTACCTTCTAGTCTGGCACCCAGTAAGGTCAGCTGGTCAGGAAATATAAATAAATATACAGTAGTATGAAGGAAAGAACATCTAACTACAGAACAGCATGTATGATTGCTTTGTTAGAGAGGACACTCAAATGCAATGACGGCTCACTGAGGATCACAATTGGTTCATTCCGGTTCTGAAAGTCCAAGTGCAGCAGAGAATTAGTGTGAATGAAGAATCCAGAAGCTGATGCTGGCACACAGAATGAGGGTTTCTGCCTCATGCCTGCCCAAAACTAACTTTAAATATGGCAGGGAAAGCAAATTTAGAAGCAACTAGAAAACAAATATCTTCTAAATAGCAACTGACAACACTAAAATGAAGGTATTTAAATGGAATAAATGGGAAACCTTTTAAAATGGAAAGAACATGTAGTCAAAGTCTTAATAAATGCAAAGTTTTGCTTAGTTGAGTGATTTTATATGCTTTCCCATAAATTAAATTATATCTTTTGGGATTTGTTTTAGCCCTGATGATGTATGAAATTTTCATGTCCCTGAAATCCAAGCCTGTGCTCCCAGTCCTGTGGCTAAACTCAAACATGCTGCTTTCGAGGCTCTCTGATACTGCTCATGGCCTTCATTTCACTTCCCACTTCACTTATTTCACTTTTTTAGAAGAGAAGATTTTTTTTTTTTTAAAGAGTGGGAGAAATACATATCTTTTGTGTGGAGACTGAGTTGTTAGACCTTTTCAGAGCAAACTTTCATGTTCAAATGTCTCATAACATGTAGCTGAAAGAAGATTCCCATTTCCGCGAAGAATAATACAAAATGTGAAATCATTAGGCCTTGTAAAGTCAGCATTTCTGTTCATGCTGAAACAGCTAGATACACATTACAAGAAACCACATAGGCAAAGATGAAGAGCTAAGATGTATTCAGGATTGAACAATGGCTGAGTATGAATTTTCAAGATCTTTTTAAAAAACCTATTTTCTACCCTGCTCACATTTTAGGAAATTAGTTCTGAAAACTCTCAACTAATCATATAGTTTTGGGTTTTTTTAATTTACAATTTTCTAAAGTTACACTTTGGTTTAGCTTTACAACAGCTGAAAGCTGGTAGAGAGCAACCTTTTCTCCCTAAATCACATTTTTGATGCCACATTTAAGCAATAAGTGAAGCTATTTTCTCATACATACTGTCTTTATTTCCATTCTATCTCAACATTGCACACACTATTTTCTTCAAACACATTCATAACAGCGTATGACAAAGAAAAGGAGACCACTGAAAGCTTTGCAGTAATTTACTCTGAGACACCACAATTATCCAGGAAGCCAAGATGATCAGCCTTTGTTATACAGACCAGAAAGGTGAATCGTTTATACTTCCTGATCCACCAGATCTGCTGGGTATCATTGCACATGACTGGTATTACTTGGACTATTTTGAATATCAGCCAGGCACACACAGATGAAGGATGTTTGCTTAGAATTTTAAGAGATGAGCTAAGCAGTTTAAGTGAAGTCACCCTACCCATCATTTCCCTGTGCAGTAATGCCTTTTTCTTTCCTCTGTTGAATCAGAGAACCAGACCAAACCCAAAATCAAAAAAAAAAACCCACCCTCTCAGATTCAAGTAGATTATATTTTCGAGTCAGCAATAAGACATTTTAAACTCTGAAGTGCAGAATCCTAAATAGTCATCTTTGGGACATTTTACATGCTATTACATGTCCTGAATGAAAATTTTGTTAAGATGATCTAGTTGGTATTTATTTGCAATGTTTCCCATGTCTAGAGACTGAAAGCAACTCAGGATCACTAATACTAATTGGTTTTTTTTTTCCCTAGCTAAACATAAGTACTTCAAATATGCATCCCTTCAAAACTTGTCTGACTGTGTGAAGGGAATGCCAGCTGATTTTCTATAGGAATAGTGTCTCAAAAACAAAGCAGTAACTGGCGCATTTAAAGCTTCAGCACAAACACAAGAGATTGTATGAACACAGAGATTGATCTATTCTATTTTATTTCATTAAACATGTTCCTCTAGGTCCCTTCTAGGAAAAAAATTGTGGAGATAACTTTTGATGTAAAGTGAACAAAATGAGGATCTTAGGCTTCACAGCCATAAATCTGCTATATCTGAAGAGCAGTGTAATCAATTTTAAAACTTAAAGAAAAAAATATTCCCGTATTTCTTCAGTCAAAGTGTATTTATACAGCAGGAATGAATTTTAAAAAGCTTCAGTAATTTTGGTATAGATTTATTCTATGTCAGTTCTTTGAGAAATTTAGAAGAAAAACAGCAGTGAGGAGAACACCATCATTTTATTTTCAGTTACAGATTACAGTTAGCTTCCTTACCCCGGGATTCAAAACAAAACATGTTTTCTTCTTAACCAAAGTGAGCTAATAAGACATATATGTAGGCAGTGAAAAAATGTGAGGGTTTTTTCTCACCAGCCAGCCCACAAGCAAAATGAGATGTTTAGTCCTGTAGGCAGGCCAAGTGGATGTATATGCTGAATTTTCCTCCAGACAAACACATTATGTTTTCCTCCAGATCTGCTAAGAAATCCTTCTATAATTCCTTTTCCCACTCAGCCTGCTGTGTACAGTATTTAAGACCAAGAGAAAACATTTTCTTTGCATCTTTCCCTCCTTTAATACTGTTATTTAAAGAAATAGTATGATTGAAGTGCAATATTCTCACAATCTTCCCCAGCAACTTTGTCACCAAATACTGTAAACAATATGCCCAAACAAAATTAACTTTACAGATTTGTTCAGTTTACATTCTCTGTAATTCAATTGTAACTGAAATGCAGACTACTGCATATCCAAATTCAGAATGCTGTTGCCAGAATCACTAACTTTATCATAGATTTTTGGCTTATCTGCTGCAGTACCATAAATTAAAATGCAATATAAATTAAATTTAATTTCAAAATAAAATGATCACTAGACCTAACTGTAGCACCAGATACAATTGTAGCATCATTTTTCTATTTTATTGTCCTCCTTTCAATGTCAAAAACTTTATTCCACATGAGGAAGAGAAAATCCCCTTTTGCCTCAGTCATGAATATTGAATTTGGGTTTTAATTTAGTAGTTTGATAATCACAACTCACAGTATATAAGCATGCTACTCTCATATTTCATAACAGTTTAAATATGCCTCTGCAACTAAAAATATAGATAAAAATGTGTAAATCCCCTCAGCTCCTGAGTTTTCCTGTGAGCCTCTTCAGGCAGTCTAATGTTGTCTTGAATTCCATGGGAACACCTACGTCTATACACAAGAACTTTAACTTTAAAAAAACCCTGAGTAAAAATTGGTGAAATTAACTTCCTGTGTGAGGGGGTGACAAAATCCACTCCTATTTGAAATGGTTCAACCTGAGAGTACAAATTCCTTTAACCTATATAATGCTTTTGCTTCTTTGCATTGCTTGGAAAAGAAAAACATGATTTTGTTGAACAGTGCTACCTGTACAGACACTCTCTACTGCCTTATGTCTTTGTTTTCCCCATCTTCTCTCCTATACATGGGTAAAACTAAAGAATGTCCAGGCATCTTCCAATGGATAAATCATGCTTCAGAAGCTGTCAGACAACAGAAAGTTACTCTCTGCACTTTCAGAAACAAGCTGACTCCAGCATTTTTTAATTCTAGATAGCTCACCCTCATTTAAATGTTATTTTAATCCTAACAATTTTGCATAATCTCATTGGATCATAAGCCAGATGTTTCTTGTTCACACAACCAGCTAACTACAAGCAGAAAACAAACATCCAAATCCAGAAATAGTCAATGTGTATATGTAAAAACCCAGTCCTTACCAAGTTTCATCACTGCGATGAGGTTTGCATTTGAAGTTGTGTACCTGCTTAGAATACATTCCAACATCAATATTTTTTGAAAAGATATTTATATGCCAAAGGTTTTTCAGACTGAAAAATTACTAGTTGAGTGGGTCGTTCTTTTTCCCAGAAGTCATCTGCAGATAAATGTACAAAGATGCTCTCTGTTATGAGATATAACCTGTGTTGATGGTCCATAATTCAAAGATATTGAATCACGATAATTCAAATGACACAGTGCTGATACCAATAACAGCAGAATAAGATAAAAATCCCTGTCAAAGGAAATAGATTTTTAATCTGGTTTGGGCCTGGTTTCATAAGGGAAATATATTTTTGCTATCATACTGTCTGTCAACAAGCCAGTCATAAAATTTCAAGTAATTTTGGTCATATTCAGCCAAATTATTCTTTCAAAGATTAGGAATTAGGTGAAGGAAAGATGTCAAATTATCTGAGGCAAGGCTGGCAGAGCTGTCACAATATGTTCCACCTAATAGCAGCTGGCCAGAGGACCACTGTTGACGTGCTGGTGACAGAGCTCTAGGGAAGCAAATTTGAGCTGCATGTTGTACAGTTAGGGCATCTTAGAAGATCTCTGCAATAGAGATTCTTGGGAAAATGGGGCACATTGGATACATAGCTGAAAGAAATGAAGCTTTTTCTGATCCAGAAGTGACTCAGTGATCTAGGAGGGTTAAAATTTCTTTGGCTGAAGTAATCATGGGTGCTTAACATGTAGTTCCACTTGAAAAGATGAAGAATCTTTCACAGTAAAACTCCCTTTAGGCCTCTGAACACGTGCTTGAATTGTTTATGTAAGACTTCTGAGAATTAGATTATAACCATAAAAAAATACTATCAGAATTATTTAAATTATTTTGTAATGTTTTCTTTAGTATTCATTTTGGATTAGAAAAAGATACCTGATAAGCACAACTATGGTTATTAGTGAGAGAAAAATGTTGCTTGGTTTTTATTGCAATAGATTCCCAAAGTGTTTTCCCTTCAAACATATCTATTAAATAATAGTCTGGTGACCCCACTGATGACAAGACATTGCCTATTCTCTCCACTCTAAATAAGGGAATTTTTAAAATTTTTCTGAAAATAACTCTGAATTTTAAAAAATCTTTAAATGGGATGTTCCTCTGTATCTTGCGGTAAAAATTCCAGCAAACCTTATTCAGGGTAACCCAGACAAATAACAATTTGGCATATGACAATTTCAGAACTGTTTTGATTCTCAAAACATGCAGTAAAAGCTATAGCAAGAATCTGCCCTTATTTTCTTCCCAGTAATGAAACCAAACTTTCTCTGATAGCGTGCATCTGCTAATCTTAGTTGCATTCAAGAGACAAAAAATGTGTCAGGTGGGTGTCCACTCTATCACCCCAAGCATGGAAAAGTCCTTGAAGTACAACATATGTTAGACACTGAATGTGTAAAAGGTTGGAATCATTAAGCAAAACACTGTGGTTTAGTTTAGAAAAGGTGATTCCTGGAGGCACTTCTGGTCTGAGAAAAAAACCCACTCTTTTTGTTTTAAGAAAGATACCTATACACTCTGCTTTCTCAAGTGATTTAAACTTCCCTAAAACACAGAGTAATCAAGACTTAGAACTGATTCAACTGCCTTTCAAAGATTTTTTTCTATCCATTTTATATCATGGAAACTCCTCAGCTAAAGGCAAAAGCCCTAACGAGTGTGGGTGCTTGCTATCTTTCGTTTTTATAGATATTGAACCCAGAAGGATTCAATTTCTCTCATGCTGTATTCACTAGGCATTTGCAACTACCCATTGTGTCCCTGTTCACATCTTTCAGCTGGCAATATAATCCTGAGCTGATGCTAAGCACTTGCATGCCTTTACCCACAGTGCAAAGTCAATTATTTTCTTGGATCCTCACAGGGCATGTATGCTCTATTACAGTTTTGTGAGTTTACTTGCTCACATAAAGCTTAATACAGCAAGTTTTGTGTGTTGAAGTTTAGTACAGCAAGTTTTATGTGTTAAAAAGTTGTGTGTAAAATATCCCTTAAGAGTAACATTTTTGTTGAGTACATGGGTGCTACGACTAGATAGCTCTTAAAGTACATTTAATGTCACATGACTTTTAAAGTTGCCCTCCAACCCAATCCATTCTACAATTCCCTGACTCTATGACACGTGTCAGAAAGTTGATTCAAGACATAAAACACTATCTCAAATACTCTGTCAAGACTGAATCAGAGCCGCTGCCAGTTAAGTGTCTGGATAGAGACAAAACTTGTGTAAGGCATACATAGAAGTCTGCTGACCAGCAAGCACAGACCCTAGCAGCAGCATCAAAGAAGAGATACAATTAACAAAAAAGTTGGGCAGAACTATATTTTCTTAAAAGTTAAAACACACCCAGAGCAAGGGTGGGATTCTAATCAAAATTTGTGATGAAATCCTACAATAACTTAGAATGAATGGGAATTTTAAAAGTTATCTGGGCCAGCCTCCAAGGTGCACCTTCTAAGGTCCCAGTTAGTTGCAAGGCCAACCACGATGATCCAGCTGCAGCATCGGGCCTTGAGTTTTGAAGATGTCCAAGGATACAGTTTCCACAAGTTCTTTGGGCATCTATTCCAATGTTTCACTACCTCAGCATGAAAAGCAAAATTCAAAATTTAATCTTCTGCAAGAAGAGATTCAGGACATATACTAGGTCATTGTGCAAGTGCTCCATAAATTTCGTATATGTGGTTTTATTCACAGAAGGCGCTAATCTCATGGTAGAACTCTGTGTCCTCCTTTTGCTACTAAGTCCTCTTCTTTCTATGAAACCCTAACTTTCTCTACAGATACAAATTAGAAAACGTTTCTCATTATGAAAAGATTTCCTGGAGAAATAAACAGTGATGTTGCTGTTCTATGCAACGGAAATGATATTTCTTTCAGTGGATCCTTAAAGAACTTTTAAAACCCTCCACTGTGTCTGGAAAATAACTGCACTGTAATACTTGATGCAATTTTCTAGGACCTGTCTGAAACTTGATGTACAGTACAAACAGTGAAAAGAATTGCTCCTAAATTGCAGTTTGCTTTTATAATGTTAATTATTCAACAAAATTATTTCCAATTTGTTATCAGAAAATGGTATTTAAGCTGAAGAAAAAATCAGACACAGTGAATAGGGATTTCTTAAATTGTTTATGACCTTAAAAATGTGTGTATGCCTTTGAATAAGACTAGGTAATGAATGTGTTGCATTTTGCAGTCAGAAATATCAACAATAAATTCTTAGAACTACACTGATGATTCTGTGTCTCAATGTTACTTCAAAGATCAAATAAATAGTGGAAGGTTCCTCTGACAGTAATTTATTTCTTTATTTCTGTATTTATGTGTTAATAAACAGCACAGAAACTTTGGGCACTCCTTAGCACATTTTTATGCAATGTGAGTGATATTTAGGTATTTAATTCAGCTATTATTTCTCCAACCTCCAAGCTGCCCAGGGAAAATGTTTATGCTAAAGAACTCTGCATAATATGAGGAGAAACAGTTTCCTCAGTATAACTATAATACTTGCTTAGATTTACCAGCTGGCACATAAAAATTATTTAAGGACTGAATTACTTCAGATTAGAACATTATTTATAATTGGTGAAATTACTTACAAAAATGCCAAGGAATTCAAAATTTTACAGTATGCAAAACTCTATCAGTTATTTTTCTATATATTATTTGTCTCTATACATTCTTTGTCTTCCAAAGACATTTATATCAATTGAAATCAAAGGGTCTGTCTGCAGCTGAGATAATTTTCTAATTTTAGAAATTTGAATTAAGGGTATCTTTTCAGAGGACAGTGAGGGCTAACGTGTCAGATTTTTGAGAGCTAGGATATTTACGAGTTCAGGCATGTAGCTCTGGGTATTTGGGATTGGAAAATATGAGTTTGACTGGTGGATAAACAAAGAAGTAAAAAATCAATGCTTACAATTCCTTTGTTACCATGACAACTATATAACTAGCAACAGTGAATTATAACACCAAGAAATATTTTAATTGGTAGAGTTGTTTCTGAATTACACACGAGCCATTAAGCAACAAGACAGTGGACAAGGGATCTTATTGTTGATTCCAGGACCCTTAGAAGAGGTAATGAGACCTGATATGGCCAAAAAATCAAAAACCTGCTGCTCTCCGGGGATGATCATGCTGATAGCACTAGCTATCACTAACTGGAACGGAAGAAAAGCCTGAGCTCAAACTCTCTGTGTGCACATGGCAGCTGAGTCACCTGAAATGGGAATGGTAGATACTTGAGCCACTGTGCCAGAAATGGTTTGTACTTGGGCACAAAAGGTGTTGCCGGCCAAAAAAGATTGATGAATGACAGAATCATAGAATAGTTTGGGTTGGAAGGGACCTTAATGATCATCTAGTTCCAACCCCCTGCCATGGGCATGGACACCTCCCACTAGACCAGGTTGCTCAAAGCCCCATCCAACCTGGCCTCAAATAATTCCAGGGAATAAATAAAGATAAGTTATGTCTAACTTCAGAAATGACTATTTATCTTAACATAATTAAAAGTATTTTGTTAAAAGAAATCAAAAGGTTGCTATATGTTAGAAAAAATTCTGTCACAGCCACCAGCCACAAAAGAAAACCCTCCAGCAACATGACTTCATCTCTGTCTTTTCCTACAACCTCTCTCTTTTGTCAGGCCAACTTGGCAGTATATGTGATCTCAGCTCAGTTCTGTATTCCCTACCTGTTCAATCTTTAGTTTCCACAGGATTCACTGAATATCGGTACCGCCTTTCTATAGGAAATTAAATAAGCATGAATTTATTTGAGTTTGAGGACTGAAAAAAAAGAGGTTCAAAATTTCAAATGAAGTAAAACAAAAAAATGACAGAAGTTATGAACATTTAGTGTAGTAATTTTTGTGTTTGCAATTTTGTATACAACAATAAGAAATCATAATCAAAAATTTGCTAAAAATAAATACCAGAATATTTCACTTTAAATAAAGCCATTATAAAATATTTGAATCTTATTTAAGTACCTAGTAAAAAAGCATTTTTTCAGATATTTTCAGCTAAAGAATCAAAAAAATCCCAAGATTTGAAAATAAAAGTATATGGCCTATAATTCTTAAAGCATACACTGCAGTTTTCTACCTCTTGAAATAAATAAACTGTACCTGAACTAGTATCATTATATGCTTATTCTCATCTATTTCTTGCTGGACGGACCACAGAGCAAAGATTGAGAGCATACTTGGGTTTGATTCTTTGAAAAGAAAATGAGAACTAGCATCTAGAAGAAATGTAATGTATTCTATGAATCCATAACTTTCATCTCTAGAAGAAAACACTGGTCTCTTCTTTACTGCAAGGGAGGGTTTCTGTAACAAGTCTGAGTTGGCTTAAAATATTGGTTTGACGTAAAATAAATAATTAAATTTTCCTTCACTAGAAAACTTTATTACTTTTTTTTGTCTTGAGTGGAGGAGCCTAAAAATATTTGATTGAATTAGTTTAGCAAAACCAACATAGCTTTGAAGGAAACTAGATTTATATTTAGTTGTGTCAAAGAATTCTTTGTTAAGTAGTTAGTTCTGTTCCCTTAGATTACAGCAGGTCACTTCAGTCTCTGTCCACTGTTTCCAGTAATCCGAATGACCAACAACTTTACATCCTGACTTTTGATACAGAAACATGAGGGAGTGACAAAGGATTTTAGAGTTATTTTACTCAATTTTACTTCTCTTTTTCTGTGACAACCACCATTCATGCTGTCTTTGGAAAAATCTGATAATAATTCTCATTTAAATATTATTAGTGTGGCATCGTCAAGCAGGCTGTTCAGAACTTTTCTTAGTCTTCTGGTAATAAAATTTTGTTGAACTTAAAAAAAGCTGTTTCAATAATGAGCATAATCTGTCCTTTGAGACTGTTGGATACATAAATAAAAGGTATAAATCTTGGTATGCTCTTTTCTGGTCCAAGTCAACTTCTGATTGTAGGGGTATTCAGTAGAACGTTTTTTTGATCCCTGGACAATGCTTCTGATACCATGAAAACCACGCTGACCAAATCTCCTTTATGAACATTTATCCAGGCAACTGCTATCTCCACAGATTATCACAGTTTACTATGAAATCATTCTGGCATAACACTGCAAGAACATTTCATCAGTGTGGGATGTAAAATGTAATAGCTCACTCACTCAACCATACTTTATTACATCTCCACTGTGTGGTTTGCAGTAGTTTCAATTTGTTTTAATGGCCAATTGAAAACTTTGGCTTCATCTCCTAGGAAAATTTCCATTCACTTCCAATAGGATGTTTCCTCCCAAAATACAGTTAGATTTGTTAAAACTTATATTTCTGTGGTAGCCTTCCCTGTTTTGATAAAATACGCAAGAGACAGCAAACAAAGGCTCTTTCATCTAATATTTCCTCTTTCATGTCATTACCTGATTAGGCAATGTCCTTGTTGGGTTGAAATAAATATATACCAAATGCATTTTATTCAGCTTTTTAAATCTGCTAGCGAGTGGGTCTTTTTCCTATTTTCTTTTTTTTAATTATTATTTATTTGGTTGGTTGGTTGTGGTGTTTTTTCTGGTTTTTTTGAGAACTCTGAGGAAGTAGGAGGAGGCACAAGATATTCCTCCTGGAGAGCTGAATAGGGGAAATACTACAAGGTATTAATCTATGCAGCCTATATACTTCTGCATAAATAGTTTGTTGATGTACCCAGAACATCATATAGACATATCTAACAAAACTAAAATAAATATAACATTGAGGATGCAAAAAATACAAGAAAAATCCACAGAGAATTTGATTAAAATCAAAATTATCCAATCAATAATCATCTATCTTGTGAAGTTCTCCAACTGTTTTACACACTAAATATAGCATTTAGTGTGTGTAATGGTATTTTTTATCTAAGCATTGCATTAAAATCCTGTATCTCCTTCATCACTGCCTCCTTGTGCCAGTAAATTAAGTTATTCACATAGTCATGTGCCTTCTCTGAAAGACTAAGGACATTCTTCAAATTGACCACATAATATTAATTATATTTAAGATTTATTCATTGTGGTTTGTGTTGTCTCTTCTTTTTCATTTCTAAAATGCTTTACCAATATCAAACATGAATTTAGAGCACACTAGAGATAACTGAGGCTGAAGATTGACCATTCATAATTATGTCTGGGGACTGGAATGACTTCTGAGGAAAGATCATGCATTTAAAGGGATTGTTTTTTATTTTAACCACTGGCATTTCAGTTCATTTCAAGCCGTAAAAATAAAAGAGCAGTATTAATATAGATGCTAAAATAGTTATTCATGTCTTTCACAGTATTTGGGAGATAAATATGTAAAAAATTTACAGCACTATTTTTTCTAATTCTCGAATGAATATAAATACATACTGCACTATTTAGCAGTAAATTGTCACATTAATTTGGCCACTGTAAGATGATACCATATTATGTTATTTTGCCTGTTACCTCTTCCATTATTCAATACCAAGCATGTGCCTCAAACACTAAAAAACCAAAATCACAAGTATTCCTTTACAGTATTGGAGAAACAAAGCATAACAGATAACATTAATATATCATAATTGTGTTATTAAAGCATTATAATACCCAGATTCACTTCAATTTTGGTGGGTTTTTTTCCTTATGGACCTTATATTCTACATATAGGAATAGAGAGCCCTAGTAGAACAGACATGGCCTTCTCAGGATCATTGAATTCCAGAAGTCATCTTCTACAAGGCCCCCAATATAGTTTTATCATGCAATCAGATCCCTAGCTCCTCTATGAACCCATTGTTTGTGTGAAAATACAAGGATAAGCAACACCACAAAATAACAGAATCAGTCTGGAAGGGATCACAGTGGATCATCTGGTCCAAGCTCCCTGCTCAGGCAGGGTCATTCCAGAGCCCATGGCACAGGATTGTGTCCAGATAGTTCTTGAGTATCTCCGCTAAGGGAGGCTCCACAACCTCTTTGGGCAATCTGTTCCAATGCATGGTCACAGACACAGTAAAGAAGTTCTTCCTCAAATTCAGGTGGAGCTTCCATTCTATCAGTTTCTGTCTGTTGCCTCTTGTCCTATTGCTCAGCACCACCAAGAGGAGCCTGGATCCATATGAAGGATGAAGGCACCCTTCCTTCATATATTTATAGACATTGATAAGGTAATATCCCAGTTGTCTCTTCTTAAGATTGAACAGGCCCAGTTCTGTCAGCCCTTCCTCGCAAATTAAATGCTCCAGTCCCTTCATCATCTTCGCAGCCCTCCTTTGGATCTGCTCCAAGGGCTCCGTGTCTCTCTTGTACTGAGGAGGCCAGAACTGGACACAGCTCTCTAGATGAGGCCTCACTAGGGCTGAGTAGAGGGACAGGATCACCTCCCCTATCTGCTGGCTCTGCTCTTCCTAATGTACCTCCAGCACACCATTGGCCTTCCTGACTACATGGCCACACTGCTGGCTCATGGACATCTTGTTGTCCACCAGGTCCTGCTCCACAGAGCTGCTTCCCAGCAGGTCAATCCCCAGCCTGTGCTGGTACCTGAGGTTATTCCTCTCCAGGGACAGGACTCTGCATTTGCCTATTTTAAATTTCAGAATGTTCCTCTCTGCTCCTCTCTCCATCCTGTCAAGGTTCTTCTGTAGGGCTGCATGGCCCTCTGGGGTATCAGGCACTACTCCCATCTTTGTGTCACACTTTCTGAGCCTTCAAGTCATTGATAACTTAAATAATACTGGGCCCAGTATTGAACCTTGGGTGATACCACCAGTGACAGGCCTCCAACCAGACACTGTGACATTGATTACAACCATCTGGGATCTGCCATTCATCCAGTTCTCAATCCACCTCACTGTCCATTCATCCAGCCCATACTTCTTAGGTTTGTCTCTGAGGATATTGTGAATGTGTTGAAAGCCTTGCTGAAGTCAAGGTAGACAACATCCACTGCTCTGCCCTCATCCATCCAGGTCGTTGTTTCATCATAGAAGGCCAACAGGTTGGTGAAGCATGATTTACCTTTGTTGAATCCATGCTGAGCACTGCTAATCACCTTCTTGTCAGCTATTTGCATAGAGATTGCATCCAGAATGAGATGCTCCATCAGTTTCCAGGGATTGAGGTGAAGCTGACTGGCCTATAGTTCCCTGGGTCTCCTTCTTGCCATGTTGAAGTCCAAGATGACATTTGCTTTATTCCAGTCCTCAAGCACCTCTTCTGATGGCCACAGCCTTTCATAAATGATCATGAGTAGCCTCGCTTAAGAGTCTGCCAGCTTTCTCAGCACTCATGGATACATCCCATCAGGGCCTTGTGGATGTCAAGTTTGCCTGGGTGTTCTCTAATCCAATCCTCCTTGACCAAAGGAAAATCTCCATTCGATATTCCTTTACCTTGGTCTTGTGGGTGGGAGATTCCTGAGGGCTGATCTTGTCAGTGAAGACCAGTGCAAAGAAGGCTTTCAATAACTTTGCCTCCTCCATGTCCCCTGTTACCAGGGTCCCCCCTCCATTTAGCAATTATCTTTGTTTTCCTTTTGTTATTGATATATTTGAAGAATGCACAATGAAATGAGCTACTGGAGGTCACTACACAGGCCAGTAATTCCATTCTGCTCTCAAACTTCAATGTAAGAAGAGCAGTCCTTTTATCAGTAACATTTTATACATTTTGCTGTCCATAGTTTTTGTCTTTGCCCTCCCATGCCTCTTCAACAGATGCCATTTTTACAACTGGATCGTGCTGGAATAAAAAGATCCAGGAATTATGAAAATAATAAAGCTCACTTTCTTTTTAATACAATTATCTCCAATCTACAGGTATAATTTTAATTTTGAAAACAAATTAGCTCACATATGATCGAGTTATACTTCTAAGCTTTGTTTGCTTTTAGGATCACAATATTTGTTTTATGTTTAAAGCTGCTAGAGGACCTCTATTTTTATTTAGGGTGCTTTTTGCCCAGTTGACTTCCGTGTATTACTTCTGAAGGGATGATTGTCATCTCTTCATCCTACGAAACTGTAATCCCCTTTTAAAACTGTAATAGAGGTACATTATTTATTGTTATCACTTGATTTCTAAAAAAAAAAAAAACCCTTGCTTTGAGGAAAATGTAGCTAAACATATTAATTTCTTCAGTCAACATAACAAAGGATTAAATTTTCAAAACTATACGCTCCATCAGCCCAAAGGAAAGTTGACTCTACTTCAGTTCTCTCTGAAGCCAATTACAAAGATGACTGAAATTATGAGTCTGTTGAAGATATGCCAGAGGTTCTCTTACAGTTCTTGCAACAAACTACTGGCATGTATGGTTTCTCATGATGCTGTGGAAGTGATTTACTTGTTCTTCTTTACATTTTAATTCATCCCAATAACAAGAGCAACGGGTAAATGACAATAAGTTTAAATTATGGCTTCTCAGTTTCAACCACTGACAATTAATCTACTGTATTTAATGCTGCAGTCATATCTTTGACTATAATTTTATTCATTTTGCATTATCCTGGCAAATTAAAAGTTTCAACAGTTGCCAATCTAATTCTTTTGATGTGCAAAGTAATTATTATTGATTTCTTATTTGTAGAGCACTATGAGTGTAGAGCTAATTTCCTTTAGACTAGCAAATTGCTGCTAATAATCTTAAGAAATAAAACCTTCAGGAAATGACCTAGAAATTAATCTAGTGTGCATAAACCTACAGCTCAAAACAGGGATGTATTCACGAAATTAAGCAGACCCCTCCCTAGCAGAACAAATCAATACCTGGTTATGTTCCTTCTCCTGATCTCTATTTTTTTCCTTGCATTTTTGTCTCTGATATTCTTCATAAATAAAATCCTTTCTCTAATACTTTTGTACATATACTAAGCTTTGCAAATCTTCCCTCAGGAGTCATTCTTTTGGTTTCCTCAGTCATTCTGCTGCTTTCTCTGAGATATCCCCCTTACTATATTCTTATGATTTTATGACATTACTGACTTTAGGAATGAGTAAGGATTCAGCTGAGTACGCCTCTGGAGAGGAAGCAGACTGCTTTTTATGTCACAGCTGTAGTTCAGTTTTTCATTCCTTCTAAAATAAACATTGCAAAGGTAGTGATAATTGTTGATGATTACTCTTCTTTTGACCATTACGGCTATTTGGTAGGAGAGTTTATCTTATGCTTCAGCTGAAGTATCTATTTTTGCTTTTTCAAAAAAGAAGCTAGAATGTCAGATACATAGAACTACTCAGAATTCCCTTACTACAAAAGCTGTTAAAAATTTCCATACTTTGTCTTAATATTTTTAATTTTTAAAAATTACTAGCAGATTCTTAAGCCTCGCATATCCCTAGGCAAATGAGGTTCAGACATTTAAACACCTCGCAATCCTTTAAAACTGTGTATGGCAATTCCAGTGGGAATACAGAGCTTTAGAGAATCTTAGGTATAGCAAATAATGGTTGTCAAGACCTACTAAAATATCTTTTCCTAAGCATGTTGTTGACATCTCTGGACCTCTGTTTCTGCTCTTTGGGAATACTTTCATGGCTTCTGTGAGAAAGACCTTGATACAATCTGTTAAAAATAACTGAAAAAAAAAATACTTGGCATATGTATTTATTTCACTGAGTAAAGCAACAGCAATACTTCAGTTTCATAAAATAAATGGTATTGTATTTGCACATTGAAGTAGTCACTGTACTTGTTTGATCATATGATTGTCTGAATGTCATCAAATTGCCATTGCAGTCATTTGTTTGGAGACACATGCAAAGCACCTAGTGCACAGAAAGCTTTTACACTAATAAAAATCCCAAAATATAGGCTCTCCAGCTACATTATTACGCTCCAGCGTCAGCACAACAGTAATAAAGAGAACAGTAGTTTGATGAAATGTCTAAGAGAAAATTCTAGATTCAATTTTATTAATTTACATTTCTGTTTCACTGGTATGCTCCCTTAAGATAATTAATTTAAATAGTGGTATTGAATGTCATTTACATCTAGACATGATCATAACAATAATAGTGGAAAGTGCTTTTGAGTGAGCTTGTTGTCAAGAGGCTGATGTGATATTCTAAAGCCACTATCTGTATTTTATTAGCTGAGGTTATCAATTGAATCATTATGAAATGCTAAGACCTCTACACCTTTTTGCCCTCAAAATCTTTCAGTATTTTTCATTTGGACCAGGGGATTAAGGACTACATTCCTGCTGCCTCAGGGAAATCAAAAGAAAGGATTTACAATTCCCCTGTTATTGTAATGCGGGTGGGTTGCTATCCTACTCAATGACAGAGAAAGAATGGTATAATCAGGGTATGGATATTCGCACATGTATATACATTATCTTAATTATGACTGTGTTAACAGATACTGTTCACATACAAGGGGTTTTTTGTATTTGTTCTAACTATAATTTCATTTTCCACTTTCCATTTTTTGTTTGCAGTATCTTTTTAATTCTTCAAAATATTCTAGTACCCATATCTTCTTCTGCATTAAATATCATTGCTTTATTCCAGGTTTGCACTGAAATGGAGATAGTGGTGATTATGAAATTCCCAATAACATCTAAATAACATACAAAATGCACTAACATGAAATACACTAATAGAAACACAAAATAAGAAATATTAATATGACATGTTAGTTAGCATTAAAACACTATTAATCTATTATGTCAATAATTCCCTCCATACTAGATAGGACACTGAACTGGAACTAACTGAATACTTTTTAGGTCCTCCTGTACAAGTTTAATCAAGAAAATAAGCAGTGATTTTTCCAGATATGTACTTTAGAAGTTTTGTATTTTCAATGTAAACCTCTGTGAATCCAAACTTGAGTGTCAGTTGATGAACACCTACATTTACAACGAAATTTTGAAGATTCACAGTAGCAGTTTCAAAGGAGATAAGGCACTTCGTTGTTAAGCATTCTTGAAGATATGGGGTGTGATGTGACTAAAAAACAGTTTTCACATGTGAAGATGGAACAGTCAGTTTTCACCCACAATAACTGATTATGAACTGTATTAATTTTTCAGTTGTTCTTCGCATACTACCTGACACACGACCTACCAAGATAAGTAATGATTTATACCCTATAAAACTATAACATAGTATAAAACCCAAAACTAGTCTTGAATTATTATGTTAGTATTCCAGATGCAATATCAGATGTTATATTAGGCAGCACAGAATTAAAACAAGCAAATGGTCTACGAGTTCCTCTGTCAGAAAGCTATTCAATGTCCCTGTTTCAATCATGAAAACAAATAAATATGGAAATATTTGCTTTCCACAGGGAATTAATACTCACCTATATTTTCAAAGTCCTACAGGCATTAAGACTCTCCTAGCCACTGAATTTTTCAGAAGCTGCAAACTCTTCTCATTTAGGTGTCTGCCTCCATCAGTATCCCTCAAAAAACCTAGAGTGTATTTTCCATTTTGATTGCTTGGTTGCTGTCTGTTTGCATACAGACGTATGATGTGGGAGATCATTTTACAAAGTAGAGTTACCTGAGTACATGGAAAAATATCATACAACTTTGGAACATTTTAAAGCACACTCAGACATCTGAAACTGCCATTCCTGTGCCTCACATGGTTTTGTTTGCAGTCAGCAGAGCATCACTGATGCATTTTGTTGTAAAATGCTGACATAAGTGATGTTTGAGATGCTTTGTAATAGCAGCATTTTCTTCCAATTTCCTATGACCACAACACTGTAGATCCCCCAACAGCAATAACTCATGTGAATACTGCAGAGGATCCCCCATAGATTCTATATTCAAATCCAATTATCAGGACTCAGCAGAGTTGAGATGTGTCCCCTGAGGGAAGGTAACCAGCTGCAGGCCCTCCATTTAGCCACTGCAGGTGCAGGTCTGGCATTTCCCTTTAAATTTCTTTAACTAATGTTTATGTCTCCATGTCTGCTGCAGGCTGACCTATACCACCAAGCCAGCACAGCTCAAGTGAACAGAATCACATATCTGAGACCTAACTGCTCAACTCAGCATGGTTACACCTCTTCATTGTGCACAGCCTCTAATTTATAAACTCACTGAGATTAAAGGAAAAAAAACAGAAAAAAAGAAATCAAAGTGCAACTCCTTTGGGTTTTGCATGCAGCACAGAAAGTGTTTATGCTTTAATTTAAATTCAAGTGAAAAATGCATAATAGATTTGAAAGATAAGTCTTTTGATTTACAATCATTCATTCCCACATTAAAGTATTACCACAAAAGACAAAGGAAGAAGATGCTTTTATAATGAACTGAACAGATAATGTAGTCATTTTCTCAAATGGTGAGTTTCATCATTCCCCAAAGTGATATAATCTTCAGGTTTTTTCGGATACTTTACTTATTGCATACACACAAATGAAAAGCATATTATTCATTTAGATGCTTCATGTCTCTTCAGATAATGACAGCATTATGGAACCAACTCAGTGAGATAGATAAAAAATTAAGTACTATTTACAGTTGTTACCCAGAATTTCTCTGTTTGAAATAGTCCTGATTAGTTTAGTCCAAGGCAGAATGAAAAATTACCATCCAAATATATTTTATGGAAGTGTATGCAAAATAAATTTGTATTATAATCTTTATTAACCCAAGATTTTACCCTTCAGACATCTTTCAGATACCTTAAGCTTTATACATCTACAGACAAATACAGAATTTTTTCCTTCATATTTTTTCATGCATTTAGTATAAGAGAGCTATGGCAAGCTGATCTTCACAATTTTATTACTAATACATTTGTTATGTAAGAACTAGGACTAAAACAAGATGACTTTTTGTTCATATTTACTGCTCTTATGCCTCAGGTTGGAGTGGAGGAATGTGAAACAAGAACATTTTTCTCCAACACCTGCCATTTTTGCAGATGGGTTTAAATCATGGGTATCACATCCTCTATCAAAGACAGGAGTTGTACTTTTTGATCTTTTACTCCTAAAATATTAGAACAGTCTCTGGCTTTTAGACATCTATAAGCAAAGTCCCTGCTGATTACAGAAAGACTGGTACATTCCATATCCAGTTCTTTACTGAAGTTTTTTCCTCCACCTACATCTGGCTTTCACTGAAATGGGATGGCTTTCATTTACACTTTTAGTTGGTTTTGTGATAATGAACACTAGATGATTTCAATGCTCACTACTGCTATACCGTGGTTCACAACACTAATATTTACAAATCTAAAACGATACCAGATTTCATCTACTTTATCTTATTTTCACTATAGGATTTTATTCTATTCATATCTTTGATGAAGGTTATAGTGCAAAAACAATGAGGTATATGACTCTGTTGCTATTATGATATAAGACTAGATTCTTCCAAAGAGGTCATTCCCACTTATGGATATAGACTTTCATCAGTGATTTCTTTCAAAGAACCATCATCATATCATTGACTTTCAGATATTTAACTCTGTCAACTCATCTGGGTTCTCAGAGCCTCCAGAATCTCTCATGTATACATAGGACTTGTGAGAGTCCTTAGAGGATGGTCTTCTGGACCTAGAAGAACTTGATGGAATGTTTCATGTAAACCAAGGAGTTCTGGTGGACATTCCTCACCCAACATAATTTTTGCTAAAAGTAATTTTTATCTGTGTTCCAGCACATGGTAATGATTTTTGCCCAAAACAGGGCCTTTGAGAGGGCTACAAATCATAGAGCCTAGCAGTTTTTGAACATACACTGGACTGGGAGAAACAGAAAATTAGACAAATATTGATAACCCAAGGTCCATTCCCCATTTCCTCTGTTTCCTTAGTGTGGAATCGGGACTTACAGCTTTAACTGGAGCTTTCCCCAGTTCTGGGAAGCACAAAACATTTCTGTGTCAAAGACCTGAAATTTCTGAACACCCCCAGCTTCTGCACACCTTAATCAACTGAACAGGAAGCATACAGAGCTAAGTAAAAAGGTTCGGAAGTTGGAATCCAAATCAGAGTATTTCAGTGCAATTTCCATGCAGTAATTTTTATTTCTCCACAGTCTTTTTTCTCAATAATTATTCCTAATTGATTAAAACATCCCTTCAATCTCAACCATGTGTGAAAATGTTCCACAGAATTTTGGAATCTCCTGCAGAAAAAAATTAATAACTTTGACTTTGAGAGCTATCTAGAATATAGAAAATTACAATGTCATTGTGTGGCCAATCATTAAACTGACTGCTTATTCCTAACTATGAGCCAGTGGCAACTGACACTTTTAAGAAGACAGACAAATCTAAATCAGAGTTGTTTACTGAGCTTAGTAGAAATATTCCCAGTTAGTTCTTGAAATGAAAATTGGATGATGAGTTTTGTCTATTCATCTTGTATTGCTAAAATGCACTTGATTTTGCTGAATTAATCTGCACCTCCTAATACACACACTTTTACTGTAGGTTTGACCTGTTACATCTGATTAGCTAAACAGCAAAGACAGAGGAAAGGTTTCATGGAGACCTTTCTGTATCAGCGAAGGTAATCAATGTAAAGTACAGATCAAAATAGCATCCTGGCCTCCATTCAGCTCTTTAATTCATTAATTTCTCCCTCTAAATAATACCTACTGGCTAAATAGGGAAATACAACAAAAACAATGGTAAAAAGAAACAGACTGTGTATTCAGGCAGCTTAAACCCTAGTAACCTTGGCTTTGGCAAGCTAGCACTAAGATAAAAAATAACCATAATAAATCTTAAACAGCAGGTGTCCAAGCAATTATGAGTAAAGGAGCTTTAATCTTGAGAGATGCGCAAGGTACACGTGCTCAGGACTCTCTGCAATTCCCTCAATCACGTCCCTTTCTAAAGTTTTTAAAAACACAAAATATTCTTAGTAGACAGGGTTGAGAAACAAATAAATTTGATTTCATGTTCAGTTTATACAGTCAAGTGTTCCAGAAATTATGCTCATAAACAGATTATGCTCTCCTTGGATGTGAAATTGTTAAAATGAAAATGTGAAGATCATTCAAATACAGAAGAAATCCATCGATTACATGTAGCTAAAGAAAACAGTACAGTGCTTTGTCATCAGAAGTTAGTACTAGAATTCAAAACCAGTGCACTGAGATCAATAATCTTCCACCTTTCTCTGAAAAATATATGCACAAATGTTCCCATACACATTTGTCTGAATTGACAAATTGGTCTGATATTTAGCAAAGTAATAGAGACAGGGAAGTGAAGAATTAGTACTGCCTCAAAAAAAAAAATGAAATTGACTCTTAGTCCACTCATCACAGCAAGGTCCAAAACAACAATTTAAGAAAGTGCTAGGACTAAGCAGAAAACAGCCTGCATCACACAGGCCAGTATATGCTGTTGGACCTCCTGTACTGATATCGCAGGCAGTCATTTCCAAAACTAATATACAGAATAATAAAAATGAAAAATGTGGCTTAGGAAATGCAGTTTTGTCTCTACTTTCTGAAATTCTGATAGTGTAGGTATTAGAAATGGCTTAACATGAAGAGTCGTGTAAGCAAAAATCCTATACAAACCATAATGTTTCACTTACTGTGATTTCAAGAAAAGGAAGAGGAAAATCATTAGGTTGTTTTAAAGATACTTTTAGGGTGAGAGTCATGTGTCCTAAATTGTAGTAACTAAACTTTGGCTCTGTCTAGTCCTACAAAAGTAGCAGGTTGATATAACTCACCCTCTGGTCAGTAGGTATTTCTCCTGCTTAGCTATGAACTCAAGCGTGATTGCCTTAAAATTCAACATTATTCTTTGATTAATTTCTAGAATGCATTGAAAGCTTTCTGGGTTGATCAACCTATTTTTTTCAAATTCATTTTAGGCAAAAAAAATAACTATGGTACAGAATAGAAAAAAACACAGTCACTTAGAGAATGCTCAATCACAATAGACATACCTATATTTTCCAAAGCAGATATTCATCATCACTCTGCCACATTTTACAGGGACTAGAAGTCCTCCATCTTCATAAATTTCTTACAAAATGGAAGTCATGATTGATTTCTAAAACCTGTGAGACAGAAGCACTACTAATTTAATTAAAAATAATAGGAAACAATACATGAAACATGTTCATCTAAAGAGTCATATCCTTATATCATCTGTTTTCTTGGTAGCATGAATGTAATGTGGAAAAGGGGTTTTTTTACATTTCATTCACCCAGTATAGTTTTGTGTTTCTGACAGTTGTTAAACAATTGCTAAACTATGTGCAATTTTTAAAATACCGTCTCTGCGGTTAACATCACATCACTCTAATTTTCCCATAATGCCGACACCTTCATTAGAAAGGATTATTTAGTTACTTATTGGTCTTCCAACAGCATTACCACAAACAGATGCACAATTTCACTGCTAGGTCCATGGGATTCATGAGCTTGTGAAGGATGCTGTTTCCTCAGAACTGCATGTAAAATGGATCAGCAATAAAAGGGACCTCTGTGGTCATCTCTGACTATAACTATGTTGGCATTCAAGTTAGCATGTGTTATTGCTGTTGCACGTACTCATTTCATAAAATTAAATTAATTTTTACTGAAATATATTTCTAGTATCACAGATTTTTTTTCCTAAATAAAAAGCACCTCTTTTCATTTTTCTTTTCAGTGAGATGCTCATTTATTTTTCTTTCTACCACCACTGTATTTTCAGCACCTTTTGTCTTTTAGCTTTTACAAATATATCACTCTGTGCTTTGACCTACTGATCTTTATCTTTTTTCCCTCTAAAAACAGATAATTCCCTTTTTTGTTTTTGCAGTGACTGTGCACCATACTTCCAGTACACACATGACTAATGTGCTCCAGATTTAACTTTCTGGTTATTGGTGTCAAAGTAGCCACATCCATCTTCCTTGCCTCTTACCTAGAGACTGTAAAATCACAAAATAATTCAGTCTTATCATACCTTTCAGAGAAGTAATACAAATTTATATAGAATGAAATATTTTTTCTCTGTTGATGCAGTAATCCTGTTTTCATGGTGGGCATATATAAAGAACTTGTGCCTAAAAAGTATTTAGGCTGTTTTTCTGAGATTACTTGATCTTTTTACCCTTGAGCTATCTGTAGCTTCTGACTTGGAAAAATGTAAAAAGGGATGGAACTGCTTTCTTACATCAGTGCTCCTGCAACTGGAACCCATAACCAAGCTCAGGTAGAGTAATGAGGTACTTTTTTATAACTTGAAAGGTTTTTACCTACATGAATCATTAATTATCCCTGAAAACAGTAAGTTAGTAGAAGAATCTTTTCCAGGTGTAAAATAAAGAAAGTCTGGTTTTCTACCTATCATACTAGTTCCAAGTGTTTTTCTGGCTCACATGGCAAGTGCTGGTAGATCCCCTCTGCTGTCAGAATTAATGCATTTCTTCTGACCGTGTACATATGGAAAGTCCGGGGATTCAGGAAGAATCACAAGAAATTAATTAGTAATAATAAAACTAACTCCACCCTCATCATGATTATTCTGCCCAACTTGCCTAGCTTTGTCAAAGTTAGTTGTCTTTCTGCAGGAAAAAAAAGGTCAGACCCAACATAATTTCGACTTTGAGTATTAGTTGGCTGTTGTCATTAAGAAGGCTGCTTCACTCAAGCTAAAACAAAATACTGCCAAAACTCTAGGGAACTCAGAAAGAGTTATTTCCTTTAAAGACTTAAGCACACAGTGTTCTGGATGATGTGACTTCTAAAGCAGTTAGAGTTTCCTGTTAGGGCACATTCTGAAACAAAGTAAAGGAAAAGTTGTCCCTCCCCTTGACAGTATTAGAATTGGAGAGAAATAAATACTTTGGGTGATACTGAAGGAGGGGGAGTTGGGGTTTTTTTGTTTGGGGTTTTTTATAAGTTAACTCTTTTTTAAAACTTAAAAATATTTTTATAAGAACTGAAAATTGAAATTATTTTGTTTAGATATCAGAGACTTAAAAGTATTAGTTGTCTGCAAAAGAGTCAGCTCTAGTTGCCAAAGCTTGGATTCCCTAGTGAAAGAAAGACATTGAAATATTGGATCGTTACTGAAGATAGTGGTACAAATACGTTAAACTAACATTGTGTTTGCTGTTTACAGAGATCTTAACACTTCACTTTGTCTTACAACTTAGAACCTATTTCTAGAAAATGGAAACAAAATACAAAATTGTGCATGTAAAAAACCAAAACACCACCATATTCAATATTCCCCATTCGCAGCACCTTCTCCAAGAAGCAGCCAGAAACCCCAAAGGCATGATAGCCTGCTTTATCATGGGGGATTCTGTAAAATGTTTATATACACTTCAATCAACAAACATTTTCTTAATGATTTGCAATTTCTCACATTGCTGTGAGAAATGTCTCAACAAGGAATTTTGCAAAACACTCTTGATAACTACCTCGTATCAGCCAACTACTTATAGGTAATATTTTATAATAACGTACTAGAGATTTGGATTTACATTACTCATGTGGGCTCATTTTATGGGATAGATAGTAACAGGGGAAGCTGTAGAAGAAAAACTTCAAATAGATTGCCTAAGATCCACCATCTCCCTGATAGAATGTGGCCTCATTAGGGTTTTTCAGCAGCAGAGAGAAAAACACAAAATATCCCATCGCAACAAAACCTCATAGTCATTTTCCTGTGTCTCTTTAGAGATGTCTTTTTTAAAAGTTACATATTTTTGTACTTCTCCTGTCTGTGTCATAACTTGATATGTTTTTCCCACCGCAGGGCAGAACACACCTGCTGATCCCACATGTGAAATTGTACATCCACCCCTCACACCCCATCTCTATTTTCATTTGAAGACATGACACCCTTCATATGTATTTGCAGATATTTTTGAAGAAAAACGATGGGTTATCTATGTACTGGACACATTTATCTGGCCTTCTGATGACGTGTAAAGAATATCTTGCCATCATACTGTACCACCATTATTCAGCTCTGCTTAGCCCTGTAACACTCTTTTAATAACTCTATTTACTTTTGCATTTGGGCTTTATTTGTACTAAAGGCCAGTTAATTCCAGACCTTTATTTTCTCCTAGTCATCCATAAAAGCTCAAATTGTGACTCCCTTCTCCAAATGCTGTTCACAGTGCCTGTCATCCAGTTGCACAATTTCTACCAGCCCTCACCACTAGGAGTGTTTGAAATAGTAACTGACTGGCTGCTGCAGGACTGAAGGGGATAATTTTTTTGTCCCTCTCAGTTCCAGAGATTCCAGAGTACAAAGAGGAATTTAAGCTTTACTGCAGCTGTGCAAAGCTACACATTTCAGCTCAATTAAAGGATATCTGGGCTCTCTTAGTGACAAAATAAAACAGAATAATGAGGGAAAATATGAAAGTAGACTTTGTTGTCTTGGGTACAATCTGAAATACAGTTTTTGGGTTTTTAAACGTTATTATATGCTTTTTGAAGAACCTATGTACACAGAATTTATCACTGAAATACACCATTTATGTGAAATAACTGTCTAACCTCATAATAATTACTAAAAATGCCTATATATATTTTGCCAAAATACTTTACCTGTAGAATCTCTAATTTCTGTTTTAGCTTCTGCATTTAAGATTATTTTCTATATTAAAAATTAAGGGGAAAAAGTGGTTAAAGCTAAGACATAACCTATTTTTATGGGGGAAAACTGTTATTTTCAGCTTTCTTTATGTGACAAAAGAAAAAATAAGTCACTTTTTTCACAGATGGTTTATTATGAATCCTTTCCAATCTGCCTTGGAGTAGTTCTATTCTCCAAAATCACCGGAATGTCTCTGCATAATCCTAACCTCCCATTGTTTAGCTATTTAGAAAAAAAGCTTTCTGAAAGAAATACATGAATGACCATCTGTTTCACAAGAATGTTTAACACAGCAACAGGAAAAAAAATACATTGGCAGTAAACAGCTATATATAATACTCAGAGACTGAAAAATACCTGTGATGGGGAGGTATCACTTCCAAAATCATCATATAGATAATTTCAATGTTTAAAATTCTTGGACAAGAAAACCTCTGTATAGAGCCCCACTGAGTTCTGCTAAGAAAGTTCTTGTTTGTTTGATTTTGATAGTCCAATCTAAAACATTTTCCAGATGTTTCTTTAGAACAAAAAAGTTTCTTTCTAGTGTACAAAATGCTGTTTCTAGCAGCTTGTTTCTAAATTGTTTTCTACCATCCCCCAGATTCTTCTCAAAATCTAATAATATTGCCTAACATAATGCTTGTCATCTTTTCTTGAAGTTTTACACTTGTCAATTTGAGTGAAGCCAACAACTGAAAAATCCCCAAGGATGGAGACGGCACAGCTTTTCTTGGCTACCTGTGACAGTGCTCTGTCCCCCTTATAGTGAAAAAGTGTTTTTCCTCTGGTGTTCAGAGGGAATTTCCTGTTTTTCTTGTGGTTCCCATTACCTCTGGTCCTGTCATTGGGCACCACTGAAAAGATTTTGGTTCCCTCTTCTTACACCCTCTCTTCAGGTATTTTTATATATATATATATATATACTCCAACAGGCTCCCGTGGCTAAGGAAACCGAAATTCTATTGCCAATGCTTGTTCCACAACCAATTGTTGATCTTCAGTATCACTGCCTTCCTTCTCACATTCTTTTCCCTCCCCAGAAGACTGAGGGGAACGCCACCTGGACTCCTGTGCCCGTGGCTGTCACTCCCTAGCACCAACTGAATAGTTGACTGACCCTCCCTAATCAGAGGGACACTGCAGAATGTATCACTCATGTACCACGGGTCAAGATTTGCTGACATTCTTGTTAGAAGCTGCTAGAGCTCCTTGATGTCCATACCTACTGAGATGCCACATAAGGCAGGCAAAGCTACCGGCAGAAAAAGCAGGGAAGAAATTGTTCCAAACTCTCTAAAAAAAAGCCTGAATTAGAGTTAGTTCTAGATAAATCTTTATCAGTGGAAGTAAGGAACAACGATTACCACTTTTATATGAGCAGAATTCTTAAACCACAAAAAAACCTGTTTCTATGGGAAAATATTTTAGTTTACAGCATCTCTGAGGAAAAGATTTTGTTTTGCTCAAAAGTTATTTTAAATTATTTAGAAATATTTTGTGCTTATCTAGTACTCAGATAATCATCCCAAGTTCTTATGCTGAGCTCTATTTTGGAGCCACTGAAATGGCTTTGGAGCTATGTGAATATAATGGAAGCATACTAGGACATGCTTTCAATGTCAATCTCTTCCAGTCATACTCTGAGTAGAACTTGGCATTTTTTCTGTAGTAAAGAAGGATAAAAAACTCTGTGTGTCATTTCACAGAGTAGTGTTAGGTTACATTTGGAAAAGATGTAATAACATCCTGTAATTTTAGCTTCTGGGACAATTTTGAAGGGTCTCTTTCTTCACTGCTGACAAAATCATTACTTTTTTATAAATGTTCAGAATTAAAAGCATTCTTTAACATTTTAGATTATGCCTAGTGTATTTCATTCTTCTTCATTTATGTCCACGTTGCAGAACTCAAGTGTGTCGTTGTTCAACAGCAACTACGGTATTACTGCACCTGAAGGAGTGGTGGAGGTAGAGAGATTTCTTGTGCCTATAAGGAAGAGCCAGGAAAGACTAAGAGCTGGAGAGTGGAAGCTGCCAGAAGAGAAACAACAGCACTGGCAAGAGTTCTCAGTGTTCTGATTCATTCCTTCAGTCTGACAGCAGTTTTCCAGGCAGTATTTTAATTTAAGTTCTCTAGGTGAAGTTTGGCTCAGTGCAGGTGAAAGGCACTTGCTGAGGCTTCACAAGAAACCGTTCCTCTTTGTACTGTGCTCCCTGTAGCAGCTGAAAGAGGTAGTTTTTCTCTCCACAGTGAATGATGAACAGTAGTGCTTGCTGTTTTCTGTTGAGTGCCTTACAAACACAGACTGAGAGATGATGCAAAGGTACCACATTATGTCCTTCCCATAATTTTTCTAAGTGACCTTTGCCTAGCAAAATAAAATGGAGGAAAAGAATCTACAAGAGGCACACTTTTTTTGAGAGAAGACCAAGTTAAACAAGTTTTTACAAGGTGAGTATGTGACACATAATTAGAACAATTAAGAAGAGTAAATCTTGGTATAAAATGGCAGAGCTGAAGAAATGTCAGCGATTCCTTGTCAATTTATAACGTCAGGTTCAAACACCTAAAAGAAAACAAGATCTAACAGCAATATTTTAGAAAACTTGATACAAATAAAACTAAAGGATTGAATTAGTGTGCTAGTACCCCTGTTGACAGTGTTTGTCTGTCATATATACAGATACAGAGATTAAAAAAAAAAAGAACCAAACAAACAGTGTTGTTAAGCCCTCATTCCTTCACAGTTTAAGGAGGAGCCATAACCTCATCAGAGCATCATATTAAATATAATGAAGTCTTACTGGTGTAAAAAAAATGTATTTTGGAGCTAGTCATTGAAAAAAACCAGCAGATAGAGAACTGAAGAAAATTCCAGGCCAAATGATTTACAGCAGTTAATAAAAAGGGTTTTTTTAAATGGTATTATCAAAGATTTCTTTGAAGAGTAGTAGAAAAGAACTTTGCATTTGAGTCACGTGTGATCAACAGCTTTTTCATAATGACACTGAATAGCCTTCCAAGGGTAACAGCTGGATATAGATTTGATATGTATAAACAAAATCCACCGAGGCTAGAGTAATGTGAAAAATGAATTGCAAAGCGATTTATATTGCAAAAACATTCTGGATACATACAGGGATAAAAACGACGGAAGGAAGGAAGGAAGGAAGGAAGGAAGGAAGGAAAACTACAAAAACTAGAAGATCCTAGACTAAAAGTAAGCTCTGTCTAATTTTAGAGAAAATCCCTGGCTGCTGTGATAGGCCCAGACTACTCTGAGACGGCTCTCCCNAGGAAGGAAGGAAGGAAGGAAGGAAGGAAGGAAGGAAGGAAGGAAGGAAGGAAAACTACAAAAACTAGAAGATCCTAGACTAAAAGTAAGCTCTGTCTAATTTTAGAGAAAATCCCTGGCTGCTGTGATAGGCCCAGACTACTCTGAGACGGCTCTCCCACGCTATTCAAATGCTCACAATAGCTCCCATTTGTGAGAGATGAGAGTTTTATTTGCATTTTCAGATATTCTTTTCTCAAGTTCTAAAAATATTTGCATTTTTATAATTACTACTCAATGCTCACATCATAGTGATCAGTGTTACAGAACACTGATTTGAGCTGACAAGAAATACCATTAAGTGGTAGTGGTGGAGAAAAAAAATAATCTGCTGATAGAAAATATGCGTTTCCCATAGATAATGTTAATTATCTTCAGCTTTGTTTGTTGCACAGATTTGCCAATTGAACTATAAGCCAAAGTTCTAATTCATCACAGACTGGGACCATGTACTTACTACTTTATAATTGCCAATACAGAATTATTAGACGTTAGAAGAAAGAATCACACAGACAAAAAGAGGTGAAGTATGTAGAATGAAGAATTTTAATTTTGGCCAGAAGTGTGTATTCCTTTTCTATTTATGTTCTGTGTAATAATTCAATTATTGACAAGAAAACAGCAGCATTTAGATTAACTTTTCAAATTAAACGAGGCAGAAAATAAAATATTGCCTTTTTTGCATCTTACATGTAAGTTCATCCTCATGCTTATATAATTGTTTCCTGACTCTTGCCTCATTTAGCAGCTGAAAATCTCCAAAATTACATGGAAAAGCAGGATCTGCTGCTTTTCTGCAAAGAGAAGACCAAAATGGTTTTCATATGTATGAGGTGTAACAGAAAGTCCCCACCAGCCTTTGTACCTGCTACATGTTCACACATTTGTGTTCACACAGCAAGCTAAAAGAGATAGGGCCAGGGATATTTAGAGTTTCTTTCCTGTAGCTGGCTAAGACAAAGCAGACACTTCTAGCCCTTTTCACTAAACTTTACAATTTTCTTAACATCAGCTCCAAATGGCAAGTAGGTGAGACATGAGGAACCGCCGACACCTCTGTCTGTAGTACTACCCAGCAACATCAGAAATTCATCCAAGATCCTTGTAAAGCACCACCTAAAACCTGTCATGTTTTGGCCACTGACAGATACAGAAACCAGTCAGATGTCAGCATTAGGACTATCTGATGGCTCACATTAATTTGAATATTTTCTGTCTGTTTCGTATACCTCTGTTGCCAATGGGCAAATTGTCCATTCCCGCACTCACTATCTGAACATGAAAAATATTTAAAAATTCGTATATAACAAGATGATTCTTTACTGCTTAACATCTTCTAGTGATGCAGAGCAGAGCTGCTGTTTCATGTACATGTTGAAAAGCTGAAAATGTCTTCTCCAAGTACAAAACAAGCATCCTAACGGTACCAGCTAGTTACATGGGACATTATTCAACTCCTACTATTTTAAGAATTTTTGAAGGGTTATAAGATTAGTTAAACACCACATGAATTGTGGAGAAATAATGCAAAACATAGCATTGTGTGCTGGTGAAATAGTCTCAAATAATCTCACATTTTTATTCTTGTATCAGAGATTTTGTCTCTAGCATTACAGTTTTACAGTTTTGTTTTGTTTCTTTCTTACTCTTATTAACTATAATGCTGTCTTATAAACTCATATTGCTTATGAAAGCCTTTGTTTTGATCTGGAGCATTTTTTCACCATGATATCCACCAGCACACAATGCNTTAGAAAAAAAATTTTCATTGGAAAATACAGTGATAGTCAATTAAATAAACTCATATTGCTTATGAAAGCCTTTGTGCATTTCTGGAGCATTTTTTCACCATGATATCCACCAGCACACAATGCTATGTTTTGCATTATTTCTCCACAATTACCACTCCATTGCAGGACAATGATATCGAAACACCTGATGTCTGCTACTATTCTGAATGCAATTTTAATGTAATTGTCTCCTTTTATCACTGTGGTGTTTCAGAAACACACCTGTTTTGTTTTGGTTTTTATTTTTTCACAATATATCTATTTATTTTAATCCCTGTTTAGGGAAAGTATAGATGATAGTTTCCTTCTGTCCAACAGACCTGAGTAGCAAGACCAAGAACCTACAGGAAACAGGTACCCCAAAGAAACATGCTTCCTTCCACACGTTCTCCTTTCAGAGTTGTAAATGCTGTTGCTCTGGTTTTGTTAACCGGAATGAAAAATGCTAACAAAAAAAAAATATTACAACACTCAGAAGAAGACATAATAGCTTTGCAACTTTTGTCAAAGAAATGAAAAACAGAGCAATTCCACAGCCTCACAGCCAGGAATGAGATCTGGGTTTGTTTTTGTATTTCTTGTTTTCTTTGACTTGAAACTGAGTCATCTTAACTGGGGTTTGTACTTTGTATGCTCCTCATGAGGCTTCATTGCTGGATTCAATAAATCAGAACTGTCGCAAAGCAGTTTTAGCATTACTGCCCTACACAACTGCATTTGTGGTATTTTATCACAGCTGGCAGTCAATCAATGGTCCTTATCAGACATTTTGGTCATTACATTGAAAGATTGAAGTGAAAGAATGTATTTGTTAATCCATTTGTGTACTTGAGCGTCTTTACTCCAGGGTATCAAATCAAATTAAAGTGGATATAAAACAGATGTCTTTTGCATACAATAATCTGTGTGACAAGCCAGCTGGTCTATAGAATCATGGTACTGATTACTCCCTTTCATTCTTGCATACTCCTTTGTGCAGTTTGTGAACTGAATTCCCAGCAGGAAAAACAATATTGATTTTTTAACATTTTGATTCGGGATGCTAACAGCAATCTTTCAGCTACAGAATTTACATGAAGAAGCCTGTTAGGACCCGTGCTTAAGACATTGTTGCAGAAATCAAAGATCATGAAATCAGGGGTCCCAAATGGAAAAATAAGATCTGAACAAGGAAAAGTGAAGACTTTCTTACCATCAAATCACTGCAAGACCAACCAAATCAATCATTCTGCCAAAGGCAGGTTTACCCAAGTACAGATATATTGAGAAGCATTTTTTAAGCTTCTACTTAAAGACCATCAGTGCTAGACATGCTACGGTCTCCTCACGTGAACTGTAGTTGTGCTTAAGTCCCTGGAATCAGATAATTAGTTCTACACCTTGGATGAAATTCCTTTCCTTTGGTGTGATTTAGATACCTTAGAAAAGCAAGCACTCACTTTTCATGCACCTAAAGACTGTTATCAGATCATCTTTAATTAATTTCCTCTTCCTTCTGCTTAAGCGTCAGTTGGTTCATTCTCCATGGGTTATTTCAATGCTGTATGCCAAGCTCCAATAGGTCATAGAAAACTTTTAGTTAGAGTAGTAATCGCTTTGAACAATCATCTGAACTTCCACATCTCCAGAAGAAAATCAAGGCTTCTAAAAGGCTCTCCTTATTTTTGTTTGTATAACAGTCCTATGTAGTTGCCTTAGAGCCAGGCAAAGAAAAGAATGTGATGTATTCTTAACTTGCTGCCAAAGAACTCTAATACTACAAATAAGAGTAGCATGCAAATATACAAACAAGTCAAAATCCTGTGACCTATACCTATTTATAGGTCTCAGTTGCATAAATAATGAAGTCATCAGCTGAACTATGGACCTGACCTGTATCCACTGATGATGATAAAATTATTTTTGCTTATATTTTTGCAGACTTAAATAGAATCATAGAATAGTATGGGTTGGAAGGGACCTTAGAGATCATCTAGTTCCAACCCCCCATCACTAATTCAAGCCTTTTATGCTGACACTCCCTATAGCAGAAGGGCTGCTTTTAGTGGAGTTGCAGTGTTTAATGGTGTAAAAAAGAGTAGACAGGGTTTTGGTGATGAAACAATGTCAGTGCTGATTAACAAACTTATATTCAAGTTCTCTCATTTTCCAGTTGCTCCCAAATTATGCTGCATGCTTTCTATAAGTAACAATATTAAATAAATATCTGTGAACTCCTAGAATCAGGAAGCTTGCAATAAGACTATTCTCTTCTAACATAAATCCAAAGAATCAGGTTCTACTTAAAGACACTCTGCTTTTAATTCAGAGTAACTCTGTCAGAGTCAGCGGTGTCTCTTTGGACATGCAGCAGTCCAGCAGAAAACTGTTTATGCCCTTACGGCATTAAAACATCCAGTCTTTACTCTCATCTGTCCCTGAAAAAGCAACATGCACAAACTCCTCCCAGATATTGGCATGCTCCTTTTTGAATTATCTTGGAACACTAAAGGAGCATCTTTCTATTCAACTTAGTGACTGAATAAGCACTATTTTGCCCCTAAGTGTACACACAGAAAAAAAAAAAAAATCAGTTTTGTTCCAAAGAGAGCTGGAAATAAAATACTCCCTTACTTCTGTGAGAACACAATATTGTGGCTGTGCTGTAACAACAGAGCTGTGTGAATTAGCACCTAAGTTGAAATATGAAGAGAAACACTCAAATAAAACATAATTTATATTTCTTCATTCATCTGTTTGTGCTATTGCTATATTCCATTGGAACTTAACTCTCAGACGATACATTTTCATTCAGATCAGGGTTTCTCTTTGCCTCCCTTTTACTTAACGAGATCTGCTGCTATCATTTTCCATGCACCTTCCTTAGTAGATGGCGTCTTTTATCTGTGAAAGACAGAGAATGAAAGTGATACAAAATTTCAGGACATGACACAATGTGGGTTTGAATTATTTAATGTATTTTCATCAAGATAATTTAATTTAATTTATTGGGCTGATGATCCAATATGGATAGCCTGAGAAAATTTTATTCATATAAATTGGAGTCAAAAATTTTTCTGATTTTTTAAAACTTATATGATTTTCCTCCAAAATTCTTGTACAACTAATGAATCAGGACATGCCAAGTGAGAATTTTTAGATCATTTGATGTTTATTATCAGCGTATTAAGTGTCCATGCCCACTTTTTGACAGCAGAAGGTCACTGTGAGAAGAAGCCAAAGGCTGTCACATGAACCTCACCCCTGAATATCATTCAGGATATTCCTGAAGGAACTGCAGCCCATGGAAAGGCTGTGCTGGGGCAAGCCGAAAGTGTGAGATGGAAGGAGCAGCAGAGAGAACCCTCTGTGTACTGAATGTAACATGCCCCATCCACTCCACCAGGGCTTGGACCAGGAATGGGGAATGGAGGAGTGAAATTTATCTGGGAAAAGAGCGTGGAAAGGCTGCTTTAATGTTTTTCTTTGTTTCTCACTACTCAAATCTACTTTAATTGGCAATAAATTAATTCTCTCCAGCTGTAATCTCTTTTGTTCATGATGGTTACTTGTAAGCAGTCTCCACATCTTCATCTAGATCCATGAGTTTTCTCATCCTGTTTTCTTCCATTTTCGTGATAAGGAAGGGGTGGAAGTGAGTATCTGGGTAGGCATTTGGCTGTTTGCTAAGCATGCTCCCTCATCCCCCCACCCCCCCCAAAAAACAGAGGTGTTAACTGTGGGATTCCAGCTCACATTTAATATCATCATCTTCCTAGAGATACTACTTAGATATCTTACCGATATCTAATTGAAAAAGATGTGATCTGATTCAGCCTTGCAGATTTTGCAAAAGCAGTGGGTACTCAGAGCAGAGACCTAGAAGACACTAAACACTGCAGATCTCCCACTGAGTGTTTTGTGGCCCATGCTATCTGTACTGAACACCTCACTGGCCTTGGAAGCACAGACATGGTGTCTCAGGTAAGAAAACTCAAAAATCATCCCTGTAGCAGAGAAGACAGTGCAAGTTTGATATATGATTCTGACCTGTTGGCCAACCTGCCTTGCCTATGTATGGAAGTCAGAGGGCTTAAAACAATTAAAGTCTAAAGAACATTTTAATAAAATGCATAGAAGTACTGACTTGTGCTGTACTAACATAGCTACATAATCTGTATTTCTTATTATATAGTCCAATGTGTTATATTAACTAGAACCTATAACTGGAATCTTAGTCTAAAGGAACTGGATTTATTCTTCAACTATCTCTGGACAAAATAGAATAGCAGTTCCTTGGGATGAAAACTGAAGAATGGCTGAGGGAAAGAGGCTGGTTCAGTTTGGGGCAGAGGCAACTTGCTGGGGACCTGACAGCAGCCCACAAGCACCTGCTGACAGATCATCATGCTGTTCTTTATGTCATGAACTTAATAAAAAAAACCCCCACATTAATCTTTTGAGAAAGATATGCAGTGTATTTTGGCCCCTTTGGAGCTAACACTTCAGTAAATTTCCAAATCTGTCAACCAAGTCCTTCAAATTTGTAGAAGAGCATCCAGATGGAAATTCTCTTATAAAGTTTCCAAGTGATTCAATCTTGGTTTGGATCTCATGTGGCCTCTACGGCATCTGTACATCTCAGCTGCAGTTAAAAGGATCCAAAATAGCGCACTAAAAATCATACTTTCTCCTCCTGCAGTACTCCAGGTGACACAAAGGGCATGATATCACTGAAGCTTAGCTCCTCGGTTCAGAAAGTATTGTATTGATTAATTAGATGTTATAACTAAACCAGCATTATCTTTCTGAAATTAAAGGAAACCGATGAACCTAAACAAAATACGTATCTCCCTCCATTTCTTTGTGTTACAAATCCTGCATTACAGCTATCCCTTTGGTTTCAGACACTGTGAGTCTACAGTGTGGTGTTGAAATTCTCTTCACAAAGTTAATAAACCACAATTTACTTTCTCAAGAAATGCAAACATTTATCTCAATAAATAAATTAATCCCTGATGCTGCAATCTGAAATAAAATGAGATGAACACATAAAATCTTTTGGATGCATTTTATTGGCTTACAGTTTTTCTTCTAAATATATCAGATATTTTTTTGTCTGAAATATCTTTCAGTTGAGAGTACTTGAACTAAAAACATTAGCAGAAAATTAATCATAACACAAGTTCTACCTAGGAAATAGAATACCTTTCAGGCTACAGCTCTAGTGCATTCAGATAAGAATCCAAACCCACAATTCATCATTTATTTAATTAGTTTCAAATGCTATGAGACTGCTGGAAAATTGTTTTCTTCTACAAACACATTAGGAAGATGAGATTTTTGGCCAATAAATACTGATAGCTTCTCTCTGGCTGTTTCAGTAAGGTTTGCTGAAACCATGTCATGGCTGCTTTCAGCTGGGGACACCAGCAGACTCAAGAAGGAAGTATTGGGTGTGGTTTTGCCCTTTTTTTTTTCCTCAAAAGCTATTCTGGTCAGTCTCCAGAATAGTCACTTAAAATATGCAGAATTTTTTATGAACATTACGTTAGTTCTCTTTTTTTGAGGTTTTTAAAGAAAACAATGACAATGTTATAGAAAGTTGTCCCCACCATAGCAAGACTGAACTTCAGTTCAGGCTAGTAAGCATTCAGGATCAATTACATCAAAATATTCTAAACCAAAATCTCTGATTTGAAGTTCAGATATAGTTTAGGTTTCATTATATTGCACTGAGATTTAAGATTATTAAGGTTATTTTGTGGAAGATTGGACCTCAACCTTACTTTTTATCATTTTCCTGAGTGAAAGCCAAAGAGAACATTTCCACCAGCCAGATCGTGAGTCAGAATAAATGATACTCCATGAAACAATACATTTTCGTCTTGGTGAAATTAACTAAATGTATTCCCTAGGTCCTTTATTGTGGTAGCAGCTATCAATTTATCTTAATTAACACAACCTGTCCAGACTGATTATCAGTCCCATGCTGATAAATGAAATCATTCCTAGTAATCAATATATAAATAGATAAACTTTCTTTATTCTACAACTTTTTTTTTTTTCAATTAACAAAATAGTTTGAAAGATTTTCAACATTTGTGCAAATCCTTTTGATACCAATTTTGGCTAAAATCTTGCATCTCTATTAGAGTTTTATGCTGTCTCTAATCACCCGAATGAGTTTTTGTCTTCCATGTCAGTAAACCTTGGAGAGGGATACAATTTCTTCCTCTAACTTAATTTCCAAAAGACTTTTGCAAATGTGTTTAATTGTGTTTAAATCACCTTGAACCTTATCAGTGAGTTTTAAAATTGTATGCACATGAAATTTTCAGTGACTTTTCCAATTTATGAATTAAAACAGGGTGGTTTTTTTTTGTTTGTTTGTTTATTTCAGCATTCTATCCAGTAGGCTATGTAACTAAGACCAGAGTTTATTGAGCTGTGGTTTTTCATTTCCAGACTCTTTTTCTACAAGCATCTTAATTTCCTGAATACCATGAAATCTGTAATTTTTACTGCATTCATAATGAAGACTGTTCACACCTTGTATCATACCCACAGGATTCATTGAACTGTCACACTTTAATCAGAGTCGTTTACTGGAACTCCTGTAGAAACTGAAATCACTAAAGCCTTTCGAAGTCTTGCTAATTCTTTTTATTAAGGTTCATCATAGTTCTGGTCACACTCTAATCTTTCTGCAACTGCTACTGGTCAGGTTTCTTGAAAGCATCTGGTCTTCCTGAGGTTTCTGAAAAGTGCTCTTGTCAAGCAGTTGAATTCTCCTCTCTTAACCCATACTGAATGGATAACTGAATAAAATAAAATTGAAGAAGTTCCATTAGCTGCCAATGTTGCGGTAGTTGGGTTTGTTGGGGGTTGTTTTCCTTCATTTTTTTTTCTGTAAGAACTTGAAAAGAATTGAAAACTTACTCCTCTATAAGTGAACATCAGATCTTCTGTTTCAGTCAGGAAAATTTTCTGTTCTCCTCTGGAAACTTCACAGTTCATAAGTGATGTCAGTGGACTAACAGGAAAGAAATGGGAGAAAAAGTTTTTATAATGCAAGGCCCAAAGAACTTGCCAGTATACAGCCACATGAAGTAGCTTGATGTTTACCTGTTGAAATAGTTAACCAAGTTGGTATTATTCAATAAAAAGATGAAATGGTGGAAGCATATTGAGTTTTTTCCTGATTCTTCAGAAGAAAGCTGAAGATCTGAGACATCTTTCAGTCACACTCGTGTTGAAGTTAGAGACTGAGAGATGTGTGAAATAAATCCACTTGGATAAGATGGCAGACGCTAAGGAAAATCAGAGAACTTCAGTAGAAAAGAGCCATTGAGATAAAAATCAGCTTCAGGTAACTCATCAATCATCACTCTACAGAAAACTGGAAGGCTGGAGTGAAGTATGGGAGTACAGGAAAATTCCAAGCAGAAACAGCAGGGTTTGAATCTGAAGGGCAGGTGCTCAGATTGCTTGGGATTGACAGGAGTTTACAGACTAGTTTGCTGTTGTATGTCTTGGAGGAAGCAAGGCCTAATGGAAAAAGCAAGTGAATTATTTCCACTGATAGAGTGGCAGGGTGTTTAAAGATGAAAAGGAGAAGTTATATCAGAACTGGAAGGAGGTAGGGCTGAATACGAAATGCTGGAAGACTGCATTGTGTCATGCAGTAACTTCTGCTGCCAATTCTTTGTACTGTATTTGTCTTCTGTCCTGTTGACAACATGAAGGGGTTTTTTCTTACTTCACCTGACAGCTATTTTAGGCCAGTGCCTGTGCCACACTGTGTCCTGGAGGAGACACAGCAGGCAAAGAGAAGCTGAATCAACACGGCCATAGCACTCTGCCCTGTTTGTCCTACCAGTTTCACCCTCAGACAAAAGCTCACATATTTGAAATGTTCATCAAAAGGGGAAGTATTTTGTTTCTGTCATGTTTGAAATGTATCTTAGCGCACTGAACAAGCCACAATGCTATTTCATGCTAATTTTTTTGCTACCTGCCATGCAAAACTGCATGTTGCTATGTAGTGCCACTAGCTAATTTACTAGACATTAGCTGTTGTTAGCTAGCTCAAAGTTCCCTACAGTAAAATTGTGCTGGGCAGTCAGTAAATGCTGCATAAATTATCTAATGCTACATTCTTTTATTATACTTTTATCCTTACCAGTCCACAAATAGGAGTGTTAGCCTTTTCTGAATCCTTTCTGATTTGAGTATTAAAACAGAGTTAAAAATTACAGCAGGAAAATTTCCTCTGATAGTTTCTCCAGCCCATTTTTTAAACGCTGAAAAGTCACTATTACTTCCTGCACATTAGAAAGATGTCCAGGGACAATAATGCAGTTGAAAGTGAACACAGAGCAGCAGTTACATGGACAATCATTCATCGCGGTCTGAAGAATACCAAAGGCTCAACTAATGGGTCGATGAACCTCTGCTTTTCACACTGACAGATGACTCCAAACTATGAAATGGGGCATGAAAAAGTAACCAGTGGAAAATGGTTGACCTTTGAGATAGCTCAAGCCTATACAGACATTAAGTTTAGCATTCAAATTAGTTTTTAGACTGAAAAACTGTATTTGCTTGATTCAGCCTCCACCTTGTCTTCTGCATACATCTCCTAGGAGAGCTAAGTATGTCAGTTTTCCCTCTCTTTTTCTGCTGCTGTAATCTTGTAAGATAAGTCTTAGGTAAACGTTCAGAGAGTGAGAAAGAGAGAGAGGTGACAACCTCCTACTAGAATAATTTCCCAACAGAAAATACAATTTTTAATAAATGTTCTTTTCATTCAAAACATTGAAACTTTGATTTTAACCTAATTTTTAATTCCTTCAGGAAGAATAAGAATGAAAGGCAAATTAAAAAGAAATAGAAGCAACAAATACATGAAGAAGAATTTATGAATGGCTTGCAGTAAGTTTTAAGCAAAGAAAGGAAAATACTATGCAATATCACAACTCTGCAATTTAGCCCTGTAATATAAATCATGGTCTTTCTGATCTCTGACACAGAAACAACTATAAGATCCAGTCAGACTTACAGATAAAAGCAAGAAAGGTTACCTCTTGGAGCATACAGTTGGAAAAAGGAAACTATGTCAGATAAATATCTTACTTCTCCCTGAAAATATGAAAGATGCTACTTCACCTTGCAAATATAGTTTCTTAAATTGAAATGAATAATTTATCATTGTCTTTCTATAATACCTCTTAACACTTCACAGCAAGCTCCACTGCTTTGAACTTGAACATGTAAAGTTACACATATTTCATCTTGTCAATGAACATACCCTTTAAGACCATGAGCAGGAATATAGCTCTAAAAATGACTGTCTGCAAAATTTTCCAGCTTCTCTATTCTTCATTATTTTATTGAATAATATCTCAGAACATCTGATTTCTTAATAATTCCCCTTTTCCCAGAATATTACTTCATTTTACTTCCCCCATAGGAATTAAAATCAAGTACAATATTTCAGCTGGGTTTGTGATCCACAGCCTATATATTTAACCAAACTAGGAAGGAGGATGCAATTTATCTGACACATTTATTTCCTATTAGGCATTTGCAAACATCTGTTTCAATACACCTGCTCTTTTTGAGAGTGAAGTATGAAGTCAAGGGGACTGCTTAAGGTATAACAGAGTCTTTTCTGAATAAAAATGCTATTAGGGTCCATTTCTCTTTTGCCATTGCTATTAAATAAATTAATTACAATAATTCACAAGTATAAATTTCAACAATCAGTCTTGCAACAGGAACAGATTAAATATCTTTAGATGGAAATGAAACTTGTAAGTTAATGAGTCATTTTAAAATGAACTCCCATTCACATTGATTTTGTGTCTCTCTGTCATAGGAATAGGATTTGCCAAGATATGTCTGTTTGGACCAGCTGTCTCATTGCACATAAAATGCATGTTCCATTAAAAAGCAGATTTTTGCTGAGCCCATTCAAATATGCATTTCAAAGTTGGTCCTAGAATTGTCATTCTTTGTTGCTTTAACAAAGGAGCTGATGAGAGACTCTGAGTTTATTTCTTCCCGATTTTCTACTGAAGAGATTATTTTGGTCAAAGGCTAATATTCTTCTCTACTAATGTCAGAACAGGAGTCAGCTCAGAAATTAGTTCTTCACCCTGCACAAGGCCCTTGCAGAGACAGTAGTGATGTATTGATGCTGTGGCTCTTTTCTTTTGTTCTGTGTCCCAAAAGGTCTCACACCAAGAAAGAGACCCTCACAGAAAAAATAAAAGAGTAGCCAGACAAGAGAAACACAGAGTAGAAGGGGACGAAGTGCAGTGATGGCCTGGAGACCATCTCCATTTCAGACTAGTGCTGCAAGAACCGATATCTGTTTGGGTGACAGTGGAAGTTGCTGATGATTCTGATCTATTGTAAGTAATTAAACATTCCAGAAGATAAAACACTTAAATTCAAACAGAATTTTTGAATTATCAAAATTATCAGAGTTATCTGAAACAATTTTAATATGTCCAGAAGCCTGTTGTTGAGAGTCAAAGTATCCTACTGTCCACAATCTTAAATTACATATCTATTATATATATGATTAAATTACAGTTACTAATCACACTATAGTATCATAGAATGGTTTGGGTTGGAAGGGACCTTAAATACCATCTAGTTCCAATCCCCCTGCCACATGCAAAGACACTTTCCACTAGACCAGGTTGCTCAAAGCCCCATCCCACCTGGCCTTGAACACTTCCAGAGATGAGGCACGCACAGCTTCTCTGGGCAACCTATTCTGCTGTGCCACCACCCTCATAGTCAAGAATGTCTTCTAACTATGTAATCACAAGCTACTGATTTTCAGTGTAAAAAATTTCCCTCTTCTCCCATTACCACATGCCCTTGTAAAAAAGTCCCTCTCCTGTGCTTTTGTAGGCCCCTTTAGGTACTGCAAGGTGCTCCCCACAGCCTTCTCTTCTCCAGGCTGAACAGCCCCAGCTCTCAGCCTGTCTCCATAGGAGAGGTGCTCCAGCCCTCTGAGCATCCTTACGTCCCTTCGTTGGACTCATTCCAACAGCAAATGTTATGTAGACCTGAAGGAGATTTTCCAATCTGGAATTATTGAATAACCACACTTACAGCTCAGAGGGATAAAAACACAACTTTTTTAATTTGACTCTCAAACTTCATCACCTAGACTGGTAAATTTGCTTTGTCTGAGTCCAGAGTAAGTTTTCTTCCCTGGAATATATTAGTGAATCTATTTATTATTATTTTTTTCCATGTTGTGTTACAGATAAAATATATTTTATCACTGAGATACTCTATTCTGACAAATGGAGGAGAGTGAAAACAACTCACTACAGCTAGGATAACTGGGGTTTTTATTATTTAGTATGTATCCAGGATAGTTTACACCTGGCTACAAAAAATGTGTAGAATAATAAACATGCTTTAAAAAGTGACTGCTTTTTAACTAATAGTATAAATAATTGAGAACATTAATAGGACATTGTAGCAAGGCTCTCAAGAGTCAGGAAGTCAAGGAAAATTATTCATTTAGTTTTTGCAGTAATTTAGTTAATTAGATTTTCTTTGCTCTACTAATTTTTTTCTTAAAAAGATTTTCTTTCTGGTTAAATTAATTCTTTATATAAATATGTGATAGTGAGAGCAGAAAAAATGTATTTTCCATTAGAAATTCATATTCAGTATTAATGAAAATGGTTTTTTTATTTGAAGAATAAAATATATTACTTTCTGTACCATCGTGATCTTACAAATAAATGAGTTATGAAAAAATTATCCATTGAATAAAAATGAAATGAGCAGTCTCCTTTTTCTGCTCTATAGTGGTATATGCTTAGCCTTGTAATGTATTAAGCTCACTTTTGTTATGGAAAAATTGAACAAAATCCCAAATATTTGTCAGTTCATGCTTGTGTTGAGCTTGTGAGAGTTGCTCTGGCCATGCTTTCTGTGGAGATGCCCACTTGGATAACTGAGCTTGGTATATTTTTATGATCTTACTAAGAAATGCCTTGAAAAGCCGAAGTTACTCAGGGATTTTCCATCACAGTTATATGCAGAGCAAGTTATTCATAGAAAACTGACCAAGATTAAATTTCTGCAGTGACTTTTTGAAATGCATTAAGAGAAAGAGACAAGACTTTATGACCTATTATAGAGTTGTTTCTTTAGTTATTTATTTTTCTGTCATATTTCCATCTAGCATTTATGGATGCAAATCAATTAGCAAAAGTCTTTGCTTGGGAATACTACTGGATGCTCAGATTATGTGGGAAAGAATTTCTCACCCATATGTGCTTATGTGCTTGTGAAGAAGCTCTTCCTCCTCTCTGTGTTATCACAAGCCATACAAGGCACAGCTTTTGAGTGAAAGAAAGCTTTGCAATTGTTAAAAAAAGGAAGTTCCAGACCTTCATGTCTCTCAAAGAAGTAAAAATTAGCCATTTCACCTGGTGGAATCAATGAAGAAAAAATTTGTATTGCCACATTATCAACACAATGGCCATCACGGTCTTTCATAGCAAAAGTCTAAAACCAAGAAAGTTGCAATCTCTGTGGAATTCTCTTTGTTTATTCCAAAGAGAAGGAAGTTTGACATCTTACCCAGGGAGTGGGGTGAAAATGCAGACTGCTGAAAGATGTGGCCCTCCTGTCATCCTCCCAAGGTTATTTGCCCTGGAACAAAAATGCTTCACTTGTTTTCTTATAGTATTTCAATTTTGATTGTTTGCAAATTATTCTTTGTAAAGAAAGACTGATGGTTTCAGATTTTTGATCTGACTGAATTAAAAGGCAATGAATATCATTAGAGCTTGTTTTTTACCAATTAGAGGCATTATTTAAAATCTCTTGTCTTGGTGTTCTTGAAAAAAATGGAGGAGGATGGAGGTTTGCTTTATGTCTCTTGTTCCCTTTTCCACTTAAGGGTCAAAACAAGTTTTAAGGGTTTCATATATATTCTTATTATGAAGTAATTTAATAGGACATTTGAAGCTATAGCAATTCCTTTTAACACAAAGGGAAAGTTTTTATTGAAAAAGAAATACTAAAATCAATATACAATAAATAAACTGGCTGAAAATAAATTAAAACTGAAATTTGTAAGCTGGAGATAAATGAAGGAATTGGTTTCTAACACAATTTAATGTAGAGAGAAAAAGAAAGGTATAAAAAGAAAATTTTTTGAAGTATATCAGAAGACAAAAGCCAGTGACTTAGAAGAACGATTCCTGGAAAAATAATATGAAATAAAGATCTAAAAACAGACATCAAATCTTTTTCATCTGGAATCATGCTGACTATAAAAAGTACACCAAACCCATTTCTACAATAAGTCTGAAAAAAGCAGATAGAAACCAAGAACATATAATCCAGCAATAAGATAGAAAAGCAAAAAAATAGTCAAGCAGTATGAGAACATATATCAAAGGTATGAAAACTTCTTTACCTCTGCACAAATAAAAATCAGAAAAATCTTTTTTATTTGCTTTTCTAGATTCTACTTTGAAAATGTAAATGAGAAATTGTATCTGTAATGACAACACTATAAAAAGTATGAGCAAAGTATGCGGTCCGGCAAGAAATTCAAACAAGGATACAAAGTGCATAGATTTTTACATTACAAAAGGTCTGAGACTCTTAGCTTCTCTAGAATAGAAAATTTAAAATATATAATCAGCTATATCAAATATTTTATACAGAGCAAGACTTATCTAGTAATACCAAAGATATGCAGTCACATAAAATTTGTCCCCTGGAATGTATGTCTAAGTGTGGAAACAATGAGATCAAATCTTTTAGGATTTAATCTTTACTTTTAGGTAAAACCTAGAAGTTAGAAACATAGTGCCACCATTGATACTAGTTCTTTTGGTTTATTTCTATCTCTTATTTCAGAGTAGCTGGGTAAGCAGATCTCATCCCTTCAGACTAAGGTTAGAGGCTTATGTTATTAAATAGCCAGTTCAGAATCAGTTCCTCTCCTATAGGGATTTCAAAGGATTTTCCATATAAGAGATGAACTAGGAAAATAAAATTATACAGGCTCCAAAGACCATAGAGATTTGTCCAAAACAGACCAGAAAGGTAAAAAGTAACAAAGTGAGGTAAATACCACATCCTAATGTTTTTTACCATCTTACATTGCGCTGAAAGAATTCCATTTTCTTCTCCAATAAAGTGGCATATTGAGCTTAATTCCAGTGAAAAGGTTACATGCTTTCTAATGAAATAAGATAGAACTGTTTTCTCGTCAGCTTTGTTTTGAGGATGTACAAGTATGCACCACTGTATTGGTTTTGCTTGGCCTGGTTTTTGGTAGCAGGGGGGCCACAGAGGTGGCTCCTGTGAGAACCTCCTGGAAGTTTCCACCATGTCCAGCAGAGCCAATCTCTGATGGCTCTGAAAGATGGCCATGCTGCTGGCCAAAACTGGGCCAGTGGGAGAGGTTGATAACACCTCTGTGATGACATATTTAAGAAGAAAATCAAAACAAAATCACAAGGTTTTGCTTCTAGTCAGAGAAGAGGAGGTGAGAATATGTGAGGGAAAACAACATGGCGACTCCAAGGAGAGTGGAGAAGGAGGCAGAGGAGGCAGAGGAGGCATGTGGTGTATTTCCTGTTCTTACTAAATTGCCTGCCCTGTCCACATGGCTCTCCCTGCCCCTAGTCCTGACCACTCCCTTGGGTTCTCCCTATTGGTCTCCTGGTACCCCTACCCCACCCATGTACCACCCCTATGCTCTGAGACTATTAGTCCATGTGCTCTCTCCGCCCCCCTCATCCCCAGATAAATCCAGGCTCCATGGCATGTGACTTGCTCTCTGCATTGGGGTGGTGGCTCTGCTTTGGGCACAGCTCTCTCTTCACTGGGGCACCAACTCCTCTCTGCCTGGCCTGGCCATGCCATGTGCTGGCTCCCGACCTCTAGGGGCCAGCACATGGGCCAGCGCTAGGCTCCTGGGGGCCATGGAATAAAGACCTTCTCCAGCCGCATGTGGAAAGCCTTCTCGCCTCCTTTATCACCCATCTCGTTGCGGAGCCACAGCTGGCTGGAGCAAGTGAGGGGCAGCCTGGAAGAGGCCACGGGATGCAGTGTGGCTGCTCTCCCTAAGAGACCCCCACAGCGCTCTCCGGGCAGGCTGTGGCTTGCCACACCAACGCAGGAACTACAAACTGCAACAGAGGTTCTCCAGGCGCCGGAGCCGAGATTCCTCTGCAGGCCATGGTGCAGACCATGGTGAAGCAGGTTGTGCCCCTGCAGCCCAAGGGTCCACGGGGAATGCAGAGATCCACCTGCAGCCTGTGGGGGAGCTGCTCACGCCAGAGAGGGTGGATGCCTGGAGGAGGCTGTGATCCAGTGGGAGACCCGGTGTAGAGAGAGGGCCCTTGCTTCCAGGCTGGAGCAGCCTGTCCTTGGAGGACTGCACCCCATGGAAAGAGAGACCCATGCCACAGCAGTTTTGGGAGGACTGTGTGCCCAGGGGAGGGCCTCACGCTGCAGCAGGTGTGGTTTGGTTGCCGCTCATGACAGTGGACCCGCGCTGGGAAGTTCACGGAGAACTGTCTCCTGTGGGAGGGACCCCACGACCTCACAGGGAAGGACTCTTCTCCCGGAGAAGCAGAAGGAAATCTCAGTGATGAACTGACCATAAACCCCCATGCCCTACTCCCTGCACTGTCAGGGGGAAGGAGGAAGAGGTTGGGGGGAAAAGGTGTTTTAAGGGCTTATTTTACTTCTCATTATCCTCTTCTGATTCTGTGAGCAATAAATTCACTTTGTAACTTTAAGTTAAGCCTGTTTTGCTCTTGAAGAGTTTTATTCTCCTGGTCCTTATCTCAACTTACAGAGCTTTCGTTAACTTTTTTTTTCCTTTCTCTCACCTACCCAGCTGTGGCAGGAGAGGGTGAGCAAGCAGCTCTTGTAGGTGCCTGGTGTCAAACCATGACAGCCACATTTTTCAGACTGAAACACAAATTTGCTATTTTTATGCATAAATTAGCACGTTTCACCAACATCTGGCTTTACTTTGCTTTAAGTGGGTTAAGACATTTTAGGACTAGCTGTATTTTCTTCTTCTTTATATTCTCTAGAGGTCACTCTTGGATGTCTTCATTTATTTAATGAAATTATTTCTTGCTAGATCTGACACAATTCATCACCCACAGCAACTTCCTGCAGATGATTGAATGGCATCTCTTTTTAAAATTCAGTAATAGATTCTGCATTCATTATTAGTATGTATTTAAATATTGTCCTAAGCTTACAAAGATACACAGAGAAAAGACTGAAAATTTGGGTAAATATTTATGTTTATCTCAATTCCTTCAACTTTTGTTCATCACCTCACTGGAGAATGCCAAATGTTTACCTCACCAGAAGTTCAATCTAGCAAAACTGTCAAGAACTTGGTTTGCATGAGTCCAACAAAATTCCTGTGATATCAGTCAAACAAAGCCATAATAGAGCAGCAATTGTGGGACAATTCTTAAGGTGAGAGGGAGAACACATTTATTATACAACTGTCCTCCCACCTGTGGTCTGAAACACAAAATGTGGCAGGCAGTCTATGCAAAAGTGACCTACTCTTTTGTTCCTTTCTGAAAGCTGTCATGTTGTCTGTAGTGGCAGACCAAGTACATACACAGCCCTGGGAAATTATGTACTGATGCTTCCTGGTTCTGCATGGTTGGAGCTGGTTTTACCCTTTTGGCTTTTCTTGTGGGCCCAACAAGTGCAGCTATGTTATGGAATTAGTGCTGTCCATGGGAGCAGTCGTCACTTTGCTCTCTGTCAGACCTGACAGCATCATTCTTTTGCACATTGTGAAGCCCAAAGGCTTTTAGCAACTGGCAGTACAGAATCTCATGTAATGCAAGATACAGCAGTCCCATGCTTCTGTTCAGTGCCGCACTCTTTCACTTGCAATACCAGTAGGAAAAAATTCCACAATGACAAGAGTTAAATCTATATTAAATACAATCTATATGTAATGTTCTTCTCCAAGGTAAACTGAAAAATAAGCAACATAAAGGTACTAAAAATATTCTTCTGCCAAAGTGTAATGCATCATCACATACTACACATAGGTTTAGCTTATATTAATTTGTAATGCTGTATTTAGATAAAAGTGAATTTCTTAACCCAGTAAGCAAAACAACCAGCAAGATACTATGAAAAAAAGGGAACTAAAAGCAGCTTAATTACCAACCAGTCATTTCTTTCCAAATCATATTTTGTGTTGATATACGAATTCCAAAACATACTTTTGAATAGTAAAGAATTTGATAAATATTTTCTGTGGAGTCAAAACCAGTATTGAAAAGCATTCTTCCAGTGTCTCTAATGTTGTACTCCCTTCCTTTAAAAGCTTATGTGAAATATAGGGAGGCATTTGAATTCCAAACCTAGTTCTAATCTGTAAGCCAGTCAATTTTAATGTATCTTTTTATCCAATAACTCTCTCACACCAAGCATCCAATATCCATCATTTCTTATGCTTAGAAACAACAGATGTTTTAAAACCCTGCAGCAAATGTTTACACTTCCAAATGAGAACTAAAAATAAAGGCAATCAAAACACTTTGGAGGATTTAAATTATACATAAAATATAAAGCCAAGGCTCATAGTCATGCAGACTAAACAGTCCCTTTATATTCTGTTGTCTGTAGATGCAGACAGGTTGCAGAGTTTTTTCTGAGCACGACAGATTTCAGAAAGAAAATCACAGTGTGAAACTAAATTGAATAACCTTATTTGATATTTCTGTGCTGAAGGCAAGTTATCTGGAAGGTCAAAATATCTCAATGCATAAAAAGTGCTTGTATCTTCTAAAGATACATATATTTTGTGTTAATCCCTGAATTTACACACTCTTCATAGCTGAGTGGAGCTCTGCAAAACACTGTAACTTAGTCCTCATGAGAGAAGGTGGCAAAACCCCCATCTCTTACTAATATTTGTATTTGTGCGTCCACTTATGTACATCTCAGCCTATCTTGGGTCTGTAGATGGGTTACCAAGGTTAAGAGGATAGCAATAAGCATTCATAAAAATTGTCAGAATGGAGCACTTTTATTTGGTATTTATTTGCCAGAAATTTATTTTTGGATCTGTAGCTACAATACAGCAACAGAGAGAACTAGCCATTCTTCAAAGGGCAATAGACTAGGGTCCTTCCCACATGTATATGTAGCTGCTGTGTTACAGTGGTGTATGTGTATCATAAACGATAATTTTCAAGGAAGACATTTGTACAGTTTACAGTATTTCTACATTCTCTCATCATCTCCCTCAGCTATGCGTGAAAGCTTTTTTCCTCTGTTATTTGGAAACAGATGTAGGGAAAGAATACAAATTCTCTCTACTGAAGATTTAGAGGGTGAAATGCATAAATTGATTTTTAGGATCCTATAAGTGTTTTTTAGGCTTAGGTCAGTTCCATGTTTAAGTGTCAAGGATATCTCAGCAGTGTTACTTGAGAGACACTAATTTTGACACAAAACAGTCCATTTCAGGAAACCCAGGTAATTATATCATGATAGGACATAATTCATGAGTCTACTGAATAGTACTTTAATAACATGAAGGAAATTTGGGGAGATAAAATTAAAAATGGTTGCCATATTAGGATAAAGGTAAGGATTATTTATGAGTACCTGCCATGGATAGAAACAGATATTCTTTGTACTTTACGAGGGAACGCGTATTTCTGGGTATAGAAGTTCAATAGAGTAAGATTTTTTTCAGAGAGGTATCTCCCACCTGATTAAGCTGAGAGTTTTTCTTTATAGCTGGTAGAATAAGCCAAAGCACTATGCACGGTGTGTTAATGAGAGGCTTTTTTGCATACATTTCCAATGAAGGAGGAGTACAGGGCAAATATCATCCAACAAGTCCTTGGATTGTTAGGGACATTGTTAGGGACAATGTTTTGACTGACACATTTCACAGAGACATTGTGAAACTGAGCTTGGATGGGTCCAGACTGTCAGAGAGCACTCTAAACCAGTGACTTTGAGAAAAGTTCATGGACTAGGAAGATACTAGAACTGGGAAGGTACATGCACTATCAACAGCCCTTCTTAAAGATCATACAGTAAGCAACCAGTATGTCCCTTATGCTTACAGCTTTAGAGCAAGTTAGCAAAGCCATATTACCATTCACAGAAATACTGCTACATTATGGATTTAACTCCCATATGGACAGTGGTATCCCACAGATACTGGCTCACACAGTATGTTCTTCCATTCTGACATGTGAAGCTCCTACTAGATGTCACATACTTAGCGGTGGGACCGTTTTTTTGTATATTATTCTTTTCTTTTCCTAGTGTTTTTCCAAAGACTAGTGCTTCTACTAATACAAAGTACTAGATGGCAGCAAAATGCTTTTAAATACCTGGTGGACTGTCATCACAGCCTGTATCCATTTATCACATCCTGTCTGTGCTCCCACTCTCAAAAGAGCATATTACTCTTACTGTTGTGTTCTTGGCTCCCTGTTTGGTGACCTCTCTCTCCTCCTGCATCATTCTTATAGCTGTCAGAGGATCATAGACAGAGTTTGAATCATAAGGATCGCAGTGCTGAAAAAAGTGAGGTATTGTACCACAGACTTCTGAAGTGATCTTTCTATGCCACCATATTAGTCCAGCCTCAGCTGCCAGCTCCAGATCCTGCATTTCAAGAGAAGGTATGAGACAGCAGGAAAAAGAAGTCTAGAAATCAGTGCATCTGGTCAAAATACATGATCTTAGGGGAAAGACTGAAGGCATTAAGTGGGCCAGCATGAGCTGCAAAGGACAAGTACATAAAAAGCAACTAGAAAAAGGCAAGGAAAACACTTTTATCTACTCTGGACACAACAGGAACCAATGGGCTTACAGTGCAGCAGAGCTGAAAACAGGGAAAACTTTTTAAGCATAGGGACATCTTAGCACTGAAAAACTGGAACATGCAATCATAAAATTGATGTAATTCAAGATTAAACAAATATCCACTGTCATGCTTCAGAAATACATACTTTGGGGTCCCACTTTGAGGAATGTGATACCTACATAATGCATTGAGTCCTATACCCATTTTGATAAGACCGATCCAGTTGTGGGTGGAGACAGCTTAACCCCTCAGAGTTGTCTGCCTCTGACAAACGAGGAACGTTAAGGCAATGTAGATAATCTGTGTTAAACTGTCAGCGCGCTAAAATCACCACAGAGAACAAGCAATCAGTATTGAATCACCTGGCTGCAGATTTCACAATCAACTAATGAATGAAAATAGGCAGGGCATCATATGTTTTTGTGGTTCGTGCCCATCTGTTACTTCTGTGTAAACAAACAAGTGCCTACTGACAATTGTTTCTTTTGAATTTGTGATTTTAGAGGCAGTAGAAACTGACAACAATATTTTTGTCACTTTATTCCTCATGAGGTCTTTCTATCTGACAATAACAATTAGAGGTAAATGGCAGCCCCATCTCAAGTAACTGAGGTGAAGTGCAAAGTTTTGAAAGATGCAAAAACTCAGCCCCCTGCAGGCTGAGGAACATTGCTTCTATTCTTCAGTCTTATTTCACATCCTGATATCTGCATCATGGAAGTTGGTCCAGAGACTGGGGAACAGCATGGCAAGTGCTGGGACACCTGGACTCTCTGGTTTATTGCTGATTTCCTTTAAAAAAAAAAATCATCTGTAAATCCAAGAAGTTATGAGAATTCCCTTGTAAAAGTGTTTGAAAGCATGAAGGGAGCTGGAGAAATAACAGCAGAGTGAGCATGGTGAAATATATATTACTGTTTGCTGTGGGAAGAAATCAGTGCTTCTCTGTATTGTGTGAGGCAGTTCACCACAAGGAAGGTCATTCTTTAGGACCAGGGGCTAAGTATCCTGGTGTGGAAATATTATTGTAACCCTGCACAGCAGTGAAGCTTCAAATGATACTGCTGTCCAGGCTAGGGTAAAAGCAAAAGCCTTTAAGGTGCAGCAGGTTTATCTTACAGAACAGCAGGGACCTCTTGCTATCTGTGTGGTCAGTATAATCTTTCTTTTCATCTTTCCTATCCTCATATTTTTTCCATACAGGAAAAATAATGGTCCTTCATGGCTTTCAAAATCAAGGTGGTTCAAGGTTGATTCAAGCCTATCTGGGATTAGGCAGACATGTCTTGTCATTTCTAAGACACTTCACATCAGAAAAACTTTCCTAGCCTTTGAAAATACAATTCAAGTCTCAAATTCTTTCCTACTGCTGAAACTTTGAGTCTCTCTTCTTCTCTAACTCTGCTTAATAACCAGAGGAGAATAACCAAAGGAAGAATGCAGACATTGTGGAGGAATCCTGTGTTTTGTGCTGGTACAGAAAAAAGGCCACATAAAAAAAAGAGAATAAGTATACACATAGAGGAGAAAATGCAATGTATTATCTCTTGTCCAATAGCAGGATTTTTTTTTTTGTTTTGTTAATTTAGGTTAGATTACTTTTAAATTAATTTGGTAGTACACATTCAGATGTCAAGCTGAGTAATGGCTCTTGAAAAGCAATTCAGTTATATTTTATTTATTCAATACATTGATCGCTGAATAATTGAAAAATATCTATCTATAGAAAGAGAGTTAAAACTGGGAAAGGATGAAGTGGACAGCCCTGGGAGACAGTACAAGGGAGGTCCAGGAAGGACAGAGCAGGAACCTCCGCATCTGCTGTCCCAGCGCAGCTGTAAAAGATGTCCTGCTGGAGGTTTATCTGCATCCCATTATTTCCTGTAGATAAATAGGTAACAAGAGACACAGAAAATTAAATGAAGAGAAGCAATAAGAGTCTCTGAGGACAGAAAATAGACAAAAATTAAAGGACACAAGCTGTATCAATCATCATATCCTGTTTCAAAGAAGATGGGAGTGGGAACATCTCACCTAGTTCACAGAAGCTAAAATGTTTGTTTTTTCCACTCTTCATAAGTAGTAATGCCAATAAGCCAAACTGATACAAAGCAACAATCAGTTACTTTGAAACAGGATTTAGTTTCATAATTAAAAGTAGAGCTAAAGCTTTGAAAATATTGATTACAGATAATGTAGTTTTGACCTGGACTATTAACTGACAAATCCTTCTTCATACCCCAAAATTTGAAAATCTTAGTTCTTAATCCAAATTCAGTTTCGTTTTTTGCAGGTTATGTTCACCTTTGTCTAAAAATAAAAGAAATAGTTCTGCAGTGCCTGGTGAGTTTTCTGTTATTTTGTCCAATTGCACCTGAAACTCAGACAAGATATGAGTAAATTCACCAGCTACTTTTCAGCTTTCCCTGACAAACTTACTTACCTACTTTTGCACAGCCACTTATTTGGAAATCCATCACAGTTTAGGAACTCTGAATTAACTATTTAGTATTACTCCATTGACAGATATTTTACTGCAGTTATATATATATATAACAGTTATATATATATTTACAGCTATTTGCACGTAGGTTGAATTCATACTCGTGTATAAATTCTGAAATTCAAATGCAGGTAAATACCAGAAACTTTTTAGTTATATAATGAAAAGACATGTAACTATTCCTCTTCCAGACCTATCTGTGCCATGACAAGAGGTCCCATTTTTTGCCAGGGATAATCTGTGCCTTAAGAATTAGTCCGTTCAGTGTGTTTTCTTGTTATGATCACCAGAAGGAAAAGAAATTTTATCATCTTCCCAGGATGCAATCACGTCATTCCCCAAACCGCCTTTGTGCTTGTCACCAGATTTTAAAACTCAGATGCTCTTCTCATCTTCAGCTGAGTCATTAGAGACTACAGGAATGCAGTGAAGATTGCTTCCTGCCTCAGCTGTAATGGAATACGTAGCAGCACAGCTGGGACAACATATCGAACATTTACAGCAGATATTTTTTTCTGCTGGATTAAGTTTTTATCCCTGGTATATGTCTTTGGTCTTCTATGGTTCAAACATCAAAACAAATAGAGAAATTTATTGATTTCCCATGAGGTATTTCTAAATTCATGATGCCTACGTGCTAGAGTTGATCATTTTACAGCCCACAGATTACTGAAAAAAGTTAAGATTTTTTTTAGGCTGCATGCTCAGGAGATGTTATATTCAAGTCAAACACTGTAAGACATGCAACTTTTCTTGATTTATTATAGTCCTACTTTTCAGCTTTTCATGCTGGTAGTTATAGCAAAGACAATCATATGCAGAGCTAAAAATTACAAGTCTTATTCTCCATCTATATTTAAATCAACTTGTGCTTCTGTTTTTCTGTGTGTGAAATAAATGGTTATACACCTAGTTCTCTAGGAAAGAAAAAAGATGGAAACAATAAAATTCTACCAACTGGGTTGTTAAGAAGCTGGAAACACAAACCTCATCATTTAACGTGTGAAGGTACTGCATTACCTTGTCCGCCAGGACTCTTGAGTTTCTTTTACACCCTCAAGAGAATACTGGCACAGAAAAAAAGTCTATGCCTGAGCATAAAATCAGTATGAATTTTCTAGAGCTCTGAGTCATATAATTCCCCATTTTCCCCATGATGGGGCTACATCTTGCATGGTTGTCATGTCCCCCATCAACAGGGAGAGCTGGCAAGAAGTGCATAGAGTGTCTGGAGAGGAAAACAGGCAAGGATTCCCAGTAGAGACAGAAACAGAAAGGGCTATGAACAGCATACTCTGTAGTTCTCCAGACTACAAAATCTGTAGCTGTAAAAATTAGAAATCTTGTTTTATATTAATATTCATAGCAATAATTAAAAACCCCTAACTTTAATTTTTAGAATATAAAATGATCTCTCTTTTTTTATTTCATTTATTTTGGGCCACAAATATTCTTATTTTATTATTAGCTTCTGGTTGCTTCATTTCTCTAGTCAGTACTTCCTTGGTGAATTTATGTTGGAAATCATAGTTCCAAAACAGATACCAAACAAAAATGCATTACTGTGTCAAAGCAGTGTACACCAGTTTCTGTCCTGATTTGCTGTCAATTCTGAACCAACAGAATTTAACAAAACTTCCATATGTCTGTCATAAAATATGGAATTCAGTTTTTCTTTTTACAAAAGCTTTGAAAGATGTCATTTCCACCCCACAATAAAACCAAACCGGACAACAAAAAAACAGTAGCAATGAAATTATAAAAATAATCTTTACATCTGCTTTTTTAAATACCTAATCTAATATTCTAAAATAACATCAGGCTACCTTCATATATACTTTTCTTAATTAAATAATAATTTATGTTTCTTTAATACAGAAAACCCTGCACTCTACCTTATTTTCTGGTAGACTTTAATTAGATTCAGTAGAATTATTGAACAACTTCCCTATTCTCTATTTCAAATTGTCATTTAATATCTATTGCACCAGAAGATTCTGGCTCCACTGAATCACTGAGAATAGTAGCTTCCAAAACCTTTCAATTCCTCCTAACTACCATACTGTGGATCTACAAGGAAGTACATGGATCAAATGCCTAGTAATACCTCTGTGCATTGTTTGTAGACTTTTATATATCTTTGCTATTTAGATGGTATATGGCATATAATTTAATATCTTGACGTAGACAAAAAGGAAATTATTTCTTCTGGAAGTTCCTTGAAAATATTGAGAAAAGGCTAGCTAAAGATTGATTGCAAAATAAGACTATGTAAATCAATATTCTGTATTTAAATCTAGTAATGGTTCCAGCATGATTATTTAATTTGCTACGTTATCTCAATGAAAGCATGAAAGCTTATGTATCTATTTTAAAGGATCAAAATTAAGAATAAAATAAGGCTTCATTTTCTCTGGCAGGTTGTTTTTGAGATATTATGTAACTAAACTAATAAAAAATTTTTCACCTTTAGAAACAGATTAAAATATTATAAACTAGTATTTCAAAACAGAGCTAAAGACAGATCTTAGTGTAAACTAGACAATTCTTGGCTACTTTACAAAAAAACAGTTGCATCACAGATCTTTATGTCTGTTTTTTAATGAACATTTATCAAAAGCAGTATCAGTTTGGATTCATATAATATTAAATTGCAGTAGAATAATTATTAAAAGGAATTTTACAGTTATGCTTATCAGAATAAGAAGATGAGTTATAAATGCAGATTAGGAATTTTTGACACACATTTTTGTCATGGAAACCAGGCTTTATCCTTTCACAGTCTCCCCATGAAATGGCCTGCATTGAACCAAAGTTTAAACGAAATAAATGCATGCTGGCCTTGTACAAATTCCCAAGACTCAACCATTCAACCAGACACAACAACTCCATTCAGTTTCTTTCCAAGCTGGGATTACTCCAGCCAAACAAATGATTTCTCTGTTGGAATTGTATCCTGACAGCTCAATTTGAGAGGATAAAATATTTTTGTGGAATAATGTTTTTCTACAACATTATCAGGATGGTTACTATGAAAGGTTATTCATGAAGTGCAATTCTCTTGACATGAGAGGAACTGAGGCCTAGCATATGGAGATGTTTGTTCTGAGTTGAAGGGCTGGGTTACATCCACTGGAATCTGTTTTTAACCCAAGTTACATACCCTGACATATACTCCACACCAAACTCTCTTTTTCAATCACGCAGGAGCAGAACAAGTGTACTCAACACTCAGGAACAGTCTCTGAGTCACACAGCAGAAATGATGGAATGGGTTCATAACTCTTCAGACTAATAACAAATAAAATGTTATCTTCTCCACTCTTGCAAAAGCAGCATGCAGCTTTACTACTGACAAAGACTGCTCCACTGTGGAAGACAACCACCTAGGACTGCAAAGCTCAGTAGCCATTTTGGCCAGGAAGGGGAGGTGGAGCGTTGTTATATGGTTTTTGTCTTAACTCTACCACCCAAAGCACAAGGACAGCATTTTCTCTTTGGAAAAGAGAAGGGTCTAGACAAAATGGCATTTTGCATTCCAACCCTTAGCCATGAGAAACTGTGCTAGTTTGAAATTCTCTCGTGCCTAAAATGTTTTTCCCCCTGATCGGCATGTACATACACATTAATTCTGAACTGAAATTTTTCCTTTAACAAGCTGATTGTTTAAGGCTCCAATGGGAAGGGGGATTTATGAGTCATTCTATAAAAATATAAACCAAACTAAAAAAATACATTTGAAAGTCTGAAAAATGCTAGCTAAAATAACACTGACTGTAAAAAGTCTTTTTTTGAAAAGCTGAAAAGCTATCTGGGAAGTTCTCAGTGGTCTGAGTCTACCTCTGTGTATATGATTTATAAAATCTCAGTTGTTAAAGCTCCCACATTAAACTAAACTTTAATTATCCACACAGTTTTCTGAGAAGGAGGGAGAATGGTTGGAAGGAATAAACACTTTAGCACTCTTTGATACAGGCAACTGAAAAAGCTTTTGAAAAAATTTTTTTTTGTTAGAGAAGACACACTGTTATGTCTAATACTCCCCACGTTTCTCTGGCAATAAAATAACACTACCATATCCCAAAATACACTATAGAGATAAAACCATAGGGCACAAAAGAAATAATTTCAAAAATTATCTGTACTTCAAATATAGACTTGCTTCTTGGTAAAGAATGCAATGGAGAGGAAAAAAAAAGATGTTGACAAGTATTTTTGTGACTAATTTTCAATTCAAGAGCTTTGCAAAACATGCATTTTTACTACAAGCACAGTATAAGGATGCAGTCAGTTACTAATTGCCCTTGTTTTAAATGAGTGTATTTATGGGTGTCACTGCTAATTATCATGCCATCATTTAGTCATCTTCATTGGCTTTCTGAGCAAACTTTAAAAGTTTATTCAGTTATTTTGGTTTTGTCTCATTTATTCAAAACAGCTCATTTTTTTTCGCAATTAACCACCACTCACATTCCAAAGCAAGCAATAGAAAGTACATGATGATACCACTGCACAAGACTTTACAAATAGAAGCTCAATCTAGACTTCTTAGCTGGCAGTAGCATGGCAGAAGGGATTCTTTGAAAAACAACCAGATTAGTATGACATTATGTGACATATTGTAATTGCAGCTTTTATTTATAGAAATTAACTTGATTTAACATCCGAGTGAATAAATGAAGAATTGTTTACATCTTGGGGTTTTTAAGACTTGTACTACCACCAGAAAGATGTGTTCTCACTGCATGTAGCAATTAATTTGAGTGGCATCTGTTTCTAAATACCTTTGAAGAATTTAGGAAGAGAAGCAACACATGGATACTTCTAGTACACCCCTCCACAGACCCTAACTCAGATCTACAATGAAGGGAGAATTTTTATGTCACGGGGAAGACAGAAAGAGGCTCCTAATAAGAGAGTAATGATTCCCTATCCTAGTATTTCAGTAATACATGAGGAGTTACCTGTTATCTAGAGTTCAGTAGGCATATCCGTGTTCTTTTCCAACCAGTTCCACGCTCCACCTTCAGTGCCAAGCAATTTCATTGTAAATCCCAAACTCCCTTCACAACATAAATTACTTAAGTCCCTTTTTTTTTCTAAGAAACTGATTACATGGTCAGGAAAAAATGCTTAAAAATCTGTATCTCTATGAATGTTTCCATTAATGCTACAAGACAGGGTGTGCAATATGTTCTGCTGACCATCAAGGACTCACCTTTCCCAGTGCTCTCTGGTTTATCCTGGAAAAGTTCACAGCACCCTTCCAGTACTGTTGCAGGAAAGAACAATGCCCTCTCTCTGTTTTCACCAGCCTTGCCTGCCACTCAGGACACCACGCTGGTACTTTGACCCTCTGGCCATCTGTGCTCCTGCACTGTTTTTATTTCTTATCTCATATTACCCCATGACAAGAAAGGAACTGTGAGTGAGAGCAGAAACCCAGATATCTTTTGTATGACACTGGGAGAAACCACTAGGTCATGATCTGTGTGTGTGTGTGTGATTACACTGAGATTAAATCATCCTTTCCCATCTATTTTCAATCAATAAATAATTAACCAAACAAAAATTAGTTGGTTGATCCCATCAGCTGTTCATTCTGAGTAAAGGGATGAAGAGAACTGAAAACATTTAGCACTTCAGTTGATAGTAAAACAGAGGGGCTGGGGAATACTTAAGCAGGCGGCCTCAGAGAAGAAGTAGCTATAGGCAGAAGCAGGTAGCACATCAGAGTATCAGGTTCCTGTTTTGGCCAACAAACTGCAGTGAAAGGAACAGCGTTTTAAAACAAAGCGATGTAAGAGGTGAATCAGCTTGCTGCAAAGCAGTGTCTCTTTCATACCTGCTTAGATAACTTACCAGCCATCAGCATTTCTGTGAAAAGTGCAGCCAGACCTAAGGCAGTTGTGCCTGTTCCAACTTCAGAACCAGCCACAGAAATGAGAAGAGTTTAGGTAATTAATTATACCCAATTTACGGGACTGTGACAGGTTTCCTATGCCTTCTGGGATTTTTGAGTAAATCCACCTGCCCTGTTACATTCAATAATACGCCAGCAAGGTGCACCATGTGGGAGGTTTTCTCATTTCCTACGGTTTTTGGTAAGGAATGTCTCATTTGATGAATTTATGCCTAATTTGTACCAAGTGAAGTGCAAAATACAGATGAAGACATTTATTCGTAACATGCAAAATAGGCAACACAGAAAACAAGTATTCATACAAGAGGAACAACAAAGGACATGCAAACTCGAACTCTATCTAATCCCACCTAGATAACAGTGCAAGAAAATATTAGACTGGCCTTTATCAGAAAGACACTCTAGTATTTCACTGTGAATTTGCCATTCCCTGTGTTATGACACCAAGCACTAAAAAACTGTGGTGCATCTATTTCATACAAGCTAGTGGTTTCTCATAAAATCAAATGCTGACACATTTAAAGTGAAGCCAAGTTTGTAGGCTGTAAATCCAAAGGAGAGGGCATAGGTGAGTAAAGTCCAGACAATAGGGTGTGCAATTGCATAGAGCTCCCTAAGAAGATCAGCTCAGTTTCAAAACTAACAGAAGACATAGAGAACTCGAGAGAAGGTATAAAGCTTCATGGGAAGACAGATGATGATAATGGTCCAAGGAGTGTGGTCTTTAAGGGTGGTGGGGATGCCCCAAGCCCCTTTTAAGGACTAAGCAATGACCAGTTTACTTAGAATTAGCTAGAAAGGATAGGGAGCTACTTTGCTAAAATCTTCCCGTTCTACAAGGTGATCAAGTTTGAAGACCATGCTGAGGCTGGTTCTCTCCACCACTTTAACTTTTAAGCACTTTGTTTTGGTAGTTATTTCTACTTTGTTTAGCTGAATAATATCTGAAACTGTAGTCTAACCCTCTTCAGAAGTTTTTATTTTACTTCCCCTGTGATTGATGTTCCTGAAAATGATTTTCCTCTTGTTCTAATCTTTAAAATTCTGTTACTTATTCTTTCTAAAACTGTTGAGATGTTAGAGCTGATACTGTGTCTTAAAATTTCCCTTTTAGAATATAAATTTCAGAGAATTTTTTCCTTATTCTGGCATGTGTTGCAACTTTGTTTTTGAGTATTTTCAAATGTTTTATGTACTCAAGCATCAAAGTACCTTGCTTGGTCCAGATGGTTTCACAAGCTTGTTATTTAAATTTATTTTCTTGTTCTTCCAAAATTTAAACTTCAGTTACAAATCTAGTTTTGCTTGCTGCTTTACTTAAAATAAACCTTCTTGTGATGGTGTTTTCTCAAGGTTATTTTATATCATCAATCCTCTGTAATTTCTTCATTTCTTCAAAGCTAGAGTACAAGTACTGTCACCTGTTCTGACTGATTTGGGGACTATTTGATACAGAAGACTTACACATCTGAGAATTACTGCCCACTAGCACTTCTATTTGCATTCATTTATCAAGATATATCTGGGAAGTGAATGTGTCACAGAATAATGTTGTCCCTAATCTCATAGACCTAATTATCCACTACACTTCTATCCATCTATAGAAGACATACAGAATTGAACCTAAAGCTCAGGGGAAGGGCAGGTTTTTTCCTCCTTCTCTAAAATGTTTTTGCTCCCAACAGATTCAATTTATTCCCTGCTTTTGTTCTTTCCTTTCTTAGCTTATATCATTCATGTATAATGGTACATCCACTCTCTTGTATTTCCCCTTTCCAGGCAGAAATGGCATGTAATCTTCAACACTTTAATTCCAGGCATGGTTTTTAATCATCTCAGCTCTAAAAAATTTGGAGAGATGGAAGCACTTGACAGACCACACTAGACTTTTACTGTCACATGACAACCCAAGTAATAATTTTCTAATTAATGAAAACAAATTGATTATTCCATATCTGGCGCTGTACATAGTTTTGTCTAGATCAGGGGGGCAGGGTTGTGCACAGGATGCTTGGGTTTTTCCTCCAAATTAAAGCCCACAGTCTGGTCAATAAAATCAAGACATGGAATCTAATAAACTTATTCAGTGAGACCATATAAACAACATAAATTATTGAATGGTTTGGGTTGGAAGGGACTTACAGAATCATCTAGTTCCAGCATCCCTGCCATGTTCAAGTAGCTCCCTTCTCTAAGCTCTTTACATAAATTGAATCACAGAATCACAGAATCACCAGGTTGGAAGAGACCTTCAAGATCATCGAGTCCAACCTCTGTCCCAACACCTCAACTAAACTAAGCCATGGCACTGAGTGCCACATCCAATCTCTTTTTAAACACGTCCAGGGATGGTGATTCCACCACCTCCCCAGGTAGACCATTCCAGTACTTTATCACCCTTTCTGTAAAAAACTTTCTCTTAATATCCAACCTATATTTCCCTTGGCGCAACTTAAGACTGTGTCCTCT
>VZRQ01010817.1:813081-914469 GCA_013397975.1 Machaerirhynchus nigripectus
CCAGTGCTGAGTATAGGGGAAGAATGACTTCCCTGCTCCTGCTGGCCACACTATTTCTAATACAGGCCAGGATGCCATTGGCCTTTTTGGCCACCTGGGCACACTGCTGGCTCATGTTGAGTCGGCTGTCGACCAGTACCCCCAAGTCTCTTTCTGCCTGGGCACTGTCCAGCCACTCTGTCCCCAAGAATCATATTAAAGAATCATATATTTACTTTTGGTCATCATTACTTGTATGGAATTTAATATAGCCCCTTCAGGAAACTCTGTCAATCAAGATGGCCAGATTAAGATTATCTGTTTAAGTTCTTTGAAGAGAAGTGTAGAACTGGAAGAGATGGGGGACAATAAACATTAAAAGTATATCTGAATGTGACTTCCTCAAGCATTTTAATGGATATTTCTGATACAATCTTTTAATCAGTACATTCAATTTCATGAATCATGCTCTTATGGAAATACTGTGTCTGTTGTTTTTAAGATCACAATGTTTCCAGCAGTGTTATAGTGTTAGCCCTTAATCATACCAGTAATCAATAATCCTTGGGTTTTGTCATTTTTGTTCACTGCAAAGAGCTTTTCAGTTTGCAGCTGAAATTGTTCTTGGTATTTATGGATAAATTTCAGGTTTGGTTTTTAAATATTTTTTAATCTTCTTACCACTTCTGTTATTCCCCACATCAATCTACAACAGAATACTTATGCAGCAGCAAGGTTACTTATCCCTTTTTCTTGAAAATACTCTGATTGATTGTCCTACAGGTTCCTGGTGCTTGAAAAAGCAGTTGTTTGCAAGATATAGTGACTTACTTTCCCTTATTGGCTTTCTGCTTAGCTATAATAGTCTTTGAAGTGATTCATCAAAATTTACAGTGAAACTGCAAATGAATTTACCTTAACTTCATTGATTATGGTTGGATATTAGAAAATAGCACCACATTTTTCCCAACCTGTTGAAATATACCATGCCAAGATGCTGTTTGGGTAAAATGGGGTTTTTTAAGTGTCAGAACTTTCAAAGGGGTAAAAGTAGTTTAAAAAATTGGTCACATATCTCAATGGACCTTTTCACAAAGCTATACTGTATTTCAGTTTTACACACAAATCAAATCTGCTTACAAGTTGTTTGGCTTTCTCTGGTGGTAGCTAAAGTTTCAGCAGTGAGTGGGTCTGTAAAACAGGAGTGATTTCCTTGGGCTTTTTAAATTTTCTTCAGCAGTCCATAATTTTCCATTTGATTCATCTTCTATAGTTGCATATTGATTTTGAATTTTATTAATATGTTACAATATTTTTTGTAATTTAAAGTAAAGTACCTTATCTAAAAGCATTTACATAGATAAGGCTCCTGTAAGATCAATTTGCTGACAATTTTCACAGTGCACAAATCTTCCTTTTTATACAAAAGTGAATTTTGCCTGTTAGTGGGTAGAAATATCTAGAAAATAATTGGGTCTCACAAGCCTGTAAGTGCCCTTATACATAGTGATATTTCTCAGGATACTTCTGCACACATCTCATTTCACATGCAAGTGAAGTAGGGACTGGAGGATTGTGTTCTACCATAATTGCCTTCAGTAAATCAGATTACTTGCTCCCTTCTCAAAGGAATACCTATTATCCAAATGTTTCTAATTAATGGCAAGACATGTCACTGGTAAAATAAGGTCCAGAGGAAAAACAAAGAAAGCCCAACAATGAAACGCTCAACTAACCAACACACTGAGAGATACAAAGTCCAGGATGTATATTCAGATATGAGTCAGTACACTTCCAATCCTATTCAAACATCTTTGAAAGACACTCATCTCTGATGCTTCAACAATACACAATTCTAAAATTTTTTTTGTCCAGAAATAGACTATCCAGTGTCTGGTTCACCCTGTGAAGGGAGAGCAGTAAAAGAATCTGTGCTAGAAGGTATTTGACTTGACTATCAGGCTAATATTACGGCCCTGTGACATCCTAGGGAGTTGTACTTGGAAAAAACAGGCTGTGTTATGAGTTTAAGGCTTGTTAAATAAGCAGTAGCCAGGATTTCAAGATTAATGTTTGTTGTGATATTTTATTACCATGTTGTTTTCTTGTACTTCGACAAAAGAAAAACAAACAGTATATATTTACACATGACCTATATTTGTTCATGACTAATCATCAAATCTGAAATACAAAAGAGTAGGAAAAAAGGAGGAAATTCATATAGAAAAAAATTACTGTTACAAGAAGCTATTAAATAAAAACTGCAGAAATCTGTCCACTTTGATCAGATGACTGAGAACAAGACAAGAGCAAGAGACATCAGTTACGATTTTGATTCAGAATTCTTTTATAAAACTCTTTCCAGGGTGATATGCTTGATGAGGAATATTTGATTTTTTTTAAATTTTTCAAATAGTGCATGAGATAGTCTCCTTTGCAGTATTCTCCTGAGGCCATCAATCTCAATATGCTTAGAATGTAAGAGTCTTGTTAAAGTTTTGTTGCAAATCTTAAGTAGTTTATTAGCTTATCTCAGTTTATATAAGTGGGCTGAGTAGTAATGTATTAAGAGTATATTGAAATTGATAGCATTTATTATTAAAAATAAAATATTTTGTTACTCCTAATAGTTATTCTAATAATGTCTCAAATATTAACATATAAATTAGTCTCTTGTAATATCTTTCATCACAAATTTAGCACAGTTTCAGTCAAACTAGTACAGAGTGTAAGAGGCCTATTTAAAAAAAAAAAAAAAAGGCTATCAAAACCCTAAGTTTCCTTCACAAGCAATGATACGTGTACACCTGTACCGGGAACGTGAAGATATTACCTTTAGTTGAAAAGAATCTATGCTTCTTGGGTCTTGGAACCCCACAATGCAAAATGTACGAATAGCTGTTCTACTTAAAACTTCATAAGCCTGTTTTGGAAAGATGAGACCTTAAAAGATTCTGCCAAAAGATGTTCTAACATAACTAGATTATATGAAATATCTGTTAAAGTGGGTATATTTACATATGTATGTATATACATATATATATATGTATGTATGTATGTGTATATATATATATATAACTAAAATCCACTGATAATTTTACAACTTACTGTATCCTTTCCAAAGTTCAAAAACCTAGATCTGCATTTTTCTGTTAATTGACATTCTGACTAGTAAGACTAAGAGCAGTTTAGGCCTACAGTAGTTCAGCAGATCTCCAGGTATGACCACTAGGATCAAAGTATTTTTCTTTGTGTTATTTGTGTTAACATTCTCAGCCCTTTGCTATAACAAAGTATAATTTCCAAGGGAGATGGGTTTTTACTTTTCAGGGATTACTGGCCCATATGTGGAGGCAGTATGAAAAGGACTCTGCAGGTCCAAGCATGGCATGGACCCAAGTGAGTCCTATGTTATTCAGGCAACTGATCATGTCTTCATTTGAAAGATTATTCCAAATAAACTTTTTAAAACTTTTCCCTCAGCAGTATCCAAATAGTCAGGAATGCAATATTAAAAAAAAAAACAACAAAACAAAACAAAACAAAACAAAACAAAAACCCACAAACAAATCCCACAAAGAAAAAAGTCTCTAAGGCTGTGATAATACAAAGCCTCTGAACCGTTAGCTAAGAAAGTAAATCTGTAACCTCTTCCTCAAGGACATTAACAGCATCTGTAGAAGTAGTTTGGAGAGGATATAGTTCAAAAGGATCTAACTAAACTCAGTCTTTTTCATGTAAAAGACCTGGAACAGCTTTGTTGCAGGTTGTTTTGTGGGGTTGGATTTCTTTATGGTTTTATGGCCAGTCTTGATTTCTTTTTTCCTGAGGTCACAGAACTTATTTAATATCATGGTGTTGCTTATCTGATTTAAAGTCCTTTCTGGATAATTCCTCTCGTAGTTTAGTGTAAAGATGTGTTCGATATAACATTATTTTCTCAGTTCTTTATGGAAGTCCAAAACTAATGTATTAAGTATTTGTTTAACTATTTAACTGCATCTTTATCTTGTTCTCATCATGTGCTTCCTTCCTGATATTTCTTCCATCTGAAAAAATTCAATGTCAAAAGTACCACATTTTATTGAGTTTTAGAACCTAGTGAAAGTTACCCATATTCCAGTAAAGTTGTGCTGTCTCGTGCATGAAATTATAAAAGTTTGGAGCAACTAGGCACAAAAAGACCATTTATAAGAACCTTTTTAACCTAGTCTCCAAGGTTAAGAAATGCTTTGTATCAGTGAGGGGATCTGTTCAACACGTCGTTTCTGTTCCAGAAGTTAGGTTCAGTTCTAGGTGTTGTTTAGGAGTGCATAAGCTTATGGTGCTCCTTTGGGCATGGACCCTTTAGTTTTGGTGACACCCTGAGAGCATTTACCATGCTGTGACTTGATGAACGGGAGAAACTGGGGAATGGACCTCTGGCTCCCTGGCCAGCAAGAATGCAGCTGGAGAAGCAGGGCATAACAGAAAGCCCAAGGAAGAAACTTGGAGGTTTCTAATACTAAAATTTATAAGATTGGCAAGTCAGTAGCTCTTCAAGTCCTTTTTGGATCTGAAGTGTGTGTCAGGCTAACCACTGGAGAATGTTTTGCCCATGCTACTTCCTGGCCAGGGCCAGAGCAGTGGCATCCTCACACAGAGCATGCCCCATGGTTTACTGGGAGGTGACATAACTGAGCTCACAGATGATAGAAGAGAGAGAAAATTAAAAATTCTTTGGCAATCTTTAGCTTTGTATAGTGGACATGCCTGTACTTAAATAAAACTCAGTGGAAAAACAATTCTATGATATTCAATACCAGTCATTAAGTGATGAGTCACATGATAGGTAGACTACATATAATTGTAAAGTTTCAAAGAACTTTTGTCTCAATTTTGCACAGCAAAACAATTCCTTTTTCATCAGTATTAATAAACAAATGGTGTTAGTCTTGTATATCTCCTTCCAGATCAGTTACTGATCATCACCTCCTCAGTTTGTTCTTGGTTTGAGCATGAGTCTTTTCCCGTTTGTTTTCTTAGTTGCTAGGTCACACAAAAGCAAGTAAGGTTCAAACCAGACCTCCCAGGCACTGCTTCCAGAAATAAAAAGCACCTGAGTGTTCAACTCCAACATAAGAATTTGTATAAGTTAGCAATGGCAATAATATATATTCATCTTTAGGAACCCTGTATGAATTCATGGTAAAAAAAATGAAGCACACTTTTACAGTTATAAATAATGTACCTGAGAAAAGGGTAATAGTTTGTACTGCCTTACAGAGATGTTCCATTGCAAAGCTAACAAGAGAAAGAAGTTCATCCATTATATAAGTAAACTGATTGTAATTCCTCCTTATACTTCAAATGAGAAAAAGTCAAACTACAACTAAAAAGTCAAACTACTACTACTTAAATGCCCCAAATTATCTTACTTCAGATGAAACTGAAAAGCATAACATGAATAAAACAGGTTTCTGCCCTTATGGGCAGGAAGAAAATATCAGATATTGTTACTGTAAAAATTCAATGCATAAGAAAAATAATTCATTCAATTTAAACAGACCATAATACAGTGGTTTCCTTTTCTATTCCCTCAAAGCAAAACACTGTCATTCTTATCCATATGTTTCTTCTTGAGTAGGGCAAGGTTCTATATGTAAAGTAACTGAACTGAAGAAGATGTATCTAATTTCATTGGATGTGTTGTGATAGCAAGGAAGTTTGATAGCAAGTGTTAGCCCTTGTTAAACTCGACATGCATCTCCTGTTCTTCACACCCTATCCACCCTTACAGTCTGTCTACCCTCTAGCATGATTTTTTCCTTTGACTTCTTAACTGAAGCTCCAACCATTGCAGGAGGTTGTCAAAATGCAAAATTACTGATCTGTAAGAAGTCCTACTTTTGCTTTAATATGTTTTTTATCTGGATTGGTCTGGAATTGCCTTCTCATCTCTGGGGTTTATAATTTCAAAAAGTCAATGTTAAACTACAATATAGCTGATATGGATTTGTCGATGAATACTGTGGTTAGGAGCAGTTTCTCAACAGCTCAATACACCAAAATAAAATAATGATATGTCTTGTCAAGAATAATTTGACCTGCGATTTGCCCTAACACAGAAGAAAATTGAAAGCAGAGGAAGTTTTTTCTTCCTCTCCCCAGAAATAAAACAACATAATTGTGCTTGTTGCCACAGTGCGGAAATCTCCACTTCTACACTGAAGTCCAAGAGCATTAAATCAGTGAAAATAAAGGAAAAACGTCAGACTACTTTGATAGTCTTTAAATAAGAGACACTGTGCCTAAAGACTGAAAGAATTTTCTTTACAACTTGTACCTGCCTGTGGCCATATGGGATTATAAAGTTAGAATCTTTAAAGGACAATATTTCTCGTCTTCATCAAGCCTAGAATTATGGAGTTGAATCACTTTTTTTTAGGAGATCCAAGGAACACTTTAGAACTCTGAACTAATATTTCAGCTCTCTGATTCACTAATAAAAATTGCCAGGACAGAGAAAAATCTCTATAACCATTTAATTACAGTTTACTCCTAAATCTTTGATGTATGTGTCTGTGCAGAGGGGGAAAAAGGGAGGGTAATGGATTTGTCCACAGAGAATGTAGAGGTGCTTTTTTTATCTTTTGCAGAGAGTTGTTTCCTTACATTACTGCAATACCATCTTAATGCTCTAATGTCATTATTGAAGTGATACCTTTTGTACACAAAAACTGCCAATGGATGTCCACATAAAGAAAGGTTTTAGAAATTTAGAAAGGCTGGAATTGGAGAGGTTTTTGAAAAAAATTCCTGGTTTATGTGAGCACTATGTTGCTTGTAAGGTCATTAGAACTGCCCTTCTTAAGACACATCTTAGATCTGATCAAGATGCACTTGAAGAAGTCCAGATTATATCTTTCAGTGGTTCTTAACCATTATCACTTTAGACACTTTAAAACTGCCCCATAGCATTTTCTTTATATTCTAATAAAATGTGTTTTATGCCATTTAAAATCATGTAGTGAGACAAGGAAAAAATAAATTGCATAAAGGAGAGTAGGTCGAAAAGCAACAGGTACATTTCATTCACCTTCATATTATTCTTTCTGTATAAACAGACATGGTGATGAAAACCCTACCAGACTGTGCTTACCTGGTTATGCATGAATAAGCCCCCCAGGCAAGCTGATCATTTCAGAAAGGATCAGAGAGATGTGCTGCATTTTCTTACCTCAAGGAGATTTAATTTGTGGACCAACCCTCTCTTTGCCTTCAACTCACCAGTTTTAATAGCTCTGGTCCTTGAGTTTCACATTTTCTCATAGGATTAGCCTAAGAAATTTATGAAAATTGAAAAAGAAGAAAAGAGGCTTTCAGTCCCTCTGCAAAAGGATTGTTTCTATTATCTATGTATGACATTCATGTAAGATGTTCAAGTATCAATGCCTGCTGATACTGCTATGCCAAGGCCAAAAATTCAAATTTCTTGAACATTTCTCTTAAATGTTCTAAATTGCTGCCCCACTTACACGCAAAAAAAAATCCCAACATGTGCTCTTAATTGCTTTGCCTCTGTGAATTATATAAGAGGCCAGTCCTTAGCCTCTTGTTCCTCTGTCCCTTCTGGAAAAATGATAACCTTTGTATTATACATTCATGTGTACAGCAAAAGTTGGTGTCCACCCACAAATACATATCTATGAAACAACCTCATCTGATAATCCGGGTCATTTTTATAAACTAATCTAAGGGTTTATAATCTTCCAAATGTAATCTTCACTTATGTTCTTAATATGTTTATACAATTCAGGATTCAGAGCTTTTATTTGAGTTGGAGCAGAGGATTTGTCTTCTATAATTGTTATTGCAGACAGATTTTCCATTCTGGGTGCAAAAATCACACTCTGCCCAAATTATCTTTCAGGCCAAATGTGTTGACTTAATAACACTGTTCAAAGAAGCTCAGTGCAGTGTCTGTTTGCAAGTCGGGCCTCTGCCAAATCACCCACTCTCTACCAGAAACATACCACTCACTCTTCTGATCCTAATGCTCTTCAGAGATAGGGATTTTTAAAGCTTCTGTACTTCATCAAATCACAGCTGGTTTGAGTAATTAATGACAAAATGAAACAACAATTTAGCTCACTCTGATAATCTCAAAATTTGGGTTGCCTGGATGGATTAGTGACATGCTTTGTTATGGTGCAGCAACATGATGTCATCACTATGTCAGCTTGAAGTGCTGCAACTTCTGGTCGGTCTAAGACTGCCGAATAACTGGCAAAAACCATAAAGTGATCAGTAAAAGCAGCTCATATGTTTGCTTCAGATTCTTAGTGAAGCATATCACCTGCAGCATTTTAGCAGCCATATATGCACTAGAAAATAAAATAAATGAAAAAGTGGACTAACTTATGCCATTGTGTTGCCAATTTCTGCAAAAAGCAAACTGAGAAAAACAGTGTATTTGATGTTCAGCAAAATAGTAAAACTGTTTCTGTGTATTTAAATAATGCTTTTGTGAAATCTTGTAATTGGCAAACATTAAACAACAAAATTGAATTCAGTCTACAGAACATCTGCCAAAATGACCGTAATTTTCCACAACTACGGAAATGTATCTTGATGCATGATTTAATCTCAGATCCACCTAATGGAGGTTAGTCAAATCTATTATTTCTTCAGACTATACCTTTTCAAAGAGGAAATATATTAAAAGTTTGGAAATTTTACTTTTTGTTATGTCTCATCTTACTTTTTCCAAGTATCTCCCTGTTATCAAATTGAATTTTAAACAAAAGGAAACTTTAAAAAGGAACCTGTCTGTCATTTCAAAAGTTAAAAAAAACTTAAAAACCATTTTAATATGGAGCGTCTTTTAAAGTTTCTTCAAGACAAATGCAAGTAATTTCATTGCAGTATGTGCAAAGAGTTTCTAATGAGATTAACAGAATTTCATTTTTCCACTTTTCACCCATTCCCAAGGGACTTTTTAAAGACTTGCTACTTTACATGAACACGTAAGAAAATAATGTCCCTTAGAATTAGCAAGCATCACTCATCTGAAAATTAATTAGTATATCTTTGTCAAAACTGCAGAGAGAGGCAAAGCTGGTATTACCCTCACTGCTAACTTATACTGACCTGTTCGTTGCCTGTTGTCTCTTGTATCTTCCAACAAAAAGTTATCCCATTTTCTTTTATCAGCATAATCCTCCTATGAAAATGTTTCACCTTCATATAATGTCAGCAGGCATATCAACCAGCATTTTGGAAAAGCTGATAAGCAAGACAAGTGGTTAACAATACATTAATTAACTTTACTTTGCAGAATGTAGAATTGTTGGAACTAATAAACTTCCCCAGGCAATTGTTGCTTTAGCTTGGTCTCGTTTTCTCTATTCAGAAACGCAGGTTCAAGGCAGCAAGGGTATGAATCCTTATCATTTCCTGGCCCTATGTGAGCTTTGCTGGAGCAGAAGGGAGCTCTGGTTTGCAGCCATGGTCTAGGCTTAAATTCTGCCATCCCAAAGGAAAAGTGTGAGCAGAGCAAAAGAAACCTGAAAATATTTGTGGCTGAAACAAGTCTATTATTCTCTAGGTATAAACACTGGTTTTGTGCTGGAGAACTGGGAGAACAGGACTGATCGTACATATGCATGAAAAAAAGTATACACGGCATGTTTTCTCAAATCTAAATCTTACAAGACTTTTTTCCTCAAGTTTTAATAATAAAGTGGATGAAAAATCCATTTACCTTGAAAACGAGCAAGTAATTAAAAACTTGGTAAAATTTTAGTAATTTGGTCTCATGCTACTCAACATCACTAAAGCAACCATCAGACTGCGTGGGCACATTAAACAACAGGACATCTGGAGATGTGAACATAAAAATGCTTTACACTGGTGTCAGGGCTTGCCTCAATTAGCTGTTGTCTAAAACAGGTCTCTCTGCCCATGTGCATTTTCTTTTTCTCTCAAGATCTGACTGAATGAGTCAAACCACTACCCACTGAATCTGTGAGACTGACTGCACAGACACCTACCAAATCCATTCTCAGGGTACAGAGGCACAAGGTATCTAGGAAGTTGAAACAACTAACTGTAGAGAGTCAGATCATTCAGATCCTAGTGGATCTGAGAATGAAATAGTGACAGTGAGTCAGTGCTGTCTATGAAGAGGGGCCTTTAGGCATATCAAACAGAAAACCCTCACACATGTGGTACATTTTAATGTTGAAAACTAGGAAGCATAAGTATATAGGGGTTCCCTGAAATGCTGTGGTGGCTTAGCTAGAGATATTGGAAACCATCATTTTGAAATTCAGTATCTATTGTGGGAGTTACAAATTACTTAGGCATTGCCTTAAGCATGTCATTTAGTACCTAGTATGATTTTTTGATCAAAAAATTGCACAAAGGAATAATAGACCTTTCCTTTTGCACTTCAGCTTTGTATCAGTAAAATGTTAGAGGTGATGATACAAACAACTGTGACAACTGGAAGTAAATAAACTGAGACTAATACTGCAAGAACCTTAAAAACAGCTTTGTTATACTCTTAAAATAAGACGTTAGAAAGCAATATTGAATTAAGCACCTAAAAGAAAATGTACGTCTCTCAATACATGGAATTGTTACTGGATCCATGGTATTGCACAGTACCATACATTTCTTAAGGATCTCAAATAGGAATTAAGACTCATTTGTCTCAGGAAATAAGATAGCAAATGTTCTCCCAGTTACAGAGGGTGAGGAGATCTCTGTTGCAATTTAAGGGCAATCTAACAGCTGGGTTAGCAGTACCATCAGTGCTCATGGGCAATTACTAGTTTGAGTAGCATCGGACAGGAATGGTTTGAACATACTCCCCAAAACAGAAGAAAACTATGATGGTCTGTAAAGAGCCACCAAAGAAACTGTGATAATGCAGAGATTCATCCACAGCAGAATTTCCAAGAGACACCCTCTGCACCAAAAAATGTTCCAGGTTACTTAATATTGTTAGAAGATCCCTGGGGTTAGTGGGAACATAGCATCTTCACTTTCCTGATGTCTGAAAGGACAAACATCAAAAGAAAACAGCACACAAAAAGGAAAGGGTAGAGTATGAGAAAAACAGTGGAGGTAGAAGTTTAAAAAAAAACAGGTAAAAAACAGAGGGCTGATTCTGACATTGTCTTGTTTTTTCATAGTTGCATTTCCTTTGTAGCTAAAACCCAGTGAGAGCTTGTATAGAATGATATGAATTTCAAAGCCATGTGTTGCTGCTTTTTCTGTCTGTTTCAAGGAATGGCTAAAATAAAATCAGCATGTTTAAATGCAATTAATTGTTTGTTTTCCTTTTCTCAAAGAGGTAATTACAATTATTGCAAAGGCTCTAGAGAGTCCTGGTTGATTTTCTCTAGGAAAAGTTTTTGCAACTCAAGCTAACATTACAAAAAATATTATTGTTCCTCTTAAGAAAGTGAAAAAAGAACCTCTCAATTTGGGTTTGTTTTCACCTGATTTTTATATAAATCCAAACTGTCCTACCTTACTTTGTGCAGTAAATAAATTAGTACCATGACTGGATCCCAGTTTGTTTTCCCAGGCAACACAGGTAGTATTTGAGATGAAGCTGTATATTGCCAGTGTTGTTCTGCTCAGAGGCATGAATTTGGGATTTTTTTCCTGTAATCTCATTGAAAACTGCTGAAAAAAAAAGGAAAGATTTTGTACCTGATGGAGAAAGAAAAACCAACAGACTGCATGCAGGTCACTTAAAAGGTGTGCTTCCTTTAAGGCCATATCATCATCAGGAGGTAGAGAAAACCAAGCCAGCAAAATACATCTCATGGGGACATAATTTCAACCACATCATTTCAACCAAAACTGATGGCTCAAGAGAAGCTTCCTTTAAATAGGTATCTGGCAGTCCAGCATTGCCCACCACATATGAAGCCTTTATCTAGAAACACATAATTCTACTTTATCTAAATTCAGAGAAGCCTTTGTTATACACCCTTTTTTATGAAAGAGCAAAACAAATAAAGAAAAGGCAAAAAATTGTCAGTGCCAAGAGAATCCAAATCAGAAATACATTTGGAGGAAAACACAAATATAAGAAAGGTATTTCACAGATGTCTATAATCTGTCCCAAGTAATACTTCTTTTGACAGTGAAAGTAATCTTTTTATCCCAACCTTCCTAATGTTAAATTTTGTTTAATATATTTTAAACTTTTGTTATTTCTTTCGAGCAAATAGGGTATTTGTTAACTCTAGAAAAATCAAACTATAGGGAAAAGCTTGATAGTAACTAAGAATTCAACTATACAGAAAGTAGGCAATAGGGCTGCTGGAAAGCAAGAGAGTGAATATGAAGTCAGAAAAACATGAGTTGCTTTTTGTTTTCCAATTCACTCCTCAGAGTTCTACAGAGGATAACTGAAATTGTAGTTGTTGGGATTCAGGGATCAAAAATAATAGGATTTAATAGAAGATTAATACCATCCATCTCCCAATCCCAAATCTACAACAGCTTTTTGTTTAGCTGACCTCTTACACTGCAATTTTGCTTTTGTAAAATGGGAATGGCAACACTTGGATCCTGTCTTTTCTCTCCCTTTTCTGTCCATTTCTTCTCTTCAGAGCATATACTGTTTAGAGCAAGGGTTATCTTTTATTGTCATTTACTTACAACGCCCAGCATAATTGGTGGCTGGTTTTGGTGCAGTGATTTTAGCATTACTGCTGCAAACAGGTGTAGTGACAGAAATGGTGTTTCCCTCCCAGACAGGGAGATCCAGATGGTCAAGCATCGTGATAGTGGGGGCTGGGGGTACCGCTGATGGCAGTCTAATTAGTGATTGAACTGGCTTTTTACAGGCAGTAGTGGATACTTGTGATGGGGCTGCCTTAATTCTACTGAAATGAGGAAACCTCACAAATCTTATGAGATTTAAAGGTCAAAAATTATTTACCCACTGTGTAGGCAGGCCTCTGCAGTATTCCTGGTCTGTAGCCTTCATCCATTTAATTCATTATTATGGTTACCTCACATAAGCAGTACAGGTTAGATAAGATGTCTTGAGTCCTTCCTACATGACCAGGCTCTCTACAAAACGAAATCCAGGTGCCATGCCTCAGGTCACCCTGAAATTCAGAGACTGTCCAGAGATATTCATGCAGCTTAAAATTATAGGTATGTCTCAGACTGAGTTATTCACCTGCCATGCAAACTTCCCACAGCATGCTTTCTTAGCCCCCGTGGTGGCAATGGACTGTGACCAGGACCCAGCACGAGGCTTGAGGTCACTTTCCTTTTCACCATTCCCCTCCCCTCACATTCTGTTTAGTTCTCACACCTCCACCCAAAGCTCACAAGCGTCTGTGGCAGCCTGGCACTGATTGAAAGACCATGTTTGGTTGAATGTCCTGCTACCTGAATTGAGGCTGTTCTAAAGTGAGATCAGAGACCCAACAGTGAGCAGTTACAGCCCACTTTGCTACTGAAAGCCTTCTCACAATACCCTATGTCAAAACCGTAACACACAAATGGTTTCATCTCTGACAGATGCATGACAAAATTTACCAGCAAATATTTTTAGATAAGTTTTAATCTGTTTTAAGAATGACTGATACAATAAATCTGTTGGAAAAAATTAGCGCATTTGAAAAATAATCCAGGTAGAATTTGGAGATAAAATTTTATGTTACATGTGTGTGTAAACAGAGATAGTAAATCAGGTGCTTGATTATTGGATTTTATTTTGGTAAAAAGTATTTGGGGAAATTTATTAGTCTGTAAGTGATATGATATAGGGACTATTGTCTTATGAGAGAGTTTGAATTGATAAAAAATGTGTTATTGTAACAGCTGCATAGAGGATTATTTGCATGCAAAATCATAACCAATATTTGCTTGTGTTTCAGTTTTACTCTCGAATAATTTATATGGTGATTCATTTTCTCTGTTCCACTTCATTAATAGTAAAGAGGAAGATGACTAAAAAAAAGAATCACATTTCTGCCTGGAAAATTAGTATTTTGTATAAACTGTTGACAAAGGCTGCACAGAAATCCACAGCCTCATTTTTTTTCAGTGTAATCACACTTAAGATGCATCTTGTGTTCTCTTGCCTCCAGTATGATTTGAGTGGAGTGGTGATGGATGATAATAAGACATTGTGAAGTTCAGACTCACCCTGTACCACAAAAGATATCAAATGCATTTAGTGAGATGATAGCAACAGAGTCTTTTAAGACATACTGAAACAAAACAATCTGCAGCATCTTCTAGTTTTCAAAAGTGAGGGGTCTACAAGTGATTTTAACAAAACCTATTTCCTGTGCCAGTAAGTGTAAAATTATGTGTATACACATAGAGACTTTGAGAAGGTAAACTTCTAATAAATATTTTACACATTTTCAGCTATAATATTTGCAAGAATCTTTTAATTCATTAAAAAAACTTAATTAGTGAAAAGAGAAGAAATCGACTAATAGATAGGCTATTTGGGTTTTTTAGTTGACTAAAAAACAACTAAAGGACAGGAAACAATAGCAGAAATATACTGCCATGAATGGAGCCAGCCAGATTTCCCACATTTCAGGTGCTTTTCAGTACTCAGCACATGTTCTCTTTTATTTGACAGCATCTCACAGAGATGAGGAAGAAAATGTTGATCTTCATGAGCCTTGCAGCTGAAGGTCAGAGTCCCTCCTTTACAGGTTCATTCAGTTTAGCAGAGATTTAGCATGAAGACCTCTACTTCATTCCCTACTCTTGTTCCTAGTGGGACTTGGAGCTCCTATATCATGGAGGAATAAAGATTATGAGGGAAATCTGAGGATATCGGGCTGCATTATTTTCAAAGTACAGATCACTGCAAAGTTCTGACTTCAGTAGAAGTAATAGAATATATAAAAATATAATAATAATAATGATAGCAATATATGTATAATAGAAATTATAATGAATACCCTCTCTTGATACAGTCCCGTGTGCCATATGTAATTCAAATCAAGGCTGATGTGTAAGGTTGAACAGAACCATAGTGGGGTCATTGATCCAACCTCCCTGTTCAGGCAGGGTCATCAAAGAGCGCATTTCACAGGATTACATCCAGACAGTTCTTGAATATCTTCAGTGAGGAAGACTCACAAATCTCTCTGGGCAACCTGTAATCCAGGTAGATTGGCAGTAATGAGAGACCAAGAGATCTAGATGCACTGATCCTCTCTCCAATAATGCCTGAGATAAGACAAAACTGATGGATCTTGCCCTCAATATACCTAAAAAAATTTCAGTTTATGAGGCTCCTTTGCAAAAGATCTGTGCTTGCCTCCAGACTTGCTGCACCAAGGATGCCCTTAATCAGCCAGAACTCAGGGCCATACCATCACTTTACATAACAGCAGGGAAAGGATAAGATTTTCACACTCACCATGTTATGAATTTTACCAGTTGACTTCTCGATGAAGATGCTGTCAGATTTCATAGCTTACCTCTTCCAAATGCCCTTCAGGTATGAGTGGGTCCTGCAGGCCCAGCTGAAGTGTGCCAGAACAAAGCTTTGTGAGATTTAACAATCCCTTCACTTTTACACTTGCTGGATGATAAACTGCTTAAAAACATCCATCTGCTCTCTACACTTGTGTTAACACAGTTTTGTTAGACATGTTATGGTCTAAAAGATAATCCCAGTTTGGAATACAATAACTTGGGAAATATTTTATTGGCAGATGAATGACATTTGCAGACTCCTGAAAGTCACAGATCTGGGATTGCTCGTGTCTCCTGATTTCATTCCCACTAAAGAGCCTGATGTCTAACGGCTGCAGGAGGAGAAGTGCCTCCTGAGAAAACAGCTACATCCAGTGCTCACACGTGCAGACAGGATTAATTATTTCGGTGCATCAGAGTCGAGTAACACAGTTAAGCTTTATTTTAATAGTGGGGAGCAACCTTATTTCTGTTCCTGTTTCTGATTTACCTATGGTTACCAGAGTCTTTTTGTTCAGTAAAACTATGATTTGGAAGTGGAGTAAGTTCCCCAGCATGCACTGAAAAATATCCAAGATATACAGAACTAAGAACAATATTAGATTATAGCTCAAATCCATTTTAAGGTACTAGAAGCTTTCCCTCCAGTTCTTGATGGTAGTGGTGTGACTGACTTCAAACCACACACCTGACAGGAGTGTTTAGTCCAGGGGACCACACTAAATCAGAAGACAAACTTGCCAGAAAAATGTTCTGTTTTGGTATAAGGGCACAAACACTGACTTCTTTGAAATATTGATCTGTTCCCTCTGTGCCCAATTACTTGCTCATAAATGGCTGGTAGGGGAGAAACTCCTTCAGGAAACCTTGGTTGCCTATTTCTCACTATGTAAACCATTATTTAAAGCTGGAAGGATTGGTAGAAATGTGTGCTGCCCCCACACCTTGGGTTCATGAGCTGAAAGTTGGTGGCCCTGTCACATGCTATGGGAGAAAGCATGTCTCCACTTCCCGTAAATAAGTGAAATTGGAGCAGAAAGGCCTTTTGCCCTTGCAGTATTCCTGGCAAATATATATCAGTGACAAGTGCGATTCAGGGGTCTTTAACCAGCCTGGGTACTGACAGGAAGCTAGATCTGGCAGCTGAGAAATTACATTTAAGATGTTCATTCACAAGCACTGGGCCTGACGTGTAAATATGTATGACCTTAAAGGAATGATGTGAAAAATGTGATTATGGACTGGATTTTATAAATTATGTCCACCACGGTGAGTAATGAAAGATTCGCACCGGGAGCCATAAAAATTATTATCTAGTACAGCAGATGTTTAAGTGAAAGAAAGATCCAGGAAACCTCATCATGGAATAGCCTGCCCAAAGGGAAAATTTCTTTTTCTCTCTCAATAATTTCTGCCATAATCTTATGCTTCAGATTAAAGGAGTACCATTACTTTATAGTTCCACATTCTTTACACAAGACTGCATGCCTAGTTGTGTATAGAACTGTTAGATTCATTCTCATTCAGACGAAGGAGCTGATCCCAGGAATGTGTGTTGACAATGGATTCCAGGAATAATTTATGTGCTGTGCAAAAATCAGAAATGGGCCTGGTTCTGAAACATAGATGAAGGCATACTGAGCTCTTTCTTGTATCTCAAAAGAAGCAGAAAGTGCACAGCTTGAAGTCCTCTGCCCATTTCTGTCTCCTCTTCAAAAATCCAAAGAATTATTGTGTCCTGGAAAAGAAATGGCTGTGACGGCTGCCAAGATACTTTCTCAAGCTACAACTTTTCATCAGGTTTCACTCTTATTTTGACACCCACAGGACATTAAAAAATTATTGATTTATACAGGGAAAAAGACTTCTGTTTTTGTCACGCTGTACGATTCAGTGGGTAATCCCCAGGATATAAAATGTACTTGTATTTTTCTTTGCTGCTAATCCTACTGTGTAACATTGGTTAGGTTAGTCTGTAGCCATAGGTTGTGCTCCCCAGTAAAGGTTTAGCTGTTCTAAAATAGTTTTAATACCAGTTAATCAACACTTTTAAGAAAAATTAAAAATAGTCAGGGAGGTTTTAATGAACTTTTGGCTTTTATTTTGTTATCTGTGTGTAACTACAGGAGGGACATGAGAAATCTTCCTGTGACTAGAAAAAGTGAGGAAATCACTGCATACTTTTCCCAAACATCAAAATAATACATGTAAATCTAAGGAAAGTCAAATTTGAGAGGCAAAACCCCCAAATCCTTGTGACTGATTTTAAATTAGCACAAGAAAATTTCCATTGCTTGATAAGAGTCATTTTAAACAGTTCAGCTAAAACAACAAGGAATATAATTAAAAAATGGGAAAGAAGGAAAAGAGAAATAGAACATAGCTTGTATTTGTGTGTATCATTCTCAGAGAAAGTTTTGAAACATGTATAAATATTTTCCTGGGGTAATGACATATAATTTTTGGTTTATGGGATATTGAGACTACAAATTACTGGGAAATGTTGTTTCAAACCTTCCTTTTCCTAACAGTGGCTTCCATTTCTCTTTCCATCAAGGTTGCACCTCCTTTAGCCTCCATTTTTTCTTACAAAAAATAAGACAACCCATAAAACAAAACACTTTTGCTGTAATTCTTAGGCCAATTGATTTAGCAAGTCACCACGTAAAGCCAGCCCACTTTCTTTACATTTAAGAAACCCCCTGGAAATCCTGCCCAAGTTGCTGTTGAGAGCACGGACATGCTCAACATAACACCTTCTCAAGGTTTGGATGGGCTGAGCATGGGCAGGTCCACATGTGCTACTGTCCACAACACGAATGGATAACTCTGCTCTTCCAAAGCACCACGTGAACAGCTGGAGGCTCACCTGCAAAGCAATTAGATGTCTGCTTAATGTCTCATGTTTGCATCTCCAACATCCCCATGTAATTTTCTTGCCTTCAGAACACAGTTTCTTTGGGATTGTGTCTCAAGGCTGTCAGAAACGACAGGATCTTTTGATTATTCCCTGGGTATTACAAGTAGACAATTCCTATGCACCCAGGGGAGTGTTTTCACAGCTGACCATGAAAGTCTGGGAAATCAGAAGCTTGTGCATTTAGTTAGCTTGGCAAAATACAGAAAATTTAATTGAAACTGCCATGGTCACTGACATATTCTAGTTTCAGGCTGCACAGTCAGCTATTTTTCCTCATAAATATCTAATCAACAAACATTCTTATAGAGTACACTCTATATTAGGCTAAATTAACAACCAGACTAATTTAAGTTCAAGCCTTAGAAGTAGTCAGATTTAGTAGTAATAAATCTAGGTTTAGTAGTAACAAAGTAGCAACAATGTAGCAACAAAGTAATTATAGCTATCAGCCTATAGTTAATGTACCTATGTGTGTGTATGTGCACATGCATATATGTAAGCATATACACTTACATGTCAGCATATACATATCCATATGATCCAGGATGCCACTAATGGAAGAAAGTATTAAATGTACAATTGTGCACATATTTCTGTGTGTGTATAAATATGAATGTTTTCAGGTGTGTGCATACATGTACAGCGTACACACATCACATACATAGATGATATATGCAATAGAAATCGCTGCTATTTTAGGAAATTGTTACCAAGTTCATTTCTAGTGACAAAGTTAATAGTATGTTTCAACAAGCTTGGCTTATTATTTCACTTTGAAATTACTTTCAGTTGCCTTTTAATATTCTATGGTAAAATCGTTGGGTTTTTTATGTCAGTTTGTTCTAAAGGGAAAGGTTAGCAATGAGGACTGAGTCAGTTTGTTCCGTATGACAGGTAGCTGTTAGTGAGTTCTACTTAAGCTCAAAGGGAGAATCTTTATTCTGTGATATGATCCTATGATTTATATGTTTCTTTTTTGGTTAATATATGTTGTCTTGCACATCCTGGAAAAGTCTGCTAAATTTTGCAATCCTCCTGCCTGTGGGTTCAGTATTTGAATCTTTCCAGCTGCCTATTTTGCATTTTGGATTACATCATATGCTTTTTTAATCTTGGAAAGGTGCTTTTGACCACAAGTTGGAAAAAAATAGTAGAAAAAAATCCAATAACTGAAAATGGTAGCAAAATTTTTCTGTAACATTTCTTTTACTTACAGAAATTCAAGGTCATTCAGGTGTATAATACATACTTTTTGTCCCAAAGTCTTCAAATATTTTCTCCCAGATCTTTGGAACTACATAAGAAGTATTGCTTATTAGATCTTAATGTGATTAATTATTCTTAAGATAAATTAGAAGGCAAATATTTATCCAAATAACAGGTGAAATCCAACAGGTGAATCCAAAACTTTGTATAGTACATATGACTATTATTATTATTACATTTTTGTATAAACTGTATTTTAAGTTACTATTTGGTTTTAATTCCATTTAGAAATTGAGTAATTATAAATTGACTCCTTATAAATAATTTCTTAAGGCTGAAAATTCATTTCATTTTCACCCATGATATTTTACTATTTCCTCCTTGAAAATTACTGTCTGTATTAAAACCTAGTACTGCTACCAAGTGTAACTGTTTGCAAAATTTAAGTGTCCTAAATTTTCTGCTGTAGCAACTATGTAGAGTGGAACCAAAGCACTGTGGAGTCAGAGGTCTTCATTCAACCCAATAGGGACTGAACAGACATAAATCCAAGTAATAGGATTTTCTGGATTTAGAACCAAAAAATGAAAAAGTAATTTCAATAAATAATTTCAAACTCTTTTTCAAATTATCAAATGAATTTGCAGATTACATTCTAGAATGGATTGTCTTTAAAACTGAAGTTTGTTTGATCACTCATTCTCATTTAACTGACAGTTTTTTCCTGAGTTTCCCAGTGCCAAACCTTGAAAGTCATTATGGAAATTTAATGACTCCCAGCATTTGTTTAGTCCTCCTTTTTAGGGAGAACAAAATATCTTCAGGACTTGTAATTATTGAGAAATATCAGCAATTGCACTTCACTTCTAAAGCAATATAATCAAATGTCTGCCTACTTTGTAATTATGTTAGCAGTCTCTGGGTGCTTTTTTTATTTATTCAATTCCACTGTATTTTAGTGAATGATTTATTAAAGAACGAAATAATTACGTGCCTTTTCAAAGTTGAACTGCACCTACTAAGCATTTTTAATGTATCATTTCAGAAGTCAGAAAACAAGAAACTCTTTAAATTTTAATTGCTATTTGTCTTTTAAAGTGCATTTACAAAGAGATAATTCTACAAAAGCAGAGAACACATTCTACATTGTTGCAACCAGCAATTTCTTACAGATATGCCAACCTGCATGTTCAGAAATAAAATTGATGGAAAGCATGTTCAAAACATCTTACAATGTTTGTGGGTTTTGTTTTGGTTTGGTTTGAGGTCTTTTTAACAGTAGGTTTAACTAACATTTTTTATGAAGTCACTAAGACTGCACAGTTGACTGTAAGTCTTTCACAACACACTGCAGGTACGACCATTTGTGTGCAACAGAAAGGAAGGAGTCAATCAAATTCTTTACTCAAATGTTCAACTGAATGTGTCCCTTACAGAAGCATTGGGGTCCAATAGGCATTCCTCCCTGTAAACCTTCCATGTCTATGTTTACATTCAGCATGTTCGAGCTCCTGAGTGACAAGGCCAGGTAACTTTTCCTTTCTTACTTGACCTCTGTTTTTTAGATATGAGCAGTGTCTAAAGAAATCCTTTTGGTCCATATTCTCATGGAACTGTGAGAAGAAAAAGAATAGCAGAAAATGAACTGAGCTGAGATGCTTCAAGTAACTTCAATAATGTATGGACAAAAAAAAAGCTACACCTGTTGAGTATGGACACAGAAGGAAGTTTTGTCAGATCCAGAGAAGGGAAAAAACAGATTTCATGGCTTCATATATAAAACTGATTTCTTGAGAATTTTTTTTTAACAATGTTCCATTTAAATGGATCTCCAGTTGCTTTATTTCCATGTGCAACTCACAGTAGCCCTTGAAGCTTTTTGAAAAGCTTTCAGAAGTCTGCCAAGAGATAATTTTCTCAATGGGAGTTAACAGACAGGCAACTAAGCTCAAGTATTTTAACAAATTTAACAAATTTTCTCCCCATTGGAGATGCCTCTGAAAGTCTGCAAAGCAGTTTCCCTTTAATACAAGACATATATCTGCATGTACATGCACAATTTGAATCTATAATCTCCATGGTTGTGACTGTGTCACTGTTCAATCTAAAAATAACATAAATATAATCTAATTTTCAGTTAATAAAAACAGGAAAAATTCCTTAATGAAACTGTATCACAAGTTGGTGAAGTTTGTCACATAAAATTACAGAATTTAACATGTTTTTAGAAATGTGTTGTTCTCACTAAAATTACGTTACCTGTTCTGAATAGAAATTGACCAAATAAAAAACACAGCCCAGACATTATGATTAGGAAGGGAATTAATGAAGATGTATCTGATCATGATTTTGAAAAAATCTTAAAAGAAAATAACTTGGGGTTTGAAAATTATTTATAATTATGTATAGTTTGTAAATTAGCATGGCTTAACTGCTGATAAATTTAGTAGATTTTTTTTAACAATACTTCGGACTTTTTACTTCTAAAAAAATATCCACAGAATTTTTCTGAAGAGGTAGCTTACCAGCTATACAAATCTTCAGAGAGGACCATCCTCCTTGGCCAGTGGGATAATAATGCTTGTGAAACACATCATGGTGATCCACTTTTTTCACATGAGAAAAGGCACCTTAACTGTGAGGCTCCCAACCCACGGAACTTCCTGGGTATGGGTCCTGCTTGTCAAGTTGTAATACACAACAAGAAGAGGTTTTTTTACAGTACATGTACCACAGCACTGACTATACATTATCACAGCACTGCCGAGCTGACCTCTTAGGGATTTTTTCACTGCCTCATTGCTTTTGTCTGCCTTCTCCTTTTGCTTCATCATTTCCACTGGAATAAAATCCATCTTGTCAGTTATTCTCAGCTAAGTATCACTATTGTCAGAAACAGTACAAAACATGACCTTTAGGTCAAGTTTTTCAAAAACATATCCTCAACCTTAAGTCTTCCAGGGTAATCCACCACCCACATGAAATCATTGCTTGCACTGCAGGTCATTTTTATCCTTTAGTTTTCACTTTAACATTTACAGACTACAAAGAAACTATGGCAAAATTTCCACTGACCACAGTCAGGGTTACCACGAGCAATCAATGGCCCATGTATTGGATCTGTGTGGAAAGGTTTTAGCTTCAGTTTTGGCTCCTGTGCAAAGCTTTGAGAAGTTTCCTTTATGTTCAGTAGAGCCAATGCCCGCTGGCCCGCCACTGGCCAAGGCCAAGCCCATCAGCTGTGGTGGTAGCATCTCTGGGGTAACATAGTTAAGAAGGGAAAAAAAACCCTGCACAACAGTAACATCAGCAGGAGAGGAGAGAGAAACAGCCCTGCAGACACCAAGGTCAATGAAGAAGGACGGGGAGGAGATGTCCCAGGACCAGAGCAGTTTCCCCTGCAGCCCATGGTGCAGACTGTGGTGAGGCAGGATGTTCACCTGCAGCCCATGGAAGTCCATCATGGAGCAGAGATCCACCTGCAGCCTATGGAGGACCCCACGCTGGAGCAGGTGAGTGCCTGAAGGAGTCTGTGGCCCCATGGGAAGTCCGCCCTGGAGCAGGTCCTGGCAGGACCTGTGGAACCATGGAGAGAGAAACCCACACTGGAGCAGGTTTGCTGGCAGGAGTTGGGACCCCATGGGAGACCCATGCTGGAGCAGTCTGTGCCTGAAGGAGTGCACCCCATGGAAGGGACTCGCACTGGAGCAGGGACCGTGTGAGGAGTCCTACCCCAGAGGAGGAAGGAATGGCACAAACAATATGTGACAAGCTGTTTGCTTCCCCCACTGCATGGCAGGGGAAGAGGAGGGAGAGAAAATAGGGAGTGAAGTTAAGTCTAGCAGGAAGGGAGATGTGGGTGAAAGGTGCTTTTTAGATTTGGATTTATTTCTCACTATCCTACTTTGATTTGATTTGCAATAGATTAAACCAAGTTTTCCCCAAGTCAAATCTGTTGTGCCCATGATGGTAACTGGGGAGTGATCTCTCCCTGCTCTTACCTTGACCAACAAGTTGTTGTGTTTCCTCTCCCCCATCCAGCTGAGGAGGGGAGTGATAGCACAACTTTAATGGTCACCTGGCATCCAGCCAGGGTCAACACAACACAGTCTAAAATCACTAATATATTAATATAAGTCCTCTCTTCTTCAAAGTGAAACATTTTAACTGACTACAGGAATATTCATGCAAATTTGTCTATTAAACGGGGTTAGAGCCCCTTGTGATAGATTGATGATTCAGTGCTCTCTACTTTTTGTATTCTCTCTTGGGGCGTTCAGTGATCACATTTACTGCTTTCTTCCCCCTTTGTCCCAGTCCTCCCTCTTCTCCTTTCCCAGAATATTTTCTGTTTTACGGTCTCTTGCTTTTTCTGTTCATATTTCTCTTACTCCTTACATTCCAATGTCCCTGTTCTAAAATTCTTGCCAGCTGTTATTTTTTTAAAATTTTGTTCCCCTACTTCAGAACAGGAAGAATATCAAGACTCTGGGGGGAGGTGAAGCTGAAAATATATTGTTTTGCTCCCGAGTGCTGTGGTGCTGGAAAAGAATAATGAAGGTCTTCTCATTTATGCCAGCAGGGAAGTTCATGGATATTTCAATACTTACGTATTTGATTAGGAAAGCAACATTTCAATCTATATTTTCTCTTTCTTTGTCAGCTAGATTACTTTTCCTGTTAGACTACTCTTCTTCTTCATTCTCTTTCTAATGAAAGTCTAAGATCACCCATCTTATTCCCAGCTCTCCTTCTATCTCCAGTTTTCCTTCTCTGGTCTCACAAGAAATTTGCAAATCTAAGATGAAAATCTCTCATCCATAGCAAAGGCCAGAAGTCACACCCTGTCCCTAGCAATGAAGTTACCGCACAACATATGTTACACAAGAACATTTGTGCTGCTTTAATCTATATTGTAATAATTTCACTCTTAAAAGAAATAGTTCGTTTTCCTCACGTATTTCATACTGTTCAGCTTTTAGACATGAACCTAATTAGCGTAAAAATATTTCATTAAAAAATATATCTGCCTGCCATTTTAATTGTTGTGAACAGGGACACGGTATTTAGAAATAATCCTGTGCTTTGTTCCATGCCATGATCTGATGCCTCATTAGAGTCAGCTTCTCACTGTGCTTCTGTGAATTCTTTGCAGTCTCATTATCCCAAACTAGGATCCATGAGGCCAAGATGAGGAGGACCCTGATATGCTAGGCTCATTCTACTAGCACAGAAGAGTGCAATCCTTTCACCAAATATCTCAGAGGGTTAAGAGAAAGCCCTGATGAAAATGGAGGAAGAAAAACATCACTGAAAGATTAAGTAATGTTCCAGCAATTAGAGCCTGGTATAGAACTGAGAGATCAAGTTCAGTGCCTGCTGTTCAGACTGGGGGGGTTCAGAACACAGTGCTGAACTTACCTTAAGGAAGAAGGTCTGCATGGAAAAGAAATGTTAGTTTGTTTTCACTCATCATCTGCATGAACTGAAAGGGAGATTTATAGGAGAAACTGGGGCAATCCTTCACGTAAGGCACTGAACAGACTCTTCTAATTGGACCTGTGTTGAGCAGGGGAATGGACTAGATGGCCTCTGGTGGTCCCTTCCAATCCTTCACATCATCCTGTGAGTCTGTACATGTGCCATATTCTCTGATCAGAAGCTGAAAATATTTATTGGAAACACTGCCTTGCCTATATTGACATGATTTGTGTTGAATTGTTCCTGGTATGGAGCTGTTCCGGAGGCCATCCATTACCATCATGTTCAAACTACCCACTAGGCAGAGTTAGCCTGTGACGTCAGACTTACACACCACTAACGCTGCGACCCCTGCCTGTCACACAAACAATTTACCTCAGGGATGGCAATCTAAAAGGGAATGCCCAGAAACACTTTGTCATTCACCTCTACTCAGGTTCAATACAGATATAGCCATGGACACTAACTGCAAGATATATATAGAAGTTTAGTTCTTCCTGAATACAAAATGACATGAGGCTGAACAAGAGGCAGCAATGTCAATTAAAGATTCAAAAATTACCAAATTCAACACACCAAAATTTACTGTAAATATCATCCTTCACATCACAGGTAGATATCCTCCCACAGCAAAGACTGAGACTAGCATGTGCAGAATACTGTCATTCTCTTTTCATACAAGTTTTTAATGCCTGAACACAATGTCTGCCAAATATCTACTGGAAGAGGTTAGCTGCCGTTGGTTTAGATCTTTCCCAAACAGATGTTATTTCTTCTTGTTTTTCAATTAACATTTTCCTGATTTTTTCCTAATTTAGTAGGCAATATCTATAAAACATTTACTCAGTCTTCAAGCTATCAGATTCAGGACCTCCATTTTTACCTCTTCTCTGAAACACTTTTGGACTTACTTACAGTGATGTTTTCCTTCAAATTCAGCAGTGGCTTTAGCAATGAAAAAGATTGTAGAAAGGTAAAGTGAATGCAATCATGCTGCCAGGGGTCTGGACTATAACCAAATCTTTTAATCTTAACTAACTGACTATTTTATGGTCATAACTAATGGTGCAGTGGGTGAGGAAAAGGAACAGTGAAAAAATAAATAAGATATATCTGTGAAATAAAATAGATGTCCTAAAGACAGTTTAACCCCATGCTATATGTAATGTAGAGAAGCAACAAAGTATGCTTTGTTTAAATATATATATATTTTTTAAGAAAAAGCTCTGTGGAATGCTGACATTTCAGAGAGGGGAAAAAATGATGGAAGATCCCTGTCTTAGACATCTTGATTGACACACAAGAGACACCATAAGAGAAGAAGAGAATAAGTGATCTTATTCTGTGGAAATAAGACTCAGAACAATAAACGATTGAAGCTCCAGTCCCAGATGCTTTATTCATGACAGGACAGCTGAGAACAAAAGGCAGAGGTGATGATCAACATTTCTGACAGTGGAAGGCATTATATGTTAAGTAGAGGCACAATTCCTCACAGATCCCTGCTCACACTTATGGGCAAATCCCAATATAAGTTTTTCAGATGTTTTCCATTAATGCTAACACAGGGGAGCACAGATCATTTTGCCACACTTGTCTCATTTATTTTGCGGCAAGAAGCTCCTGTGATAGAAGCATCATAATATTTTCCCTCATGTCTGAGCAATTGCCCAGGATGTTTCTGCAAAACCCCATCTGACAAGACAGCCCTCTCACTGTTTTCACCAAATGAAAAATTATACACCAGAGCAAAATTGCTGGATCTAGCTACAACAAAAAAGCATTTTACAAGAAAAAAATTATATATCAGGAGTAACTGAATATACTAGGCATCATGAGACTGATAGCAATTATTTATAGCACTGTAGGTATCAAACAAATGCAACATTTAGTTAATAGGAGTGAGGCAGCACATTAAAATACAGTACATATCATCTTGCGATAAACATGCTCTGCTTTCAAAGAGCTGCATGGAATTTTAATTAGGCAGCTACTAACACAGTGGGATCATGCTGTAAGGAGACATTTGACAGTCTTTGGGAAGAGGCAAGAATGTTATTAAGTCATTTTTTTTACCATGATCACTGTCTCTTTACTGCATCTATTGGGAAGAGAGTGGACAAATTTTTTACTAATAAAGAACAGAACTCAAAGAATTTTCTAGTCAAAAGGACTACTAGGAAAAGTGTTGGGTCTGGAAAGTAATTTATGGGAACTGATTTAACTGGGAGTCTTTATACTGGGATTACTACAGGTTTTGAGTTTTAACATCTCTTTTTCTCTCTTCTGTTGCAAATAGCATAAAACACTTTCATTTTTCTCAAGATCTTTCCTTTCCTACTGGTAGAGTCCTGACATTGGGTTGGCTGGTACTGAGGGTGGCTTGGGCCTGAGAGGGGCCAGCTCTGAGAATGCTCTCTCAAGCAGTCCCTAGTCCCCATTTTCCCTCTTTGTCTCCATCTGTGCCCCCTACCCCATTGCTGTTGTAGCCACTGCCCAGCAGTCAGAAAAAACACCTTCCTATGCTTGCTGGCACACTGGCAGGGTCTCTGCTCAGTATGGCAAGGGCAAGGTGCTCCCAAGCTTAGCAAATTGCCTTCCTTCCCTAGTTCCAGTTCATTTTCTAACTGCAACGACACTGAGTAATTGTGTCCCTGAATGACTTTTATGTGGGGAGCCAAGCAGCTGTTTTGCATGGTGGTGAGCTTTACAAGGTCTCTCTGTAGAAGGATGATGTTTCCCCATATGTGAAATGAGGGGGACAGCTGAATTTATGAAAGAAACAAGTGTACAGGAAATAAATATCTTATGGACTATGCTAGAACTTCATGTGTTATGAATGCCAGTCTTTTAGCCTAAGTTGATTCTATTACTTTAAGAGATATTAAGGACCTAGAATCATATCCATAGAAAACTTGGGAACCATGGGGACTTCAGGTTTGCAACTCCTCCTTTGGACCACTAACTGATAAGACTTTTAAATTCATTATGCTATTATATTATGCTATATTATATTATATAATTCTATATTACATTATACTATTATACTATAATATTATTAATTCACTATACTCCTGTCATCTGGGAATAGAAGAAGTTGGTAAATTAATCTTTTCTTTATTACACCAATTTCTTTCACAAAGTGGCAGGGTTGTACTTGCTTTTTCTGTTAAGGTCTTTATATAACCCATACTGTTAAATAGAGTTTGTATACCTACAACCCACAACTATGCCTGTTTTATTTCAAGTCCTATTTTCAAACATAGCTACACCTACTGGATTATAAAAATCATGGAGTCTTTTATTTTAGCCTCTATAGGAACTATTTTTAATGGAAAAAACCATTTCTGTTATCAATGTCCCCTGAAAATATTTGTGTGAAGATTTCAAAAATAAACATCTTAAAAGCTTTTAGAAATATATTTCTACCATTATCACTGATAAAGAAAGATTTAATTAAATCTCTCCAACTGTTGTGAAGGAAGACTTTCACACAATTCCCATGAGAACATGTTTCAGAAAAAGTGGGATAGTAAGATTGTTCATGATTAATATAGAACAGCAGTATACTATCAGCTATTTTACCTCCTGACTAAGAATAAATATAAATACTCTTAAATGGTCAGAAAATTAAGAGCCATTGACAGCAATCAGCACCTAAGAAAAATGTAGAAGAGAGTTTCAAACACTTTACTTACTTTTGGTATTACTTGGCCCCAGCTGTAACACAGGGATGTCACTGTGCTGAGCAGCCAGGATGCTCCCAAGGACATGACTGTGTGTATGTCTTCATTCAATATGTAAAATCTTTTCAAAATCTGGCCCCAATTTAAGATTTCTTTCTGAGTATGAGAAGTTTAAGTCCCATTAAATTGCAATAGGATATGAGTTCCAAACTCTTTCATTTCTTTCCTTTGTTTCCGCAGCTTTAAAGTGATGACAAATTTTAGTACTTGCACTTTCATTTGTTTCTGGTCTGGTACAAAGGAGTAGCTTTTTTCAGGCTCATAAATGCAGGCAAGGTCTTGTGAGACTTGCCAGGTTTTGGTTATGGGTATTCTATTGCCACATGGAACATGGAAACAATGCAGCACTTTCCCACTTGCAGTGTTACAGCTTGAACAGTAAAAGTTCATAGGTGAAAAATACCCTTGCAGATGGATTAACTGGGGGCAGCTTGGATTAAGGATATCTTTACACAGGATAAAACACCAGCTGGATATTAGTGCTGATTCCATAGTGCTGTGAAATTGACTTTAGGAGAAACAATTTGCCATCAGTCTCAGTTGAGCTACAGTACAGGCATTTGCACATACTTGAAATCACACAGCTATTTCTCTGTGCTCTGGAGCACCAATAATCCAATGTCCATTTACTATGTTCTACGAGTGAAACTCAGAAATACATGCAAGCCTCACCCAAAAAGCCATCCAAGGGACAGACTAAAACATTTTTGCTCCCAGCAAAAACTACAGCCCCTCAATGCCTCAGAAGGTTATTGAAAAGTAGAATACAATATGCAGTGTCCACTCACAAACTTCCTCAAAATAAGCGTTGGGAACACTTTAGCTCACTTCCAGGTATTCAGACTCTTATGAATAAGAAAAAAGGATTTGCTTCACACTGAATTTCTTCAGAACTCTTGTACTGCTATGTTCATTAACATCACAAACTTTGAAGAATATTTATCTTAAGCTGTTTCATCTCTGTGTCTCTGTTCATTTTGAAATTATATAGAAATGATCCAAGTGTAGAGTACAGAAAGGCATTACCAGAGTAATATAAGCAATGCAATGTAAACAACCATTTAAGTTATTTTTAGGTAATACATTTTTCCTTTCCTTTCCAGAGACAAAAACTTCTGCATAAAACATTAAGCACTTTTAAAATATTACTGTTCTCCTCTGCATAGTTTTAAATCTGAAGAACAGGCTTTCAAGGAGACTGACTGAAATACCTCAGTTTAATCAAAGCTCAAGAAAGCCATTTGTGTTAAGTTCCTTTTCCCATTTTTTGTTTTTTACACTCCCTCATTGCATTTTATTTCAGATTAGATTTTAATGCTTTTGGCAATACACCTTACAAAGTCCAGGAAATGGAAAGTGCTGGAAATAAACCAGGTACAGCTGTGGAATGAGTTTCCTGAGAATTTAGAATATGGAAGGATATGCTGCAAGATCCTGATTTCTATGGAAAATCTCGCCGTTTCATTACTTTTAAAACCTTTAGTCAACTTCTCCAGCAGTAATACAACTAAAATAAACAAACAAAATCAATATTCTTCTGCTGTACCAGTGCTCTCAAATTTGAAAAAACTATCAGAATTAAATTCTTTGTGATCAAACTTATTTGACCGCATTGATCCAACCTGAGAAACACCAAGCTCCATGCTCTCCTCCCTGCTAAGGACATTTCCTTCATTTGTAACAGACATTTGTATGTAAAAGAATGCCAGGGGAAAAAAAGAAAGATAAAATCATGTCCTTTACTCCAAGTCAAGAGCAACACATTATGCAGAAACATCACTCTAGCTATGAAGATACACAAAGGAACTCTGCTCCTGCATGATGTGCTCTTGGTCCAATTTGAGATTGCCAGAGTACTTGCCTCAAAAAGATTTGCTCAGATAAGACACCAGTCTGTCACTCGTCTCTGTGCATGCTTTCAGATCCAAGTTATTAATAAAATCCAATAAGTGTCCATGAATGAGACTTCTACCTTCCCACCTGAAATAGAAAGGTGTAAAACCTACAGGGAATTCACTTTACTGTGTGTTCACCCACACATGGATACATGCTGCAAAGGAAAGACATTAAGCAGGGATAACAGACCTGATTCTTCCTTTTCTTGCAATGTGAGCCAGTTGAAAATCAGGCTTGTGTGTTTTGAGGAAGAAGTCTCTGAAATCAACATCCCTAATGTTTCAGGATGAAAGTTTTTACTCCTCATCCAGGGAGAATTAAAACAACAATTTTTATCTGTTATATTTTTATTACAGACTTGGAAAATAAAGCAGCAATTAAAAATAAGACAAGTATAACAGCTGGACAAACGTCTCAAGAAGAAGATGCCTTTTAGGCACAGCACAAAACAAAAATACTATATGCTGTTTCAGACCAATACCACGAATATATAGGCAAGCTCTGACTTTCTGTAAACCTATAGTACACTGCAGATTTACTCCTTCAGAGGAGAAAAGTTACTAAGTATCTGAATAGGCAATGAATGTCAAAATTCCATTAAATATAATCCTGTGAACTATGTAACTAATATTTGTGATTTTTACTCAAAAAGAACCAAGGAAATATTTTATTACATATGAATGTCAAAGTGCTTTTCATTATATGACTATTTAAGGAAGGCTTTAATCACCAGTGTAGATGGTGGAGAAATAATGTAAGTTAAGGAAAGCCCATATAGTTTGCCCAGAGTAACAAAGTGTAGGCCGAGGCGATGAGTATTTTGCTGATGCTTTTTTTCAGTAAAGTTTGGAATAGTATTTAAGTTCCTGGAGTCCCCAGCACTCCCCAGAAAAACGCACACCAAACTACAACAGGGACGTGATGTGCCGCTGCCATCCGAAGGGGGCTCGTTCTGAGGGATGACAGCTGCTGCTACGGGGCTCTACTGAGAAAACCCAGATCCAGCCCTTGCGGCAGCTGAACCTGGAATAGCCAATATTTCTAAGCTCTCTTCATGCATCAGGCAGTCGGTCTGCAGGCCTGTTGGTATGGCCATTATACCTGTAAAAATATAAAGAATTAAGATGATTTCACAGAGAACTAAAGAGAAAGTAAATAAGGAATATCAGTCAGCACAGTCTTATGGAAACAATATCTTGTCAAACAAATGTGATATCCTCAGAGGGGATTTCACTTACAGCACATAAAGACATAACAGAGGCAGGCACAATGGAGGCAGAACCAAGACATTCATCTGAGTGCTGCACAACAGTCTGATTAAAAAATGAGTAGACACAGCACCCATGAAGCATAACTTTAATACATTCAAATGTATACAAGCAATGATGACAAAATGCTATTCTGAAGGGGGAATCACCATCATAAAACAGATGTATTTCTAGCATTTACAGTACTAGAAAAGACTGAAAACTCTCAATACTTCAGTGATTAGAAGCACATAAAAGCAATCCAATATTTGCATGACACAGAACTGACAAAGTGGTAAATACTGATAAGGAGAGTGATCAGAGAGACTGCTCTGAATTGTTTGTCAAACTTAACTTGCTTAAGCACAAAGTAATAGATCTATGGGAATAACAATATTCTGTGTGCTGAAAAGGAGGACCCTGTTAGAAAGTAGCACAACTTCTGCAAAACCTGAACTTTAATGAAATGACAGTAGAGTAATAAATCTACTTCTAGTTTTCATGAGTTTAGAAGTGTAGTAGAAACAAGACAATGCTGAGAACAGAATAATAATAAAAAAAACAAACTAATGGAAAAAGTACTTACATCTTTAAAATTAAAAAGGATGATGAAATGATCTATTTACAAAGTAAACGTTTCTTTACAGGTAGAAACTACCAGTCAGCAAACAGCTCTTTAATCTTATGAAGAAAAGCACAATAAAACCAATAACTGAAGAAAACAAATTCAAACTAAAAGATTAGGCATAATTTTCTGTGACAGTGATTAAACCATGAAAATCAATTACCAAGGGTTATACTGCTGCTTCTGACTCTTGTTATACTTAGATAAGACTGCCAGTCCTTTAAGCTAAATAAAGCTGGGTGCACTCAGCATGAGGGTAACTTTGAATGAGTCAGTCTCATTCAAAAAGCAGCAGTTCAGTTGTACCTTCTGCAAAAAATTATGAGCATCTTAATATTTTAATTAAGGTCATTTGCACAACATCATTTTGGGTTTTTTGCCTTTCAGTGTGAAATTTTACCCTCTTTTTGTGGTAGATCTCATCCTAGCCTCTGTCCAATACACATGGCATACAGTGCAGCCTTCCCTTCAATAGTGTTTGATTTAGTTTAGCTTAGGTTTTAATGCCTGCTCTGATGCTAAAGCCTCCATCAACTAATCCATTTCATTTTCTATTGAAACAAGAACTGGTCCTTGAAAACACCTGCACTGAAACATTTGTCCTTCCCAGGACAATCTGGTAATCTTTTGTTACTCTGTGTTAAATGTCTCTGAACACTTGATAAAACCTACACATGCATTTCTGCTTTTCTTATCTGTTGAATTCTTTAGCCTGACCATTATTATACTAGGAACCCATGGTTATAAGATCCGGGATTATTTCATTTTAATCTGTTCTAGAGGGTTTGACAGTACCTGTTATCCTGCCAATGTTCATTCTGCATGCTGCTTGTAGGTCTGGGAGACCTCGCCCTCAAAAATGTGCAAGCAGGTCACGATGTTGAAATGCTTCCTTCTAAAGCCAGAGAGTGAAGAAGATGCCAGAAGCCACTCACACACTAAATTTTGCCATCACCCTGCACTATCGATTTTTTCACCTTAAATAGATCCCTTGCCTTCTTGCACATAGTTGCAAGCATAATAATATCTCATGGTCATCAAAAGATCTGCAAACAGCAAATAGCCTTTTGAGCCTTTCAGGTAGCAATAAAAATATGGTGTTTATTTTATTTTATCTTATCTTTCTAAAGGTTCCCAGATGAAATAATTTCCATCTTAAAACATCTTCTTTCATGAGGGAAGGTGGAGGAGGTACTGATCTCTCTGGTGACAGTGACAGGACCCAAGGGAATGGAATGAAGCTGTGTCAGGGGAGGTTTAGGCTGGTAATTAGGAAAAGGTTTTTCATCCAGCAGGTGGTTTGTCACTGGAACAAGGTCCCCAGGAAAGTGATTGGAGCACCAAGCCTGATGGAGATCAAGAAGCAATTCAGAAATGCTCTCAGGTACACTGTGATTCTTGGGTGAATCTCAGGGCTGCCCTGTGCAGGGCCAGGGGTTGGACTTCAGTGATCCTTGTGAGTCCTTTCCAACTCAGGACATTCTATGATTTTGTGATTTCAACGTGGTTATAGCAGCTGTGAAGCACCCACTCCACAATGACAGAAGTGTCATCCATGCTGCAAGCGTGCTGACCTGACACAACCAATCCAGTGCAATTAGGAGAGGAGACCAGAAGACACAGACACACGGGCATGAATCTAGGAAACCATAAATCTGTGTTGGTCTTGCACCATGCCTTAAAAGCTTCCAGTGCCGAAGAAGAGGAGTTCAAGTATTTTAGCTCTGTGCTATGGCTGAACTTAGAATTTTGGGGTTGGTAGGGTAGTGAAGCCGGTGTCTGGGGGGTCTCTGCATCTCAATGCATTGAGCAGTGGAGGAGTAACAGCTTCAGTAATCCTGGAAATTCTCTACGCAGGATTAATATTTCAGTGTGCACATTTTGTAATACTGCATGTGCGGATTGTGTGTTTCTGCTGGAATTTTGTGAACTGTGATTTCACCACCTCACTGAAAAACTGCCATTAAATGGCTGTGCTATGAAATACAGCAGAGAAATCCGGCTGTAGTATTTTATGCGTATTCCAAAGGGCACAGTTTAACTGTCAGATATCTTTATTTACATTTATGTTTCTTGCCTGTCTTGTGAACCAAGGTGAAGGGGGAAATGTGAAATAGAAAATATGGAAATATAGAGGGCTCTTTGGACATTCAGAGGACAAAAATTTAGTATCACAAAAATTGGCATTTTAAAATTTTATTAACCAGCTCAAATAGCAAAGGATATTTATTTAGCCTTACTTTTCATCATACAAATACTCTTTAACGCTACTAAAATTATATACTTGAGTGCTTTTTACCTCAAAGCTTTTTGCTCTTCCTATATATATTTATGAAACACTTCAAAATTGTCTGATTATTTTATGAAAATAGGGGGTTTTTTCACTGTGGTTTTAATTTTTTCTTTTTGTTATTGAAATATTTTCACTGAATTATATTTTAAATGAGCAAAGATAGATTTACTGTACTAGCTGATCTATGTCAGGAAACTGATTTTACAGCTGAATTTACATTTTGGCATTCTGCTGTGTTGGAGATACTATGGAAAGCTGGACAATGTTGGTATCCCTTTCAGGAATTTCCATACGAAATATAATGTTATCATTACTTTTTGAAACTCGGAATTTTTTAAGTTGAATTGATATAAAACAAGAACAAAACTTAAGCAATTTTAGGTTCATAATAGCTCAATAATTAATTAGCTATTCATTAATCAGCAATGTTTTTACTCAAGAACAAAAACAAGGAATTTATTAGAATAAATCTACATAGAATGTACTGAAAGCTAATGGTGTTCTCACCAGTGTCTACTGGCATATTTTTTATACGTCATGTTATAATGTCCTAGGTTTATTGGAGCAGTATTTTATGCAGCCACTGCAATCTGCAAAGACTTCAAATACTGACTTACTGCAATGAAATATCACCTTCCATTTTCTGCCCATGGTTTAGACAGATGTGTATATATACCTGTGAAGTTCAGAGAACTGAAAACTACTGTGGAAAATTGCTGCAAGGTTTGCCTTACTGTACCTTTTAAAGTTTCAAAATCTCCTCCTTGACATCAAAAATTCTGGCTGTGTTTGTGTTAGTCAAAACCTAAGCAGATGTTGCTTTCTGTACCAGGGCCAAGGATTATATTCTCAGTATATTCCCAGGCAGACACTTGTCAGGGGCAGTTAACAACTGTTAAGAAGAAGTGGAACTTCTTAATCAGATATTGGCCAAATAGAAAATCTCTTGGGAATGAGATTTTGGACCATGCATTTATTTGCAGTTCTTTTTTGAAGTAAATTTTTATATGAATGTAAAATTTGCTTAAAATCTATTTAAAATCAACTGAGCTAGGTATCTTCAAAAAAATCCAACCAGTTTAAAACTACAAAAGTTAGATGTTTCATTAAATTGTCTGGGTCACTCTGGAAATCCTGAGCCTCGCTTGTAATAAAAGGAAAATAAGTGCACTATCAGCAATTTTATCTGTGTTAATTAAAATATTAGAGAAATGTTGTGTAATTGTGATGACCTATGTGCAATGAAATCGTTCTATCTGCCAAAAAAATAGATGAGTCCATTTTATGGAAGACAATCAAACTAAAAATGAAGGTGGTTAGTTATTCTCATAGAATATTATGCTGTGATTCTTTCAGAGATTTAAATAAATGTTGAAGAAAGGCAACAAAAAAATTGGGTCTGCTTGGAACCACACAGACATATACAACTGGTTTGACTTTTCATACACCCAGTAAATGGGGATGCTGGTGTAGATATCCACTTCAGTAGCACCTAAATTATCCATGGTCTGAATAAAATATAAATATATTTGTGCAGTACCTGTTATACTGTGATTATGAATCTGGAAGTACACAGCCTATAGCCTGAAGCATATAAATTTGCATAGTGCTGTTCCAGGATACACAAGAAGAGAGGCAAATTTATCTCCTGCGGTGATTTCTGCCTAATAGAAGTATATCTTCACCACAGTGCATTTCAAGCCACAGCCGTGTTCATAATTACTGTTCTCTCTTCCAGAAAGACCTTTTTGCTTTTCCAGAAACCTGAGCTGGTCTGTGCAGCCCTGTGCATTCCACATCTCATTTCTTGCTCCAGCATGAGGTACGGAACTGCTTTATGACCTAAGAATGCCCAATGTACTTCTGTCCTAAAAGTAAATTGTACAGGAAGCAAGAGAGGAGCAGGAGGTATACAGCCATTTAAAACTGAAATTAGTCTCAGCAGTGAAACCAAAATCAAGAGTTCTCATTCTTAAACAGCTATATGGATCCAAATAATGGAATCATATGTATGGAGAGACTGGATGGCTGGATTTCTAGTGCTGTTGGACAGCTTCAGCTCTCTCTAAAGTCACATTCCAAGGAAAGTTTTCAAATTAACTTTTGCTAGAATTAGCACAGAAATTTAATCTTACCTAACCATATCTTATAGAACTTCAAAATGATCTACGCAATTTTAATTTTTTTCCTTGTGTGTATCAGGGCAGAGTTTTCAATGCTGTCTTCTCACTTCATTTTTTTCCTTGGGATTCTTGGCTCATTGAGTAAAACCTTTGGATTCAGTAAAAGCTTTTTTAGTATTATAAAATCTGGAAAGGAACTATGACAGAAGAAAAAATGTTGGGTATGATCTTTGCCATCTACAATAATAATTCTGAAAATTGTATTCACTCAGTTAGAAGAGGGTCCTGTACTACAGGCATTATTGCCATTCAGAATTAGAAACAACAACATAAAATTTGGGTTCTTTACAGAAGCAAGGCCAGACCAAGCAAAAATATTTTACCATTTAAACTTACTATTAATGGAAATAAAGAAATCTTACTTAAATCTTACTTTTAATGGTAGTAAAATTTCCATCGTACTCCCATTTAAAATGGAAGCATCTTACAGCCATATACGTAAGGTGGATTTTAGTATAAGTTCACAGGTCTGCTGCTCATTGTACTAGGACCAATTTTTCTAAAAGGCATTTCTACCTGCAAAGACACAATACATATTGTTGCAAGTTAGGGAACTAACTCAGGCGTACTGAATTGCCAAAGAACTTTTGAAAGATTATCAGTAAAATAATACTTTCTACCTCTAGAAAAGTGACAGAATACAAGCAGATCTACCACCATAAGCAGCCATCTTTAAAAGAGAATGAACCCTCAGTGGCTTCCATTGTGAGAAAAAATAGAGTGATAATTTTTTCTGTATACTGAAAGGCAAAGAATGGGTTTTGGAGTGGTGTCTCAGCTGCTCTTAAATCCTAAAGGATGAGAAAGAGTAAACAGTATATTCTTATTCTTAATAGCAGGCAAAACATATGACATAAAAGGCCTCTGGAGCTAAAAATGGTCCCCCAGAGAAAGAACTTGGAGTGGAGATTTGGTAATGTAATGATAAAAGACATTGGGGGAAAACAGAGGCCTTTTTGTTTCATAAAAACAGAATGCATCTCCTTCTCTCCCACAGTGCAAGTGAGCCTTTAACTCTGGAGAGGTATGACGAGAAATCTGCCACACCTTGGCACAGAGCTGGGATGCTCTGGCTCTGCCCCTGGCTCTTCTCTAACAGCATTACAAAGCTGCCTTTCTTTCACCCAGAGAAGTCTGTAGCAGCCAGCTGACCGTGCCAGTCTGAATCTCTGCAGGGGGAGAAAGCCAAAGCAGAGTCTCTGCAGTCTCAGTGTGGCTCTCCATTTGGAGACGGTTGGTGGTGCAGCCCTCCAGTGGTCAGCTACTTGGTACTCCTCTGCAACAACTGGAACAAAATCCCAACTCTGTGCCGTTTATAACTGAACCACGAGGCACTGCGTTTTCTCCATTGCCTCGATGTATTTCATGGCCAGTACCAAAACAGAACTGTCCAAACAACTGACCTTTGGTTGATGTTACCAGTTAATAATCATTTCACAAAAGGTTGCCATGGTTGTTTTGGTAGCGGATAAAACCTCTTGATTACAGAGACAAATTGCCATAGATGTTAAATCTCTATTTTCTGACAATGCAATTCTGCTAAAAACTGTGTGAGTGTAACCCAGAAGAAGGAATTCAGTCTTTAAAGTTTGAAATAACAGTTGTGGGGCAATTAAAAACAAGTCAGTGGAAGTTGTCAGGCAGGAGTGCCATATGTGGCAGGAAAGCCAAGAGGCTTGGAATAGCTCCACTTTTCTCTAGGAGCTATTTGAACTAAAATGTTTTCTATTAATCCATTTGGCCAGTCCGAGTAAGCTTACACATTAAGTAATGATGAATGTTTAAACTGTTTTCAGGATCGGTTTGGTTTTTTTTGAGAAATCAGCTAATGTTGGCCTCTTGGAGAAAAAGTAGGAGAAAGAAAGCTTCTACAAATAGTACTATAATAAAAGCTGCTAATGAGTGAGATCCAAGAATCAGCGGGATCTATGAGGATTAGAGATGCAACACAATGAACACATCAGAACTGTGCTTTTTGCTCAGGAGATGGAGCAGTTGGTGCTCCCTAAAATAATAAGGAAGATGAACGGGCAGATCTCTGCAGTAAGTCTGCATTGTATGTCAGAGGTTAGCCATGTGGGTTTATGGATTTGCCAAGCTGCAAAAGTGTAAGGATGGATAGAATGAACAGAGGGGCGAGTGTATGCGATGGAGACAGAGAGTCTGGAACAGCAGCTGAAGGTCAGAAAAACTCTAGAGGGAATGAGTCTGTCTAGAGCTGTCAGGTCAGGATCTCCTTCCTCAAGTGTCTTGTGTTCCATGCTGATGACCCGTCTGTAGGTCAGGATTAAAATGTTAACACTGTGCTCATGAGGAGGGAAGTGTCAAATAGCTGTTCTGTGGCAGGCCAAGCCAGAAAAAATCTCTTCTGAAGTTTGTGCCAGTCGTATGCGTTAATGTGTGAATGACTGGAGAGTCTAGACTTGAGACCAAGATGAAACATGTGCTAAGTGACAAACCTGGAGTTTCCTAGGCACGTGATTGAAAAGTCTGGTGGGTTTCCAACTGCTAGCTTTAATGACTATGGATTTGTTGTGCATTTGTGGGAAGCAACAACAACAAGAATAGAACAAGTCCAGATAGTTCCCGGAAGCAGCTATGGCAATAATCCTGCTGGCGAATGGACTGAGTTCCATCTTAAAACATTTGAATATTTTGCCTCTCTATCCAAAATGAAGGTGGGCTTCCTTGGAAACTAAACAACTCCTGGTGTTTTACAATGTAAACTCATTGAATAATATACATGAATCTTCTGTTGCCTTCAGTGACAAGAATATTGGTGGGTTCACAAGTCTCACCATATCCAGTTACCATATTTTGCAGCATTATTTTGGATAACTAAAATTTACTGCCTTATTCTATAAAATTATTTTAGAAGCATTGCAGCTGTATTTTATTGATTATTATCCCTTTTATTATCCCGATGGAAAAAGTCTTGTTGTTACCTTTATGTAGTTTTCTATTATTCTCATGAAGATTTCCACTTTTTCTGGTTTGTTTTCCTGCTGTTTGTTACTCTTTCATACATTTAATTTTCTTGTATAAATGACTTTACTCTTCTCAGGTATCAACCTAAGTTCCCAACCTCTTTCCTTAATAGAAATATTAAGAAATTTCTATTAAGGAATAGAAAAATTTCCCCTATAATCATGTCAGATCTAAAAATCTGTTGTTCCACACAGTGTCCATCTCCCTAGGGTAGTTCCTACTGTGACCACCTTTCAGTTACAAAGACCAAAATCTCCTTCATATTCCTGGTACTGAAACAATCTGATCATTCTTTAGCACTTTCACTGTTTCTTTAGTAACATGAGAATATCACTTAATCTCACCTAAATCTCTGAGAATAGTTAGCCAGTATCTAATTAAACAGGAACCTTGAAACATTTATTGTAAGAATGTTAGGGGGGAAAAGTGATAGTAAGGTAAAAAAAGAAAATGCTTGTTAGCCCCCTGCCCTGCACACCCCTCCTTCCCTCCAGCCCCCCCAAAAAAGTCAGTGAAGCAGAGACCAGTATTCAAGGATATCATATGGCAAGTAGGAAAGAAAAGAAAACATTTTGAAAAATGCATACAAGAGGAAGAACATAAAGAGCAGGACTGAAGGTTAATACCAGCGACAGAATCAGGCAGATTTATGTGAGGAACCATAGACCTTTTACCAGAGGAAGGACAGGAAGGAAGTATTTCTGCCAGGGACAGGAACACCTATTTCTGAAAAGCAATGAAAAATTCACTCTTTGTAATAAATTTCAAGACTAATGCTCTTCCAAGGCTCCTATTTAATTAGAACAAGGCTGACAATTCCCAGACAGAATTCAGAGGATCTTCAGTGATACCAGTAGGTTAACCCTTCAAGGAAGTGCTGAGAGAAGTACAAATCAGGATTTTCGTGCCTTCCTGACAATGCTGACTGGATGCCACTTGCTATTCTCAAACTACTCTGTGCAGGAGACATCTATACCATCATTCCCTACTCAAGTGATAAGAAAGATTACCGCTGCAGAAATCCAATAGACTTTTAATGTTCTCTTATTGTACCTTGTGTGTGATATTGATATGTAATAATGCTGACAAAAATGAATCCAGCTTCTACTGGGTTTGAATTCGCACTGTGAAGAATACAGTTTTATTTTCTCTTCTTTTCATCTCTTTCCTAAACATAGTGTAATACCCCCCTCTTCCTCAGATAGCAGTCTCTCCAGAGGTCAAATTACATTCACTTTTTACTAATTACATTTTAAAGTTTGGCACCCTAGTATGACCATTATGAATGTAATTTTATTGGCTCTTAACTCTGCCAAAAGCAACAAGTATCAGTTCCTGTAAAGTGTGACATGAACTGTTAATTAGACTCAGATGTTCAGCTTTAGTTTCCCATTTGGAAGCTATTAGGAACATGCTAATTGTAACACAGCAGGAAAATAATAATCTGAAACTCTTATTTCATAGCAATTACAAAGAAGCCAAGATAAATGTGAGAGTTACAAACGGATTTAAAAAGCATAGTGTGCTTAATGACTGCTTAAACATATTACAGATCTCGACTGTTCCTAATAGTCAAACATTTATACAAGATGTACAACAGAAGAGTGCATTTTGATGGGAAGACAGGGAGATTTGTAGTGTTACTGCATCTTCCAGGTTCACATATACAGGACAGGATAAGCAAATGCCATCCTTGGTATAGAAGATGGAAGTGTCTTGCTCCTGATTGTCACTGTTCTCTGGTGCCATGCAAGCACAAGTGTGACAAGAACTGACAGGGGCAATCATACCCATAGGTTTGACCAACCTGATGACATCACAGTTCTAGAAATGTATTAGGAAATACCAAGATGACTCAATATTTCCATCTGTTGGAGTTCTGACAGCTTTGTGGCAAAGTGCTGCACTGAGTGTGACTTTGATGTGGAGTAGCACTGCTTCCCACTGGCTCCAGCAAATTCAGTAAGCAGAGCATTCAGAAATAGCTCTGTCCTTCTTAAGATTAAGCATGAAAGCTGTTTTTTTAATTAGTTGTAAACTGAAACTTTCCAGGTTTTGAGTTTGTTTCTTTCTTTTTCACCTTGCCATCACACTTCTGCCCAAGCTCAGAGATGTTTTTCCCAAGTGACAGTTTTAAGGGAAAGAGATGCAGCTGGGTAACCACAATAACTTAAACCACCTTTTATTCCAAAGCAGCCTTGAACATGAACCTATATCTTTCCAAGATAAGCTGATATCACTACAGATAAGAACATTTGTATCTCACCATAACAGAACACTATGTCCTGCAGTGAGAAAAGGGCAGATAAGAAATTTTTCAGAAGAGGCATTGGGTGAACTAAATACCTGCTTTTTCTGAAGGACCACATTTTGGCTAGCTTGCATCCTATGATTGTTTAGGATACATTTCTGACTGTTTCCTGTATCTACCAAATTTTCGTAATTCCCACTACATTTTATGATGTCTTTGGTGAATGCAAATTTCATTGGCCAGAGATTCCAGGCATGATAAGAAAAAAATCTCAGTACTGGAACTTCTTTCATGATATAGTAGGCTGGCTGAGGCCTTGCAGGACCAAGAGGGAAATGTTTAGAAAAATGTGACCAAGGAGTATAAAGCTGTTTGAGAGGGGTGACCTCTATATACTGAAATTAACAGCAACACTTCTGACATTGCCCATGCCTGAGAGTGAAATATCACTCAATGGCATTAGAAAACTTACAGAAATTGCATTTCTTTTGCGATTTCTGAACTTTGGAGTTCAGAATAGTGGAGTTGGAACAGATTCAGAAGGGGTTTCCTCGAGTCTTAGAGTGTAACTTTTGAAAATGTTACTAATTTATTCCCTCTTTACTCTTCCATATGAAGTCAGTGTTAACACACTTAATTATCTACATTTACATGTCCTATTGAATTCCTCTGAAACAGATTCTGTTTTCCTTGGGATATGGATCTTTCATGGATGGCTCCTTTGAGGCTATATCCCTAATATTCCTCCTGCCTTGCAATGCCTAACAAAGCAAAACTTCCCATGTGTGCTCATTATTTTTTCTCTGCTAACAGATACAAAGTGAAAGGTAATTTCTTTCTGCTTCTTGAACAGGTTTTGTGGTAAATAAAGAGTTGTAATTCACAGAACTGCAATATAGAGCAATACACAAACTACTCGCAGCCACATAGAATTGTCAGCATTATCAAAGGCTGTTGACATGATTGAACTGAAAACAGATACTCTGACCTCATCCTTGATGGCTTGACACATTTTCCCATGTGTAATCATTTAAAATCCAACCAGAACCCTGGTAAAAGGCCTTTCCATGTCTGCTCAGTGTCACCCAGTGCTCTGCATGTTGGTGCACTTCATTTAGGATTCCTGACTAAATTTATCTCCCATTCCCATCACTTTTCTGAAAATCAGATCCTTGGCATCTCTATAGCAGAAACTGGGAATGTGTAAGTGGAAATATATTAAATTATCCCCCCTTTTCCCTTTCTTTTGCAGTAGTATCGGTAGTAAGATGCAAGTGTGAGTCAATGTTACAGCTTTCTCCAGAGGACGTTGCCCTCAGTCTAATCCTTTCATTAGAAAATATGTTTGATGATCAGATCCTATTGGTTAAATCTGTTTCTTCACTAGTGAAATTATAAAAATGTAATAAATCTGGTTTAAGAAATAAATATTTAAAATACTCTTAAAATTCATGTCAATGGAATTCTGAGAGAAAATAGCATGAAAAAGGTAAGACAGGAGTTGCACAAATGTAACAGGGCAGGGAAAATGGAAGAGAAGCATAAAATAAAAATGGGCAGCATTTTTACCCTCTCCCCTTCAAATGGTAGAGCAACTGAAAGGAAGCAACAGAGCCTGAAAATCACAAAGCAAGCATATGAAAAATGGAAACAGACAGAGGAAATTAATAATTTCCCGTACAACCAGGACAATTTTCTCAAGATAAACATTAGGCTTACAGATGAAAACAACAAAGAGAGAAAAAAGTTTCTAGAAAACATTCTTTCTTCTTGAAATGCTAAACAGCCCAGATTCTCTGTATGTTTTGAAAGAAACCTTTTCAAGAAAAAGCTTTGTGGTTGGGCTAAATTTAGCTAATGTATTTTCCTGGGTTTTTCCTTATATAATCAAGTATGTCTGAAATGTACAAAAATATTTAATCCAGTAGATATATCAGAGTAACAGCTTTTCATGTGGATACTAGGAATAGTCAGCTAGAAAGTACTTTGCATAAAATTATGTGTGCTTCTTTACAGTAGTTGTGTTATTTGCATTAAATAGCAAGTTAAGGATACATTATATTAATTTATCTAGGACATTATTGAAAAATGAATAAAACATGCTTTTGGTAATGTAAAGTAATACATTTGGCCTGTGAGAGTCCCTAACATTTAATGGAGAGGAAAATACACTTCAAGGAGCAAAACACAGCGTGGGCCAACATACAGTGCTATCACTCTGCTCACATGGGTGATACTGATTTGCATCAAGTGAGGGTTTGGAATGAAACACTCCCCTTTCCCATTGACAGTCACCAAGTAAAGCAGATGCAGATACAATTTAGGGACACCAAGTCATGTGATGTAAGACGACTGATCTGTGGCCCTTAAATCTCCTGCAGTTTGTGAGCAACTCTGGAACAGCTCCCAGTTCTGGGCAAAGTCACGCAAATAGCAATGTCGTTTTGACGTCTAAAGATTGCCAAGCAGTAGTACACCTTCCCAGCTTTGGGAACAGCTGAGCCAAGCACAGGCTAATGAGTCTGATATCAGTGGCTGTCATGATGTCCAAAGGGATCTCCAAGCATACACTGCAGACCTCATGAAAAACATGTCTTACATATACGCATTTGATTTTAGGGTCACAGTAAATGGCTGGCACAGGGTAATGGACAAAGACTCAGGTCAGTGAGACAGAGATTCAAGGCAGACAATTTGTTCAGGCTTCAGATTTTAAATCTCTTGCACCACTGAAAAACTGACAAAAGTAGCTTCAAGCTTGTTACTTGAGAACTAAGCACTCAGTTAGTATCAGCTAAAATCTGTATTTTTCCTTCTAGCTAGGACTGTACCAGAGATAAGACTGCAACTAGTGCATGAGAAGATAAGAAGTGTAGGGTTACTTTTTCTACGTTGTTGTACTTGAGTACTTCTGAATGTTGACTTATTTTGATAATCACTTTAAAAACAGTTGCAAATTAATTTCCTGGCCAGAGGAAAATGGCAGATAATTTATATAGCCTGTAGAGCCTCCTACTAGTCATGCTTGACAAGCAAGACATGATGAGTTTCTTTTGTTTCATTTCCCCTACTATTTTAACATGAAAATGAGGGAAGGATGTGATGTGATTGCAATGCACATGTGAGAAAAGGAGAGGAGGCACTGAAATTTTCCTACTTAATTACAAATCATAGGCTTACATTATACTGAATTTTTGTCTACCGTAGATTTTAATTTTTAAAACAAATTGAAAATTATTTGTTTAAAAGGAATAAAAACCATAGAAATAAAGAATATATAGACAATTTTTTGTTTGCTTAAGATTGTAAGGGATATCATCTATCCCTTATACTGATTACACTGTAATTACACTGAGCTCTCATCTTCAAAGGATGTGTTAGCCCTAAACTCATCCCGTCAGGAGTCCCTTATTCTTAACAGAATGTAATACTAGAAGAAGTTGATAGTAGGACCAAACAATCTGTCCCAAAGAATTTTGCAGATTTTTAGCTAGACCACCAGTCAGTCCCAGCAGCTGTCTGAGTTTACTTCATAAAGACAGGGAGTTCAAGCCTGTAGAATACTTTAGCCACCAAAGGCTTTTACTGCTGAAGCTGCAAAAAAATTTCTAGATTTTTCTATTATTTATCTGACATTCAGTTCTGAGGGTCTTTGGACAACATTAGTGGTGGAAGATATTGGAAGTCAATGTGACGCTTTTGGGGTTCATTAGGTAACAATTCCGTTTACCTTAATTACATAATGGAAAGACGACAAAAACACTTTGCACGAACAGAACAATGTTAAGGGATTACAATAATTTGACTTACTAATTAAACCTCCCATTTGGCCTCCTTGTTACAAGCTTAATTTTATAAACTCACCATGCATATCATTCCATGAGTCATGGAGTACTTAAACTGGTAGGCTACATATAAATTTCATCTCCTATTGGAGAATATACTGGGATTCTCCTGTGTGTTTGGGTGGTTTTTTTTTGTTTGCTGAAAATGCTCTGAAACAGTGGAAAACAATCAAAATTAAAATCAAGTAAAACACTGGGAAGATCATTCAAAGATCATTAAAATCAGTAGAAAGTTTACATGGATGTCACAGTTTAAGAAATTACAACAGTAATGCAGTTGACACCAAGTTGAGCAGGAATGTTTATCTGCTGGAGGGCAGGAAGGCTCTGCAGAGGGATCTGGACATGCTGGATCAGTACGCCAAGGCCAACAGTATGAAGTTCAACAAGATGGAGTGTTGGTCACTGGCCTTGAGTCACAACAACTCCACTCAGCACTTGAGGCAGACTGGCTGAAAAGCTGCCCGGTGGAAAAGGACCTGAGGGTGCTGGTCAGGAGCTAAACGCGATCCAGTGTGTGTGCCCAGGTGGCCAAGAAGGCCAATGGCACCCTGACCCGTAACAAAAACACTGTAGCCAACAGGACCAGGGCACGGAGTTTTCCCCTATACTCAGCATCGGTAAGGCCACAACTAGAATCATGTGTCCAGTTCTGGGCCCCTCACTAAAAGAAAGACACTGAGGTGCTGGAGCAAGTCCAGAGAAGGACAACAGAGCTGGTGAAGAGTCTAGAGAGTCAGTGCTATGAGAAGCAGCTGAGGGAGCTGGGGCTGTTTAGCTTGGAGAAAAGGAGGCCCAGGGGAGACCGTATTGCTCTCTACAACTGCCTGAAAGGAGGGTGTAGCCAGCTGAGGGTCAGGCTCTTCTCCCAAGGAACCAGTGATAGGACATGAGGACAAGCCTCCAGCTGCACCAGGGGAGGTTCAGGTTGGGCATCAGGAAGGATTTTTTTTCATGGAAAGCATGGTTAAGATTTGGAGCAAGCTGCCTAGGAAGGATGTGGAGTCACCATGCCTAAAAATGTTCAAGAAATAGCTAGACGTGGCACTTAGTGCTGTGTTTCGGTTGGCATGGTGGTGTTTGTTCAAAGGTTGGACACGGTGATCTTGAAGGTCTTTTCCAACCTTAATGAGTCCTTTCCTCTGTGATTCTGTGATAAATAGAGAAGGGTTTTATAACTTCATTTTAATTGTGAAAAAAGTTTAATAAAAATGCATTTATTGTTCTGAATTATATTTCTGCCTAATATTCCTTGAGTGTGAAAAAAAATTTAAATTGTCTCTTTTTTCTTTGAATAATTTTAGTAAGATGAAGACTCTTCAAGAAAAATGAAAGTTTACATTATTTTGCCTACAAAAAGTGAATATACACCACTCTGATAGAAACCTGATAAAAACAGAGGATGCCATAAGAGGGGCCCATGATTAAGGTCTATATTAAAGAGTTGTTATTACAATTGCCAAGGGTGAATGACTCTTTGCACACACCAAATACAAAGTTATTTTAATTTTGTTTTTATTTTCGGTCATACTGTCTCTATACTTTTTGATTAGGCACTCCTGAAATGAGTGCTATGAATCCACCAAAAAACCCAATTCTCTGAAGTGAGAAGACTGTTAGACACTTTCTCTCACACCACAAGGAAAGATGTTAGTCATCTCTAGGGCTTACAGGGAAGTGCTTACAGGAAAATTAGTGCCATGGAAGTTGTTCCTTAATTTACCAAACAAGGTGTGAAAGTAGAAACAGGAGAAGACTTAGGTAAAAGGGACACAATTTTTTTATCCAAGCCTACATTTGCACCCCTCAATAAATACATTTTTTGATAGAATTTGAAGAGGTTATGTATGGGGAGAGATAAGAAGCACATGGCAGCACAAAGGAGCACATGGTGGCACAGAGCCTGGGGGGAGGAGTGTCACACGGCAGAGCCCTGCGGAGAGGAGCCTGCCAGAAGCTGACAGATGGGTGAGCAGTGCATGAGCACCCCACAGAAGGACATTTAGAAGGCGCGTTGCTGACGTGGCAACATGGAATAGGGCACAGAGTGAGAATTACCATGTAAGGAAATACTGTGTCTTGAAGAAGTGTATAAAACCAGTTCGTTTCCTTTGTAATATACAATTCAGATCCAGGATTCAGATTCCCACCCAGCGAAGTCTGAGTTTCAATCACCAACGATCATGTAGTGACTGTGAGAATATAATAGATTTTATAAATTCTGTAGAAACAGCATCTTCATATGCGATTCTGAGTAAAGTCAGGAAACTACAGAATTAAGAAGAAAGCTGTCAATAAACAGGAAAGCATAAAAACTATTCAGGGCCTTATGCTTTGTTCATAATATTATATATGGTTATATCCCTGTATTTATATATTATATGTCTATTACATTTTATACCTAAAGAGTACACATATAACATAAAACATGCATCTATACACACATATGCACATAATTTGATTATATTGCTTGATATATAACATAGCAAAAAGAAATAATACACTATAATTACTATACGGAGAAAGAGACATATATATACATATACATGTTCTGCATTTATGACATTTGAAATCTTGACCTTTATTTTGATTTGAGTATCTTTGAAACTTTGATCAAAGACTCTTCTTCAGAAAGACTTGCCTCTGTAAAAAATCCCTGTTTCTGAGGATTTTCTAATGTTGGGAAAACCTTCATAATTTCATAACATGTATGTGTATTTTCTTTGCCACATGAGGAATATATTTGGCCTAGTTTTAGGTAATTTTTATTAACATTATCACTAGTAAATAGTAACTTGGCACATAAGCAAGTACTAAACCAGTGTGCGGTGAAATTTGAAACAGCCAAGACCAAAGTAAGAGACAGCAGGCAGGTTATTGGCATCAAAATGTTTCAAAATTAAAAACACTTAGAGTAATTTTAACTGTTTCCAAGAGTCTAAAACTCTAGTAGCTGGATCCATAATAACAACCTTCCTCTGAACCTTAATGCTTTGGCTTCAGAGAGCTTTGATTTATTAAAACACACACAAAATAAAGGGGGTGGGGGTGAAGGAACTTTAAAAAATATTTCAATATTCCAAATCTTTGCTGTATGTTCAGATAAATGCCTATATGCCTTGCTCATGAGTTTCTGTGCCTAATTTCTACCAGCAGCAGCTTGTTGCCATAAGAACACCACGGACGAGAATATAGTGAACCAGGTGACAGAGTGAACCATGTACATCTGTTTGTCTCTGGAGACTGGATTGCCTGTATCAACTGGGGACAAATGAAGCCAAATATAGATATCCAATGTTAGTGTCTGCCAAAACCCAACACAATTTGGCTAATTCTTTCCTCCTGATATAATTATCTGTTTAGCTGAAGAGTTACCATATTCATTATAGTTCTGAACATCTCCTCAATCTATATTAATTATATGGATAATATTATTTAAAACACAGAGCTCACGGAGTCACATCACCAGTCAAGGAAGCACATTAGCCTCAGGCTAATTGCCCAAGTAAATAGTTGGGCTTCTGTATGTACAATTTAGATCACAATTTTGTTCACGATATAACTAATCACTAACTTTGCCTAAGCTATCCTTTCAGAATAAGTTCCTATTCATGCTTAAAAGGGAATTTTCTCCCACGTGAATAAAAAAAAAGGTTTTATTTATCTTCAGGTACCTGTAATTGGAAAGTCATTCCCTGAGCAGTGTCTGTGTTTGTTTATCATGAAATCGAGGCATGATAAGAAGAAAGCAGAAACCAGTATGGACACAGATTTAATGGGATCTTAATTTAGAAACCATTTGTAAATCTAAGCAGCAAATGTATTCCATTGCATAAGACAGGACAAATGGCAAGTGATAAGCCAGTTGCAATGCAAAAGTCACAAAGCCAATTACATCAGTTATAATTGATAGAACAATAAGCACAAAAAATTGCAGATACATTTAGTTGGTTTTGTTGACAATCAACCAAAGCCAGTAAGTTCATGAATTTTAGCCTTGCAGGGAGGATTAATCTAGATGTGTTTTGCAAAGCAGACTCATAAAGCATTTTCCCTTGCACAAGAAAAAAACAGCTGATATATCTGGATAAACTAGGAAATCATAAAGCACATGGATATAAGTGGCCATCATTCTTGGTACAGCAATTAAAAAAAAAACCCCAAAACCTGGTTTGGCAATAATTCCTGCCATTCCAGAGGCAATTAGAACCTTAGCTTAGTAAAAATTTTGTGTTGTTTAAGACATCACAACTAAATCAAGCTGGCTTATGAAGTGGGTCAGTGGTAAAGAGAAATGCATTATATCTGCTTTAAAATCAATCAGGGTCTGTGGGGGGAAGCATGGGACTCGGGAATAGAAACATAAACCAGCAGATTCACTGAAATCAGACCAAACCAGATTAGTTCAGGATACATTTTCAGTGCAAAGATGTGTTAGAAACAAGATGTATAGCTATTTCCACCACCAAAGTTTTTAATCCTATAAACTCGTCACCAGTCACAAATTAAAATGGTTTCTACCTTCTTAGACTGCTCAATGCCACCCTAAACACATCTCCCAAAACATGACATGTAATCTGCACAAATGATCTTCTCTGCCCAGTAGAATTATGCTTTTCTGTGGGAAATTACAGAGCCTGGTGCTGTCGCTGTTTGTACTTCACATCCCCTGAGTTAACTGATCCTTCAGCACAGGAGGCACACTCTGATCTGTTCTTGAAAACACATTCAGGTTCCTTTGAAGTCTGTAGTAGTGTTTCTGCTGACTTCCAGCACCTTGGGAATAGCTCTATTATGGGTAAACAGGGAAGAAAAATAAGGTGAGCAAGGAAAATTAGCTTGAAAAAAAAATACTGTTGGTACTGATCTAGAAATAAAACATATACACGACACAGCATGCGATAACAAGGCATTCTCATGTAAGAGCTGCATCATAAACAATCAATTTTACATGCACAGGCATTTGGGAGGGAAATTATCAAGACTGCAAGTGGTACATTGCTGAAGTTAATGCTTCAATACAGTTCCCTGCTGAGGTAACGTTTCCCAGATGAATTTCATGTCAGCAGACCCCTCAGACAATTGCTACCATTACCCTACCCATCAAGGCTGACACCCTGGAAACTGTGTGCACCCAAGATTGCCCCTGAACTAACATGCCCTGCCTCAAGACAGCACCTCCTGCTGTGGATGTGGCCTCCCACACCTGCCAGGCACTGCTGCTGCACCGTGGGAGCTTGTGTCCAGTGATAAATTAGGGACTCCCTGCCTTGGTCTCCATTTGTACCACAAGCATACTTTCAGGCATCCAGAGCATGAATAATCCATGGTATCTGCTGCTTCTGAAGATACTAAATTAATCAGGAGGTTTCATCACAAGTGCACAAACGTTCCAGGTATCCCTGGCTGCTCCCAGTCTGCTCAGATTTGCCCACTGCAAAATGCACGTCCTTCTTTTGTACAAAGCCTTCAGTAACTAAAGAAATTAGGTAACCTTCTGGATGAAGAAGTATTTGCTTGATTAGGACAGTTTTCTAATTCTAGGGTGTTGTTTTGAAAATCAGAACCTTAGAATGCTGCAATTGTGCTTAAAAAAAAAAAAAAAAAAACCTTCCCAAGGCTAATTTACACGCTTGAAGTCATAAAGGGTAACTCTGCATTGCAAATATTTTGTTTAGCAAGCCACACTCACAATTCCAGTGCTATAAGCAAAGTCCTGATGTCAACTACAGTGCTCTTCTGACTGTCCATCTGCTCAGGTTTTGCATTTCGGAGCAGAAATTAGGAACAGTGGGGTGTATTACCACTCTCCAGATTATATAGCTGGAGGATATTTATATACGTCTTTGTATAGGGAGGCAGCCTTTCCCCATCTCCTTCAATATGCTTTATGAATTGATCATAAGTGCTACTGGTAATTCAGACGTAAAACAATTTTCCTAAGCATTACCTTCATGAAGCTTTCTTATCCTTCTAAGATAAATCCTTCTCAGTGTAAGCTGACTGTTAGGAAATGACCACGAGAGTTTTTGGAGGAAGAGAGGAAAGGAGAGAGAAAAGTATTGCAGAAGATGTACAGAAACCTATTTCCCCTTTTTGCCACTACAAATTTAAACACACACACACACACACCTCCCTTAGGTCTGTTCCATGTATTGCTACTGAATACAGAGTATACTGGCTTAAAAAGGTAGATTTGGAGATGCTGATGAAAAACTTGAAAGCTAGGAAGAACTATCCCTTTCTTTGAATCCTAGTGTATCTTGAATTTCTCTCAGTTATTTTCGTATTAACCTCAGTAATTTGAATTCGGCCAACATGTATTCCCAGAAATAATTCAAACTTCGTTTGAAGCTATCAAGAATAAGTGTGATAATAAAAATTCTGTTCTTGTTAATATTTACTGCTTGTCTCGGGGGTTTGGATAATTGAGTAATTATGGCTTTTGTAAAAATGTACTTAATTTTCTCATCTAAATTATTCAGCTTTAAGTCCAGAACATTTACTTTCATTACATTTTACTTTTTTTAAACGAGCTGGAAAAATCCTAAAATACATACCATTTTCTCTTCCTGAAGATACTTTTACAACTGAATCATATTGCCCCTCACACTTCCCTTAAATGTACTAGACAAAAGTGAACCCTTCAATTCTTTGGAAGAAAGCAATGTTTTACAGACCATTCATTACTTCTAGTCTTAGACCCTCCCTATGTGCAAAGTTTCACAATCCTTCTAAAAATCTGGATAGCCATGTGATTCAGAGTGTTCCTTCCATATGAAAAAAAAGCCATTTACAGAGGTAAAGCCATGTATTTGCTAATTCCCTCCCTCTATAAATAAGGATAACACTAGACTCTTAGTCTAATGTGTACACTGGTTTGTTGGGTTTTTTTAGATCTGGTTCTTGGTTACTGATGAGTATATTGAGTCATGCTGCAATGAAAACCACTCCTTGAAAGTCTTCAATGGAAATTCCCGCACTAGGTACTCCATTCACCTGTTATTTCTTATTAATGACAAGCTTTGAGACCTTCAGTTCAGCTCTCATCTAATTATCTTGTGCATAAATGCCAGATTTCAATCGGAAGGTCATAAAGTACAAATCAAACTGCTTGCTCAAAGGCTTTGTGTTTTACAGAGGTTTTATCAGCCAAAGTTATTATCTCAATTCAAATTGATGTTATATATTATAAAACAGATACACTCTGGGGGCATTTTCTAGCTTTTCTGTTGTTCTTTTCCCACACAGGAAGCTACAGTGGCTGCAATTTATAATCTTCTCTTTTGTGGCTTGAATCCAGTCTGAATTTTTCTGTTATTATTCCCAAGTAGGCTGTGACTCTCCAAGCAAAATAGTGTCTGGTCTGCAGGAGAAGTAAAACAGCATTTGATGCTGGTGTCATGACAGGCTATCTTCAGAAAAAGATCAGGATTGTTAATCAGTGTAATATATGCAATAGCAGCCAGCACAGCAGATTATCTTTCTAATTCATTGAACCTCCAAGAACTGAGAAAGTTACCACCAAACAACCTAGACACTGCACAAAGACTTGCATTTCACAAGGCACCCTTCCATTTAGTAAAATTTGTTGTCTCAGTGGAAATGCAACCCAAAGGTTTCAAATTTACTTATCTGTGATCCTTGTACCTGATTTTGTATGAGCTCTGAATTCAAATGAAAAATTTGAATGATGATCACATCTTTGCTTGCAAACTTTGAACACTACTGATTTTGCTCTTTAATTTTTGTCTCAGTCGTATCAGTCAACAACAACTTTTGAATGTACATGCTTGCTTATGCTGCTATGGTTCCCTCTGCTGTGCTGAGCAAAACCCTGTGAAATGAATTTGCATTTTTCTGAGAGAAATCTGTCTTTTGCTTCTTCTCACTAGGAGATAATTCTTTGTAATATTTCAGTCTCTTGCTGAGAACATTGTCGTAAAATTGCAGAGAATTAGGCTTTATGTGAGGTGACAATAACAAAAAAATAGATGTGGTTACTCTTAAAACAAATACTATTTTTTATCAAAATGCTGTGTGGAAATGTACCAAATATTATTTCATCAAGATAAAACAAGAGGAATCAAACAAAACAGGACACTCTACTTAATATTTTGTTATAATGCAATAAAAAGGGCACTTCAAACTTTGTTTTCTTCTTCTTTTTTTTTTTTTTTTCTTTACAGATAGAAACAGGAAGAAATGAATTATGGTATTGGAATAGGAACAAGGAAGTAAATAAAAATTGAAATAGCTTTTTTTTTCAAATCTCCCTACTAGAAAAAGCTCAGTCATATATCAAAGAAAACCTTCTAATATTTTAGGTTTTAACCCCAAAATTGAGCAAAAAAAAAATAGGCTATTGCTTCTTTATAAATTTCGTAAGCCAACATTTTGTGTTACTGTCAGATATACCTAACATTGATATAATCTAACTAAAGTGCTTAAATCATGGATTAGGGAATAAAACTCACAAAATATCTACATCTCCTGGACTGATTTCAGATACAACAAAATTTAACTCATCTTGACTCCAGAATTACAAGGAAGCTACTGAAAATTTGTCATAAAACAGTTAAGCATCAATAAACAATATTCAAGCAAACAACAATTCGTAAATGAAATAGCAGTTACGGGTATTTACTGGAGAGATTATAAAGGTGTGGCAAATACATTGTGATTGTTTATAATTTAGTTGTGACAATAGCTCATGGCAACTTTTAATGAAGTCCTTTCTCGTTCATTTAAGGCTAACTACTTGTCTAAATGTTCCAAAGCTCCAGTAAATATGAAAATTAGTTGGAAGAAAAGTTTTTGATGAAGTTTGTCAGCCAGTATTAGAAGTGGAAATATACTGTACAGTTAAAAAATATAAGAAGGTATGAGCTGCTTCTTCCTGTTTTATCTATTTTACTAGGACAATATCAGGGAAAGGTACTATTCTCACCTCCCAAGAAACATTTTAATTTCCATCTTTATGACGAAAAATAAATCCCTGTGACTCAACAACTAAGTGTTGCAACTTGGAAAAAAAAAAGTGTCATGAAAAGTTAGACAGTGAAAACTTTATGAAAACTTTTTTTTTCATGAATTAGACAATATTTTATGAGTGGGATCTGATAGAATATCTTTATGGAATAATTTTTTTTTCTGTTTTAATGATCATGCAGGTTTTCCTTACACCTCATACTAACCTTATAAGTTCACTTTCATTTCACCTTTTTCTTTAATTTTCAGATCCTTATATTTCTCTTTGTGTGACACTCTTTCAGAAAAATACAGTACAAGTGAAAAAGAGTATAGGTGAAGGCACTTCTTTTACACTGAGCTGATAGGTTGATGTGCATGATAGTAAAGTCAAACATATCCATTTAGCACCTGCAATGCAAAATTGATGGCTCATCTCTTCCCCAATCTGAAATATTCAAGTTAGCTCTTTGCAGCTCTCCCGCCCCCGCTGGCACTTGGCTCGCTTTCGCATGCTCGCCTTCCCTTTGTCTGGGTGCTTGGCAGGACACTGGCTGACCTCCAAACCTCGTGTGTAGCCTGTGTCCTGCCAACCCCTTCTCCTGTCCCAGTCGCCGCCTGTCCTGCCTCCCTGTGTCCCTGACCGCCGCCCTTCTGCTTTGCCCCTGTGTCGCCGCTTGAGCCACCTGCGTCCAACCCTGCCCACCTCCGATCCAGCCACCGCGATCCCCATCGCAACCCTGTCCAGGGTTCTGGACCTCCTGCCCGAGCACCCACTCACCACGTGAATCTCACCTCTCCGAGAGCTGCGCAAGCTCCCCAGCAGGCAGCGTGCACACACCCCCCGCCACATGGATGTCCACGGCACTCCCCGTGAGTACTGAAAGACACCCAGTCTCATGTTCAAAGGGTTTGGTTGCTCTCTCCTAACCTTTTTGATTACAGCAGTTTCCGCAGAAAAATGAGGGAGGGGAAAAGACAGTTTCCTAATCATTCACATGCATTGGTTGAACGAAGTTTCTGCCTTTGTTTTGCAGTTGATTTAGGCAGGAGGTTATTACTCTTCAGCATGAGGAATAAGAACAGAGGAGGATGCAAATGAAGAATAGAAATGAAAGTGATAAGGAAAGAAAAGAAATCACAGAACTGAGTAGGAAAATGGAAATAGACTTAAGATAGAAGTTGAAAACAGTGAAAGAGGGAAGAAGGAAAGTATCCTTCTAACACTGAGAAAAGGAGGAAATACAGTGAAAAGCAAAAGAGAAAGGGGATGAGATGGGAATGGTGGGTAGTATAGAGTAAAAGGAAGTAATCAAACAACTAACTACAGGAAAAAGGAAAAAATGGTGTGAGAGTAGAAAAACAACGAAAGAATACTTGGCCAAAAAAACCCCAACCCAAAGGAAAATAAAACCATATGTTATCTCCAGCTATTCATTAAACTCAGACAAAAAAGGGTTGTTAACATTTATTGGAAGGGCAGAAAATTATGGCAAATTATTATTTATCAGTTTAGTTGCAACTATCATATACTGTCAGTAAAACCTAATTCATAATACTGGATGTGTGCACGGTAAATTCACCTTTGACTTGAAATGTAATTTTTTGCATTGGCGGGTACATCCAGATATCATCATGGTGTATATTATACTCTTAGTCAAGCTTCTGCTGATACATATATTACTTGTTTTTACTAATTGAGACATTACATACATTACTTGTTTTCATTAATTGTGACACTGACTGTAATATTATTGTTGGACTCAGTGCCTGACTGTTAGGAGCCAGTATAAAACAGTCACCAATACAATGATTTTTGGGAATCACACCACTTATTGCAGCTTCAGTAGATGCTCCCTGTAAGTGTTCTTGTAAACTCTGTGGCAATAAATGTGATAGCTGGAACTTCTTGTGTTTAAACATTTTGGATCAAACTGTATCTGAAAGGGCAATAAATTCCTATGAAAATGTAATAAGACTGTGGGTTTATAATATTTAAAAGACTGGATTTGGAAATGCCAACTGAAATAGGCCTAATTCCTTTTCACAGTCATTATTAGAAGAAATCAAGTACGTGTACTCCTAATCAGGCTATAATGTAATCTTCCAAGTTGTTTATTGAGCATTTAAGGAGCATAATAAAGAAGACTGAAAACATACTTTTGAAAGGAACCTGAAAAATGTTATAGTGTTATTGGACAGGTAAATAAAAATACATATATCAGTGGCTGAAAGATCTCCAAAAGAAACAGATTTGAAATGCATTTGAAACCGGAGTGAGGATGGATACTCTGCTTACTTGTAGAGTCATTCAACATAACACAGCTGACAAAACTAAGCTTTTGAAAAATAAACTAATATTTCTAAATAAATCGAGTACACACTGAAATGACAATATTGTATTTACTCACATAACTGTAATACACAAGCATATGTTTAGAACCAAGAAAATATATAGCTACTACTATCAGTCTTGTACGAGAGAAGGTATCAGTAGAAGAGAAACCCATCCCATCTGCAGAACCTGTTGAATCATGCTGTGTGGCAGCTTGGCCATTGGGGGAGCATCACTTGCCATAGCAAAGGCTGGGGCCACCATTAGCCATATCCCATCGTACTTATATATTGCACTGCCGAAACATGATCAGGTACATGTGGCTTTTGTCACTTTGTTTATTTTACCCCAGTTATCATAATTATTGCAAAATTCTGAAGCCAGTTGTGACAGTGTTATTAAATTTACCTGATAGAATACACTCTTCACACTATTGCCTGTAGCAGTCTTCAAACCCTGTGTCATACTTAAAATATGTCAGAAATTATTCTGATTTTTATTTTTACCTGGCATTCCCAATTACAGGAGTCACCTAAAGAAATTAGTTTACCACTCCCAATGGTTACTCTGTTGAGCTGTGAAAAAATTTTACCTGCAAAATTGTCCTAGGTTACAATGTAAGATGTAACCAATAGTATGTATTCTATTATCATCTTCACAAGCTGTTAAAGCAGGTGGGGCTGTGCTCGTTATCTCCTACATAACTCATCCCTAATAACTCCTTCCAGGGGCTATCTCTGTTTAATGGGCTATCAAGCACCCACTGCCTGACTCATAGAATTACATCATCCCATTTTGAGATGCTCCGCCCAGGGCAGAGGAGCCAAGTATTCCCACCTGGATATAATGTGGGGTTTGGAACACCACACTCAGCTCTTACCTACTGGATTCCCCTGGTGCAAGAGCTCCCACTGCACCTTCAAGTGAAGACCAGGCCCTTCTACAGATTACCACTTCAAAAGGACCGTTTCATCTGGACTGCTACCACCACCCTCACTAACAGGGTGTGAGGTTGTATCCTGACTCTGTCAGTGTTCTTGTTCTTTCCATTTATTGTATTGTTTTTGTATTGCATTTATTTTAATTTCCCTGTTAAATTATAATTCTGAGTTGTGATCTCCCACTGGTTTGTTTTCAAACTAGTACAAAAACTGAAATTAGTGAAAGAAGTTATGCTTATACCACCAGTTGCATTATCACTCAAACAGGTACTGTTTCATTTTTGTTTTTTATAAATGTATTCTATAGACATCATACGAACTATTCATGTACATAGGTATATAGGTCTTTCCAATATAGTCCTTACAAACTGTATTTTTCATTTTTTGTTAGCTTGCAAGGCCGAAGTTTTAAGAAATACTGGCACAGAATTCTAACACTAATAACATTTAATTAAGTAAAAAGATGATTTAAAAGAAGAATTATAAAGATTTAAGTTAAAAATGTATATTATTATAGAGGAAAAAATCAGTGCATTGAAGAAGATGTCAAGGAATTATGTTACACAACAATAGATTAGAATATGATTTTGTATTATTAGATAGTAAATATTATCAATTGGTTGATATACCATAAAAAACAATAAAACTTGAAACAAATTTCCAGGAAAACATAAAATATTTGTGAATAGTTTGCTTCAAAATTAAATTGCAACATTAGAAGGAAGTACAAAGAGCAAGAAGGATGGGTGAGACAGATGGGCTCAACCCTCTCGTTTTTGGTTTAACCATGTGTTGCATTAAAGAATGTATCTTCACAAGATGCCTGCATTAGGGCTGTGATTTCTGTTTTGTGTGCTAGTGACCTGAACAAATAGCTGAGCTCAATTCTCCTTCTTTTTGCTTTTCCTTTTACTTTTCCAAATTGTCCCCCAGAGCTGTCAATGAGGTCACATATTAACAATACAAAAATTTTGGAAGTTTACAAAGTTCATTAAATGTGTTTAATGCAAGTCGTTCTTCCTTGTGATTTAACCTTGTGCCTGAATTCCTGTAAAATTATACAAGTCTATTATCTGTGAAAGAGCTATGATGACTAGACAAAACAGATTTCTAAAACTGATTTTATTTTCCTTTCACTATGAGGATTCTCTATTTTATTCTCTATCCTCTTTCTGCTATTCTTCCCCTTCATTCCTTTTTTTTCTGTTCACTCTTATCTACAATAATTGTAATAATAGTAATTCATGCTCTCAAAACCCACATGGTATCCATGTAACGAAGAAGGTGATTAAGAAAGTGGTTGCAGAAACCTTTTTCAAACCTAATATAATCTACCTCCTGGAAGACTGTTCTGTCCTGTGTTAGCAATGCATAGAAAGGAATAGAAATGCATAGAAATATTGTTGTATTAATACCTGGAAAATAAAACAGAGAAAGGGATTAGGCCAGTATTCACAGTGCTTGTGATTAGGATTGGCTTTCTTCCCAGTCAAACCAATGAAATGCCTTTAACATTATTAAGAACTAATACTGTGTTGAAAAGACAATACATTTTGTTAACTCATCAAAGTGGATCTACACATTCAGATCTAAATGAAAGATATTTCATTTATAATCATCCCTTCTTTTCTATAACTGCATATCCATTAGTTTAGCTCTTTCTTATCACATTACTTGAAAATGAGATTTCTCACTGAATTGCTTGCAGATGATGAGAGAAACATGAGCAAAGAATGCTGAAACTCTCTTGTTTTCGATTCTGTTTCCTTGGTCCTTGAAAAAGGCATTTCCATGGTGTGGCAGCTGAAATAGAGCAACTAATCCCAGTGATGGAAGAGCATTCTTGTGGCTGTCATATGAGTCAGCAGACTGTGGTAAAGAATGGTAGCAAACCAAGCGTGTACCCTGAGCTGGTATCCTGCTGAGAACTACAGACGTTACGTCTCTGCTATTCCATGCAATTCAGTGGCCTTCATTAACTACCAAAGGTTTTGCCTTGGGGCACAACTGCATGTCCACCATGGAAAATAAATAAATTAATAAAATACCTAGAGTGAAATAGAGCAAGAAAATATATATTTTTGTTACTGAAACATGAAGTCCATCTCCCATGAAGGCAGAAAGTTCTCCTTGAAAAATCATTAGTATGCCTCTGGGATAAATGGCCTCTAGTTCTGTCAAGCAGCTACCTCTCTTCCGATTGGTTCTGTAAGGTTTGATACTATGATTCTATTTTTCATTTAAATATTTGACTGAAGTGTTGACATTTCAAAACTGCAAAATGAACTCAGAGTTATCAGCATCAATGCACTGACAATTAATGTAACTTGTTAAATCATTTTGCATCCGTGTCTTACTTTTATGAGGTTGTCATGGTCACAGATAACATCCCCAGCTGTGGAATCAATGATTTCAACACAGTGGATACAGAGAAAACAGCCTTCTATCCACACTTAGAAACTTGGTAGCTAGAAAAATTATTTATCACAGTGTTTATATCATCCTTTGTACAAATTTATTTAATTACTCCACTGAATTTTGCTGAACCTTAAAAGTAATTCTAACTTTACCATATTCTTAGCTTAAGCAACAGGAAACAACTGTTGCTGTGTTGATGCTAGTATATGCTATATTTTTAGTAATTATTTTTTCCTGACACTTAAGTTTAGCACAAATTTTTCCTCTTCCACACAAAACAGTGTTTATTCAGGGAAGGATGTCTAGAAATTATAAAGTATCATGTATGGCTTCCTGCTGCTGTGCACTGATCTGGGTCAGCATGAAGACTGTACCAGATAAGAACAGGGAGAACACAACTACACTGCCCTTCTGTGCCAGATCCCTTCCTGCACTGCAGCTGGCAGTCTAGTGCAACCTAGAGCAGCTTTAGTTTTACATTTGAAGCAGCTTTCTCTTAATTTGTACTGCCTCAAAAAATGAGCTGAAGTGTAAGAGACACTGCAACACACTGTCCAGAGATTATTGGCTAGCAATTAGCTAATTGTCTGGCACGTGTTTTTTGGCAGACATATGTAGAAAGGCAACCAATTTGTTTTGCAAATAATAAAAAACTTGCAGTGATAGTGAGCAGCTGCCAACGAATCGGCATCTGGAGCTTTCAACAAAGGCACACAAGGCTTCTGTCCAATTCATTGTTTGAGCCTGCCTCTCCAAAAGGTAGTCTCAGGAGTACTTCTCTGCCTATGTCATGGAAGCTGTTGCAGAAAATACCTGGATCTTCCCTGGAGCATGGTTCCTGGAGGATTTGGGCTGACTGGTTTTCATTGACCATGTACTGAGAGATGACAATATCCACTACCCCCTGCTAGAATCAACATTTTTAATCACTTTTAGAAAATCAAGCTATCAGGTGATTTGTGCACAATCTGCAGGTTTCCTCCCTTTCCGGTTGCTTCTAGGAGATGAAGACTCCAGGGAGTGCTGCATGTGTCAGGCAGCGTCACCTAGAAATAAGCAACCTCCCTCCTTGCTTCTCAGCTACATCTTTTTCACAGAAAACAATATACAGTAAATTGAAAATAAATCAAGCTGATACAGCAGCTGCCAGAAGTCCCACAGGTGCTGCACGGTTTTATGACTGAGTCATTATCTCTTTGTGCAGCTGTCTTCCTTAAAGCTATGAGAGCTTCTGCATGGCCAAAGGGCATATGTGACAGCAGCCTCGACATGCTCACCAGGTAGCTCCAGCTTCTCCTAACCCAGCTCCCTGCCCCTAAAGTCACTGCTGCCTGTGCCATATCTTCAGGCTAACCAATCCCGAGTCACTGGTTGGTTTCATCTCCCTATTCCAGCCTTTCCTGTGTGTCCTCTCACATTCTTGCAACTTTATGACAGCCTCTTGGCATCTCCCTCTTCTTCACAGCTGGTCTATCTTTTATCACCTACTTCATTCTAGGTAATGCTGGCAAGCGGATTAATCACTTCTCTCCTTCCCCTTCCATTTGCTTTTCTCGTTTACTTAAAAGCCAAGATGGTCACAAGCAGATTGCTGTCTTTTTATTCAGCAGGTAACTCTTGCTTCAGATTTATGATCTACCATTCAGTACAGTGTGTGGAAACTGCTCAGGATCCACATTCTGCTTCCTGTCAGGGTTGTTGGCTTCCCTGACAGGTTCAGTGGAACAAATGCTTTATAAAAGCTAAACCAAATGGTGGAAGGTAAGATGGGAGCATGTCCTATGCACATTAATCAGAAAACTAATTGGAGAATTATCAGACTTAAACTCATTGTGAATCCCCAGAGAATGTGATAGGTTGGAAGAGTACACCACTGAAAAACATTTAGGTGTTGATGCTCACTGCATAGGTTTCACTTCCTTGTCTACTTACCACATTAGTGCCCATTGTGAAGCTTTCCTGATTTTTAAAATGCCAAATAGGGCATTCAGGGAATACTTCCTCTCAAAGATGACCGTTGTCTCTTGTGTGCCTTAGTTGCAGTCACTTCAGTCACGAGTGATGGACTAAACCCCCAGTACTTATGGTCCATCACATTGCTGTTGACACACCAAAAGAGTACCCCTTTTCCCAGCAGAGAATATTACTCTTTCTGCAGGGCTGACAATTTGTTTCTTCCTCCAAAGAAAAGTCTCATTGCTTATATTGATGAAAAACCATCAGCATAACAAAAGAGTTGGCTTTAGGCAAGCAGCTAGAGGATTAATTACTTGAGAGAACCATATATTGGGACACCTTTTGGTCAGTTCTGAGTACATGGATACTTTGGAAATCCTGCATCAAAATAGATTATATTTTCTGCAGAGCCAGAATATCTGCCAAAAACTAGTAAAAAGCCACAACTCTGCTTAAAAGTACTACATTGAAAATGTCTGAAAAAATGAGGTTTGAGGTTGATTATGAAATACTATTCTGGGGAAGTAAGCTGGCAAAAAGTTTGAGAGGCCAGTTTTTAGGGGATTAAGTAACTTCAGATCCAATTCAGATGTGTCAACAAAAAGCTTATCCTTCACGCATCACTACCAAAATGTGAAATTCACACCCTTAGAAAAGCTTTAATTGGAAAAGCTACCACAGTACGTACTAATCAACCCTCTTCTTGACAGTCATTACAGATATGCCAACAGCTGAATGAGCATGAAGGCTGGGAACAAGGAAACTGCTGATAGCTTTTGGAAATATAAGGTCCACCTTAGAAAAAATATGTTCTAGGTAATGAATTTTGTACTTAGGGGAGAGGACTAAGGCTAAAATATGCAAACTAGGGACCAGGCTTCTGATTTTCCCTTCTTTTTTACGTGATTACTGCCTTTCTGCATATTATTCTTTCCCTTTTTAACAGTTGAATAAAACAGTTTCATAGATACGGAATGAGAAATCAAGCAACACACTTTTTGTCAGTTTATCAAAGACACTTTTCAAGTGAAAGCTGAGGCATAGTTCATAACATTTTTTTGTTCTAAGTAAGATTTCATTTATCATGCGAGGAAAGGGGGAAAAAAAAGGAAAATATTTCATAAACTAGTGTTCATATGGTTTAATGATACATCTACTTGTCAGCTCAGTACAGGAGACACTAAGTCTAAGTTTATAAAATGTTCATATAGAAATAAACCATAAGATGGGTAAAATTCAGGCTGTCAAAACCCACAGTGTTATTTCCTGAATGGTAAATCACTGAGAGTCATAGAGTACACAAAAAGTAACCAATTTATTCATCAGCATTTACAGAAATGAATAAGAGTTATGTAGTAGATATTTTGAGTAGGATGTTATAAAAATATTTGCCTAACATTCCACTCAGGGTTAGAAATAGATAACATGACATTATTTTTATTAGCACTGTTTTCATTCTGCTAATGCTTAAAACACCAAGAAAGAGTAGGAATCTTCAAAGGTACTGCACATACATATATTTACAGGACAAATAGATAAGCTGGTGAAAAAAAAAGGAAATAAAATGGATTACACTTATCTTAAATGCATCATGCCCAGGAAAAGTCTGCACCATTCCAGCTCTGTTTAACATCTTTGTAAGGAGCATGGACAGTGGGATTGAGTGCACCCTTAGCAAGCTTGGCAACACCAAGCTACATGATGTAGTCAACGTGCTGGAGGGAAAGGATGCAATCCAGAGGGACCTGGAAAGGATTGTGAGGTGGACATGTGCAAACCTCATGAAGTTAAACAAGGGCAAGTGCAAGGTCCTGCACCTGGGTCACAGTGACCCCTGGTACCAATACAGACTTGGGGATGAACAGATTGAGAGCAGCCCTGCTGAGTAGGACTTGAGGGTGCTGGTGGACAAGATCCTGAACAGGAGCTGGAAGTGTGCACTTGCAGCTCAGAAAGTCACCCAGATCCTGGGCTGCATCAAAAGCAGCATTGCCAGCAGGTCAAGGGAGGAGACTCTGCCCTCTACTTTGCTCCTGTGGGATCCCACCAGGAGTACTGTGTCCAGCTCTGGAGGCCCAACTTAAGAAGAATGTAAACCTCCTGTACTGAGTCCAGAGGAGAGCCACAAAGTTGACCAGAAGGCAGGGACTCCTCTCCTACAAAGAAAGATTGAGAGAGTTGGAATTATTCAATCTGGAGAAGACTCTGGAGAAACCTTAGAGCAGTTTTCCAGTACTTGAAGGGGTCCTACAAGAGAGCTGAAGAGGGACTTTTCGCAAGGCCATGTAGTAACAGGACAAGGCGGGAATAGCCTTAAACTGAAGGAGCGTAAGTTTGGATTAGCTATTATGGAGAAATTCTTTCCTGTGAGGGTGGTGAGGCACTGGAACAGGTTGCTCAGAGAACTTGTGTACTCCCCCATACCTGGAGATGTTCAAGATCAGGTTGGACAGGGTTTTGAGCAACCAGGTCTAGTGAGAGGTTCTCTGCCCATGGCAGGGGTTGGAAGTAGATGCTCTTTAAGGTTTCTTCCAACTCATTCTACAATTCTATGTAATTACCATGTCCATGTTCATCAGACTGGACTAGTGGAACATCTCAGCAGCAATCTGCACTATAAAACACCTAAAACTACCCAAGACTGGGTGTGTGACTAGGAGAGTGAAGCTATACAAGCTCTCAGAGCCAACACATAAACATTTTAAATTACCAATTCTGATTAGATTTACTGCTGATCATCATTTTCACCAGGGCAATCCATTTAGCATTAATTCTTACCAGTACTTGTGTGTGTGTGTGTGTGTGTGTGTTAAGGGAGTGTTTGGAATCTTATCGTGGGCCACAATTCTGTTCTCCTGAACGGTACCCAGATGGAGCCTGTGACTGTCAGGTCACGTATAAAGGATTTAGTGGAGGTGTAGTGTATCCATCAGCAGTTTCCAATCTGTGCATAAGACAAGATGTAGATGATGTTTTAGGGAGTGTAAGGTCCACTCAGCCTAACCACACAGCCCCGGGAGGGACCAGAGCACCAGCACATTGCTGCCTTCATATCTTGCATGCCTGAGAGCCCTGAGTACAAGCTGTCCTTGTGTCAGACTGCTCAGCTGGTGTCCACGATGGGACACCCACTGCAGCTGCCAATTCTCACAAGGCTGTTTTTTTGAAGCAAGGTCAGGCTGGCTCGGTCAGCACAAAAGGCACATTCATGCACCAGGAGCTGGATGCTTCTCAGTCTTGTTTGGGGCCTCAGTATCAGGCAGTTTTCAAATGTAAAAACTGGAAAAAGGTACTGAGACAGCTTTTGCTTTCCACAATAGTTTGAGAATTTTTCCAGACATGATCTGCCCTTGAAATTTCCTTTATCTGCTCTCAGTAAAGTAACAGTGTCCTATTTCAGATAAGGCTTTTAAAACAAATATAGGACCTCTTTGGTCAATACAGGATGCTGGGATTTACTTTTAAAAGTAAATAATAGTGTTTTAAGGTCCTTTTGCCTACCTTCTCAGCTACTTTCTTCTCTCTCTGTCATACTTCTAATAAAGTGCTCATCCAGATCACAGTAAGGGTCCTACCACAAGGACCTACCATTCTTTTTTAAAATAATTTCTAAATAGAGAACTTTCCTTTTTACTCCTTCTGTGTGGTGAGTTTTAGAGACCAGCCTTAAGATTATTTTATTCTTTCTTCCCCAAAGGCATACCAGTGCAGTAAGAATGTCTTGTATTTTTCGGTATTTTCCAACTCCCGGTCTCAGTGAATGTCCCACCTATACCCCAGCTTCATATCAGCGCAAGACTCTGTAACTTGCTACATCCTCCAGCACATCACAGACAGTAGTCTGTAGACAGCTTCAGGAATTTTCCTTCCTAAACACTATAAACAACTTGTAGGTAAAGTTAGTTCTTCATAGTCTGTGAAGTCTTATATATTAGCTCTTAAGGCTTAAAGGCTAGTCTCAGATGCCTTCTTTCCCCATCCATAAAATTATAATCCTATGAGTACCATTAATTTTTCAAGTTAATGTTGTCTTCAACTCCCACCATGGCAAAAGTAGGTTTGTCTTGTTATTTGCACCATGGAGTTTTTCCAGAAAGAACACTAACTTTGCCACAGGAATGGGGAAGGAGAGGAAAAGCCAAGCATTATTTATTGCCATAGCCTGGGGGTGTAAAAACAGACTGAGAATATCCTATTCCTCCTTTTTTCTTTTAAGGCTTTTCTATCATGATATTACTGTATAAAAGATTAATGTCTAGCTTTGGGGGTTTTCTTTCTCTTGTGGAGTTGAAAAACTCACTGTATTTAAATAGGAAGAGAAAAAATAGTTTTCTTAACTGCTACAGCACAAACTGCAGCATATGAAATTGTCCAGATGTTTCTCATGGTGTGAACGATCAGAATGCCTGACAGAATGGAAAGTCTTTGTGTGTACATTATATTGCAATATACAATTAGAAATGCCTGCTGAAAGGAAGCAAAAGAAGCTCCATCTCTGTTCAAAATCCCCGATGAGGGGTGTAGTGCTAGATTGTTCCTGTTTGTTCATGCTAGATTGTTCCTGTTTGTTCATATCATGCTTAACCCATGCATCTTCCTATCAAAAGGACTCCCCTACCAGGAAGATCTCTATATATAGCATTGACTTTTCTAGTTCCCCATAATCTAAGAAAATACAGTGAAGTCCCTGAAGTATGCTTCCCCCTGGACTCTTAAGTCCAGGATGAAACCAAGGCACGTTTTCAGAGAAATGTCTCCTATTTTGGAGAATCTCAGGGGATTCTTCTCTGGTACCTTCCTATTGTCTTCTTTCATTACTTCCTCATCCCATGACAAAGGAATTCCTTCCTATTGTCTTCTTTCATTATTTCCTCATCCTAGACAGAGGAATTCCTCCTTCTGGGTGAGCATGCCATTGTAGCACCCTCATAAGAGCATGTGCAATGCCCAACTTTTTGGGCATGCTGAGCAGCTACTGAAATGCACAGGAAAGTCTGCAGGCCTGCCTGATCAAACTCTTTTCCAGGCATGGAAGGGAGCTTTTTTTGGGGTTATCAGTGAAGCACGCACTATGGTAGTGGTACAGTGTTCTCTGAGATACTCAACCACTTCTGCTTTCAGCATGGGTCTTACAGAGGTTATGCCTTTCCGTCCTGGCAGAACACCATTATTTGCAAATTATGGGGTTCTTCTGTTAATGAGACTTGAAAAGCAAGAGGGATTTTCCACCTTCTTTTCTGCAACAGTTCTGATGATTATGGGGAGAAAGGACTATGTACAGAAAACAAAGTGGGTTCATTTATGACTGCTTAGCAAACACCTTTCTCTTCATTGCGGGACTCTATAAATATCTAGGCATTCAGGCTGTGCGTAACTCTGGATGAGGACATAGACACATACAGAGCAACACACTCTGTAGAAGGTGAATTACACATCTATGCTAGTTGGAGTGGGTTGCAAATAAAATGAACACCAGTTCTGGAAGAAATGTCTGGACTACATTTGGATGAATAATTACAGCCAGATGAAGCACAGTCTTTATTTTGATGTTAACTTTGTTAAATTAAATTAATTTAATTAATATTTAATATCTTAATTGATTTATCAAAAGACTGATAGTGATCTGGTTTTGTGGGGTTTTGTCAAGTGCATTTTCCTGGTGAGTCCTGTGCTGTTATCCATCCCCACTTCTGACTAATGCCATAAGGCAACACACTCTCTGAAGGGTACAGAAGCCCACAGCAGTCCTATGGGAGTGTCTACTCAGCAGTATCAGGTATGTGATTTATTCTGGTTCTCTGGTATTTATGGCTTGTGACAATTTGGTATCTTTTCAAACCTATTTGTCACTTAGTGAAAAGGTGCTAAACAGACTTGACATTTTCTCTTATTCTTTATGAGTACTGCATGCAGACATTGATCCAACAGGATTAGGTGAAAGACAGCTACAGAAAAGGAAAGTTTCAATCTATCTGACATGTCTGAAAGGTGTACCCAAGGACTATACCTGCTGTGTATATTCTTGCTTCAGTAAGAGAAACTTCTTTTGCACTAAAACTTTGTCTTGGTTCTGCCATTGTGTAAGCTCTGGGAAAACGCTGAAGTGTTCTGAGGTGTCATGGCTTCACTCCTTCAGTGTCTGATATTAGACTGTGTCAGAAAATATCTTTATTTTCATCTGATAGACTGATGGAATAAACACTTTTTCTTTGTGTCTTTCAGTCAAATTACTCTGTTGTGCTTGTTCATATCAATATCTTTCACATTAAATAAAAGCCATACATAATGTTGCTAAATATAAAGGCAATTCTCTAGTAAAAATTCTCAGTATGCATGACAGATCCTTTAAAAATTGACCTTTTACACATATCACTTCTGCATGGGGACTGTCAAATAGTTCCCTAGATTTAAGATTTATGCCAGAGAGTTTGAACTGGGCAGTTTGGGTTCACAGAATCATAGAATAGTCTGAGTTGGAAGGGACTTACAAAGATCACAAATCCAGCTCTTAAGTGAATGGCCCATATGGACATCAAACCCACAACCATCACATTATTAGCACCATGCTCTGACCAACTGAGCTAAATGGAAATATTCTCCACAAAACCAGAAAATCTCTGGCATTAAGTAAAATCTCTGATTTTCTCTGCATTTTTGCTTAGATTCAAGAAGTACTGTATTTTTTCTTAAAAGGTTTATAATTTGTTTTTTCACATAAAATGTGACATTTTCAATTAAAAATGGTTGATTTTTTTGTATAATTTCTTTTCTTGGGAAGAATTTCCATTTTTAAGACAATCCTAGTGGAAACCATCACACAAGACACTTGAGTTTGGTTTTCAGTTGTTCTTTGTTGGTTTTGTGCTTCTGTGGGAATTATAGAACCTAATGAGATGAATAAATGGATTTATAACAGGCTTATTACAATGAACACTTGCCAACATGTTCTCAGCTTGAAACATAGAGCTCTTAAGATTTAATTTTTAGCAGCCTTTCGCCAAAAGTTAAATTTAATTAGAACCCAATTATACTGAAATTGAGGTAACTGCTGAGGTAGTGCAATGGATACTCAGTCCCATATGGTCTAATTTATAATCCACAAGCACTTTGAAGAACTACCTTATTGTTTTCTCTATATTTATATGCATTTCCTATTAATGTGAATTAGAATTGCATGGCTGCTTTGCATGTATTTGAGAAAAAAATTTAAATAAAATCATATAAGGATGTCTATTTTACTATATATTTACTATGGCTTTATACTGCCAAGAATAAACATGCATAAATTCATGTTATATTTCAAGGCTTGAGAGTTTCTGTTGGAAAGATAAAGAGGAAAGTAAGAAAATCTTTCAGAAACACCAGTATCACCTTAATTCCTTTGTACAAATAAAAACCTTCCTAGAAAATACAAAATTAATTTTCCTATTTTGTACTCACAACAATGTGAGCCCAAAATAATGTTTCTGAACTCATGATTTCTAGTTATTCCAGACTTAAAATGAGGTCTTAACAAACATCTCTAAGCTATATGTGAATCCATTAACATAAAAGTTTCTAAAAAATCCCCAACAACAACAAAATAACAGAGATCCAGATTTTTTTCTTACCTTCACCATTTTTCTTTGAGGGAATTCTTGACACTTTTAAGGGCTTTTATCTGAGATTTCTAATTAATTACATGACTAGAACTTAGAGCAGAAAGCATCTTCATGCTCTTTCTCCATAAGGCACAACATAAGGTACAAGACAATGGGGGATCAGAAGGGTCAAAAACAGTAAGGAAAGAGAGGCCTGAACAAATGGCACTTCATGACCCATGCTCTAATAATTCTTGGTGAAATTTCAAGTCAAAAAATGCTGCAATTGCTTATTTTTTAAGGTTTAACAGGAAATGTTAACAATTAAATGGTAATTAATTACCTACCTGATTAGCATTTCCTACAAGTTAATTTGATGTGGACTTAGGTTAGTTTGTTAAGCTCAAGTTATTTTCTCCAAAAATTATTTTGTGTTTTCAAAATGGTTTCTGTAGGATAATAACCTATATTTTAAGAACAATCATCTGGATGATCAACATGATGACAAGGTTTGGCAGGTTACCTAAATGGCTCTAGGGTAACGAGTACTAAGTTTTGTGTTATGACCTAAAAATTTTCCCTTTTTTTGTAATGGAAAGCTCCTCTGATTTCCTCTCATTCTCTTACATATAAGAGGCTTAAAAACATATTTATTGTATCTATTTTCTCCAGTTACACATCTGATTGCAGATCTGACATGTCATGGGAATTGCCAACAGCTGTGCTTGTTGGCAGCTCAATGTCACTGAATGCTGATGCTGTACATCACCACGTAACTTCTCAGATCACACTTGCATCTACAATCCAAGCACTGCCACAGAAAGCTGATGAGTGTTCCTAAAGAGAAGGAAAGACTCTACAACCCACCATGCAAATGATAATTGATCTGCAACATTCATACAACCATAGAATTGTTAAGGTTGGAAAAGACCTCTAAGATCATCACGTCCAACCATCAACCCAGCAGCACCACCATATTCACCACTAAACCATGTCTTCAAGTGCCGTAGCCACATTTTCTGAACACTTCCAGGTATGGTGACTCCACCACTTCCCTTGGAAGTCTCCTTCAATGCTTTACAACCCCTTCTGTGATTTTTTTCCTAATAACCAATGTAAACCCTCCCTGGCACAACTTGAGGCCATTTCTTCTCATCCTGTCACTTGTTACCAGGGAGAAGAGACCAACACCCCCCTGGCTGCAACCTCCTTTCAGATACCTGTGGAGAGTGATAGGTCCCCCTGAGCCTCCTTTTCTCCAGGCTAAACAATCCCAGCTCCCTCAGCCACTTCTCATAAGACTTGTGCTCCAGGCCTTTCACCAGCTCCACTGCCCTTCTCTGGACCTTGTTCCAGCATCTCAATGTCTTCAATTCAGTGCTTGATTACACAATGTTGAAAACTACCAAAAAACTTCTTAGCAATGCTCTCCTTTTTTTTTAAGCCCAATTCAGGCTGCTACTGTCATTATAAAATAATCATAAAAACACATTTACATCCTTGAAGAGCAGTTCTGAAGTTGGTTAAATTCCTAGCATGTGCTTGCCCATTTGGGAGCCTCACAGGGTGTGATCATCAGCATACGTACATACTGTGTAAAAGGGCCGTTTCCTCCTCTCTGCACGTAGTCTCTGTTCTCTATTGCACTTGTGGGCAAAAGAGTCAAACTGGGAATTTGCATCTGCTCGGGTTTTAATAATATTATTCAGAAATACATCTTTATTAGCTGATTTTCTGGTCAGCCGCTGCTAAATCCTGTCCGGGTATAAGCTGATTTGAAGCTTTGATGTTTAATTGACAGGCATTCTTGAGCCTGTTTTTAGTACTGGTCAGTATGCTGGAAAATGCGGCCTGACTTCTTATGATACAAGCTGTCAGGGTGATCCAAACATTTGTTTGTTCCAATAAAGGCTAAACTCACAAAACTTCTCTTCTCTGTAAACAACACATAGCATTCAATAAAACCATAGTAAAAGGTCATTTTGTAAGTGGCAAAGCAAAGATCTCCACAATAAGTAGATACTGGATTTACAGTGACACTTACAATGTTTAGCTCCTTCCCTGTGCAATGGATAGAGAAGTGCTAGGGGAGTGGAAGGGTTTGCGGTCCTGGAAGTAACGATATCAATAATGTCCCACTCAAACATTAAGAAAGATGCACCACTGATTTTAGCCTTTTCTTCTTTATCAGTGCTCTAATCCACAGCTGAACCAGGCTTCTGGAGCAACCATTTATCATAGAATCTTGGAAGGGACCTTAAAAATAATCTATTTCCAATCACCCTGCCATGGACAGGGACACCTTTCACTAAAATAGATTGCACAGAGCTCCATCCAACCTGGTCTTGAACACTCACAAGGATGGGGCATCCACAACCTCTTTGGTAAACCTTTTCTGGTGCTTCACCACTTACTTTCAGTTTGAAGCCATTCTCCCTTGTTCTGTCACTATATGATCTTGTAAACAGTCTCTCTCCATCTTTCTCACAGGCTTTTTTTTTTACCCCTTGTACACCTGGGACTTCGCCAAACTACCATGACTTTTCAAACATCATGGGAAGTGACTTGGTAACTTCATCAGTCAATTCCCTCAGGACTCTGGGATACGTCTCATCGGGTCCCACTGACTTACATTCGAGTTCCTCAGGTGGTCATGAACCTGATCTTTACTTACAGTGGGATCATATTGATTATATTGCACTGTCTTGAGATCATATACACTTAGTTCTGAGTATAACTCCAGACTTTCAGTCTCATAAAATACATGCAAATTCTAGTTTGGCTCTTCTAGTCCTCTCCCTACATAACCTTGCAATATCCTTATCGTCCTTGCAAGTTACCTGACCCTGCTTCCAGAGATAACAGATTATCTTTTTTCCTCTAAATTCCAGCCTAACTTCTCTGTTTAATCAGGCTAGTATTTTTCCCTGATGACTTGTCTTTCTACAGTTAGGGGCAGCATGCTCCTGAATATTTAACAATTCCTTCTTAAAGCACATCCAGCCTTTCTGAACTCCTTTACACTTCAGAACTGACTACCAAGGGACTCCATAAATCAGGGTCCTGAACAGGCCAAAGTCTGCTCGTCGCTGTCCGGGAAGGTCTGCAGCAGGCCATACCAATGCAGGAAACCCAAACCACAACACTGGAAGTCCAAGGTAGAAGTTCTGCTGGTACCCCTCCTTATTTCACCCAGTACTGAAACTCTAACATTTCCTGGTCACTATGCCCAAGACAACCATGGACTAACAAATCACCCACCAGTCCTTCTTTGTTTACAAACAACAGCTCTAGCAGGACCACTCCTCTGTCAGGCTCATTTACCAACTGTGTTAGAAGTTGTCTTCCACCCACTCCAGGAACTTCCTAGACTGCTTCCTCTTTACTGTGTTGTATTTCCAGCAGACATCTGGCAAGTTGAAGTCCCCCATGAGTCAGCAACCATGAGACTTCTGCCAGCTGCTTGTAGAATGCCTTCTCCCTCTGTGTGTCCTGGTAGGGTGGAATATAACAGACTCCAACCACCATGATGTCCAGCCTGCTGACCTTCCCCCTGATCCAGGCCCACAGGCACATGCAGTTCCACCCCACCACCTCCCCTGCTTTGCCTGTCTCTTCTAAAGAGCTTACAGGTATCCATCGCAGCACTCTGGTCATGAAAGTCATCCCACCATGTTTCCATGATAGCAAATACATTTCTGTTGTACAATGGCTTCCAGCTCCTTGTGCTTGCTACCTATACTGTGTGTGTTGGTGTAGATGCACTTCCACTGGGCTAGTGGTTTTCTCCCCATCACAAGCCTGCTACCCCCTAGGCTGATCTCTAGTGAGCCTGGTCTTATCCCTTTCCCCTTCTGAGCCTGGTTTAAGACCTCTCAATCAGCCCTGCTAATTCATGACCATAGTTTCTGTGAATCTGTTTCTACTGTGTTAAGAAAAATGGGGCAGATCTGTTGTAAAGATTTGTCCTGTATTTTAAGTGAAGTGGCTTTGTTGAAGATAATTATCACATCACAGTGTAATGCTAAATGAGATACCTCAAGTCAGTTGAGAATTTAACCATACTGACATTTCAGGATTCAGCAGTGTATGTAATATTTCTAATATTGACTGGGTGGAGTGAGAAGATGCTATCAGACTTATTTTGTACTAGCTCTGGTCTATAAAAAAACAAATGTCTTACACTGAGGAAACAGTAATTACCTCTATTCTCTCATTTTTCAAAGACTGAGAAGAGATGGTAGTTTTCTCAGTCACAGCAAAAATATTTTTGAAAGAAACCATCTCAAAACTCGGGAGAAGAAGATAGACAAGAAATGTTGTTTCTGAAATAAGAAAATTTTCATAACAGAAAAAACCCCATGGTATTTTAACAACTGTTTTGGCATAGATCTCAGTGTAGTATGTGAAAAGCTGACATGATCTTATTTACAGATTTCCTTTGTTTCTTTGATGACAGTTAGAAGAAAATACTTCATAAAATGCATTCTAGAATCATTTTAATTGTTAGCAAGCAGAGTTGTCTGAAAATAGCTTTATACATACAGCTGTACTTATATACAATGTGTACAGAAGCACAGTAACAGACACTTCCAAAATATGCACATTGGGTTAGCAACACACTTAATAAAGCTCCAGACAGATTAACTAATTCCCCCACACCATGCTACAAGAATTTGAGAGGAGCTATATACAATTTAGTTTACTTTCTTGAAACAGACTTTAAATATTAGGTCTGGGAAATAATGAACCAAAACTGCTGATTTCCTGACAAAAAGGAGTTATAGTCTACCTCAGAACAGCTTTCCTTCACAACAAAAAGGAACAGATTGTAGCTTGTCGTTCTGCCAGAAAGCTGGCTCATACTGTTCACACCACACACGGCAATTTAAGACACTGAGTGGAGAGCATGAATCAAACAGAAGCATAAAATCTACTACAAATTAGATTATTATTTTTCCATTAGGGTACCTGTATCATCTGGTAATGTCCACATCAGAAAAATTCATTTAAGAAGTAAAAACCACAACGGATTTAGAAGTTCTGTGAAAGGCTATGCAGTGTAGAAAGACTGCCAAAAAATGAGGAGCAGGGAACAAAAAAACCCCTGCAGAAATAAAGAGAAAATTTGATTCAGTCAATGATATACATCAAGAATTGACAAAGGAAGACTTTAAGCTTTAGTGCTTTGCAGGTGTAAAATATTTGTGAGTGAAAAGGACTCAAGACTGATCAGAAGAGCAGAATTCAAAACTGTGTTTGGCATCCAGGAAGAATTAGTGGTATAAAATTAAAAAAAGAGTTCTAAGAACATGTGGGCTCACACAGAAAAAAGGCATGAAGAAAGAGGGGAGGCAAAATGGAGAAAAAGGAGGATGAGGCAGTGTTAAGCAGTTATGGGTATGTCCTGGTTCCAGCCAGAAAAGGGTTCATTTCTGCAGTAGCCAGGAGGGACATGGCCAGGACCCTGAGGTTATTCTATACTGCCTCATGCCAAAGCAGGGGGTGGGGGAGGCATGGGTTCCTTCCAGTCAGGCCGATGGTGAAGTGAGCAGCCCAGGTAGTGCCAAGTTCCCCGTGGTGAGCACTCGCATGAGAATCCTTCACCTCTTGTTACTAGTTTTAAGAACAGTCTGCTATTAATATTGTTGTTGCTACTGTTTGCTCCTTATTTCATTGCTGTTTCTAGTAAATAGTTGTCATGTTAACCCTTGATATTTACCTTTTGTGCCTCCAATTTCTTCTCTCCTTCCCACTGCAGGGGGAGGGAGAGAGGGAAGTGGGGAGTGAGACAGCGGCATGTGGTTTGGAGTGTTTCAGTGGTAACTAAATTGGGGAATGCCATCCCTAAACTGTGACAGGATGACAATATCCTAAACCATTCCACATAGATTTACAAGTTCATGTTAATCAGCTCCTTTGTATAAAGACTTCCAAGGAGCCACTGAAGCCACAGGGCAACTGCAACCAGCTAGGGTAGGCCATATGGAGCCAGTCTACACTGAACTTAGTAAGTTTTCTCATTTGAATGCTGCACACATCTTTAACTACATTGCATCCTCCTATAGCTCTCACCAACTGGACCATGCTGGTTGACATTAAGAACTTCAATCTGTTACTTTTCTTGTTGAGTGGTTACAACTGGGGATTTTTTTTTTTTCAGATAATTAGCTAGAACACTTTCTGATTACACCAGTATAACTTCTCACTGCTTTAAAAATTGGGGTAGGGATATAACTAGTCTTGAAGAAAGAGGAATTGAGAAAGAAATTTTGAACTTCAGGTAGCTCACAGAGTTACAAAGAGAACTAAATAAGCACAAGTGTATTATTAAGGACAAAGGGAACAGCAAACTGATATACTGCATTAGCACATTAGCTTTTGAAATTATAAGACTAGCAACTAATTCTGAAATCCCATCTGAATTTCTAGTGTACTTTCTAGTATTCACCTTAAAGAAGTCACTGCAGAAGTACAGGATACAGTATAGTGATAGAGACAGATCTGTACTGGAGCAGTTCCAACCAATTGTAAAGAAAAAGATACTTAAAATTACATTTGGCTCATGAACTGGCCATAAAATCTACTTCCTTTTTGTGCTTTTGTCTGCTATTACTGCCCCTTCTAAGGACACAGTGAGCATCTTCTCTCTGGAGCTCAGACACGAAAGCTACCCTCTCACCTGGCTTGGGAATGGTTATTTGTCAGATTCTATGCCACTGTATAAGGGGGAATCATCTCTGAAACCCCCCTCCAAAACTTTTATATGAACAGCCTTGCATAAGTAGCAGCAATAAGCTTCAGTCATTGTGTCACTTCACTGCCTGTGCTGACATGTGAGCTTTAAAGAAAAAATAAATTAAAAAGTAAAAGTTTAATTGAATCCAAAATGCCTAACAGTCTTAATCAGCAATGCTAGCACACACCATAGAGCTAAAATCATGCAAAATCTATTAAAGCAAAACACAAGCCTGGGTCAATATTCAGTTAAAAATACATTTTTTCAGATCAGAAAATCTAGACTTTTTAAAGCAATGTTGTATCAGATACACTGCTTTCCTTTATGTTAAACATGTATTAGCATCTCCTTTAAAGTACAATATGATGCCAGTCAGTTTTGTTTTCTCAATAAAACATACTCTTCAGTCTATCTAAGAGTCAGACTAGGTGTGAAATAACCTCAGACTGGCCAGAATTTAACAGATCGTCTCTTCTGAGGACTGTCAAAGAACAAGTGCCAAATGTGAGTTGCAAGCTGCAAAGGAAAAGTTCGGATTTGTTTCACAGTCAAAAATCACACCCATTAAATCATAATGACATTTCTTGTTTCAAGTTGTGCCCATTCAGTTGTGTCATTGTAGTTACTGTGTTCCTGGTATTGCTTTTCAGGGAAGTCATTTGAATGGCAGAAGAGTTGCACAAGAAGCTGGCAGATCTCTCTTTCCGAGCTTTCTTCCTGCAGCGAAGCTGGTTGTTGAAATGTCTTCTAAAACTCTCACTGAGAAAATACAGAGCAAATGGGTTGACACAAGAGTTGCAGAAGCTTAGCACTCGGGCCACTAAGGTAACGACCATATGTCCCATCGATGGATCGATCTTATTGTAATGAAAAGATCTGTACATGTATAGCACGTGGTTAGGAAACCAGCAGATAGCAAAGAAGCCAACAAAAACTAAAACAATTTTTGCCAGACGCTTCCGAGTTTCCATCTAAAAAGAGGAAGAGAATCCAAATTAACAACAACAAATAGAACTACCCCACATAACAGACTTAATTAAAATGTGTAGCATTTTGCTCTGCATTAGCTTCAACAATTATCATAAGTAAGGCCAGCAGAAATGCTTCCTTCAGGGCGTGAATTACTTTTGCTATCTCATTTACTTTCCTTTTCCTCTTTCAGTTTAATTTCAGTGAAAGATCTTAGCTGTTTGTAGTTACAGAAGATTGCTCTTTCTATATGATAACACAGAGCAAGAGTGATTCATGACCCAAGGAAACACTGACTTTTTAGCCTGTAAGCATGCACCAAAGGTTGTCATGAAACATAACCTTTTCTGACAAGATCTCAGTGCTTGGCTCGATAGTTTTAGTTAGAAAGCTATTTAGAAAGTGTTGGCTTCAAAATCTAGAGATATCATGAGATAGACATTACTAGGGTGTTAGCTATACAGTGGTACTTATATCCCTTTGTTTTTCACTGAGTGTCTCAGCTTGCACCTCTCCTAGAGAAACCACCAAAATTGCATTACACTGTCTGAAGCATCTTAATTCCAGGGTAAGGTGAAAGGCTCCATTAATTGCAATAACTTCACAAAATGTACCTTAATTGCAGTGCTAAGGTGCAACAGACTACAATGTAGATACTAAGAGTGGCTGAAAAGATGGCAGGATACAAGCCTACACCGTGGTTCCAAACTGAGAGAGGGAGATAAACTGACCAGGTAGCAGAGAGGCAGAAAGTTTCTCCATATTCCTCCTAAAAGATTTATTATGTATATCAGGCATGAAAGTTTTGCAAAGGAAGGAAAGTTTTCTACCCTGCTCAAATTTCTGGGAAAAAAATCAAGTGAATTTATTCTAACAGTTTTTCAAAATCTGTGAAATTAAATGGTTTTCTTGGGTCTATCTAAGCAAAAAACAGTGGGGAATTCAAAAAAGATGGGAAAAGTTCAAATTTGGTAGCATTTGCACTCAGACAGATTGCAAGAGCAGACTAAAAGGTGCAGAAGTATAGTGTGATTATTATACTTGGCCAAAAGAAACCTGAGCTGATAGCAATAGTCTGAATTTATTTCCTCTTGCTAGGAGATATGTAAGTACACCGGAATATTCTATTCTTCTGAGCCTCATAGATTAACAAAGAGAAAAAACTAAGTAGAATGAAAAAATGTGCTCTTATTTTGAAAATACATGTGAGTACAGAAATATGGTATAAATTAAATATTGTTTCCATCTAGAGGGTTCAGCCAAAAGGCTCTCTATATTTCACAGGGAAACAAAATAATACATGAAGTGCTAATATGTATGCCCTTTTGACAAGAAACAGACTAGAGCAGAAATGAAATGTTGCTCAAAAAGGACGTAAAGGAATGTAGACTTTCTAAAAGAATATGTGCATGCAAGGAGATTTCTTTGAGTATGAAAGCAGTTCTTTAAATTACTGGCAGAGAAAACTGCTCAAAACTGTTTAAATGGGCATAAATATTTTTCTCTATCAATAATAATGCTTTTGCAAAGTAGTTGAGGCACTTTCACTGCAAAAGCTGTTGTTTGTACATATGTGTGTTCCTGCTAATGTTGCTATCTTATTGCTTCCTGTGCCTTACAGAGAAGATTGGCTTTGTTCAGCATTTTAAAATGCTTTGTCTCAAAGGCATACAGAATCTATACCAAGAGTTTTATTGCATCTATAACAGAAGGGATATTAGAAAAGTGCAAGTTCAGTATTGTATCCAAGAAAGTCAAAAAAGGAATCACTTAATGCTCTATGTTTACATTTCCAGCACTCCTTCATCTGAGAAGAGTCTTAGATCCCCTATGTAAAATTTTCCCTGCCTGTCAGTTTTCTCATTTCCAAGCACAAATCAAAAGGGACAATTTTCAAAACAGTCATGTAAGATTTCTTTCCTAAAATGACTGCCTATAGAAATAGATGGAGCCACTGACATTAACTACAAAACATCATTCCTCAGTAAGAATACAAGTAATGGTTACAGTAACAGCACATACAAACATATATACCAGTCTCATTTACTGTTAGGGATGTGCATTGATGGCAATGAATTTATAATTTTCTTTGTTCACGTTCATTTACACACTGGGCTTAATACTGAGTAATTTCGAAAACAAGGAAAATTTTCAGATAATCCTTGACTTAGTTCATGTGGAAACTGAACTAATCCTCTGCAAAATCCAACAATTTGGATGTTGTAATTCATTGACTTTCATTTATAAGTGTATACAGCACACAAATCTTTTACTGGGATGTGAAAAGCAAATTGCTTACCTGTCTTTTGGAATTCTCACTGTGCTCCCCAGGGATGTTGTGAGCACTTTTTATTAAACTCTTTGCAATATGATAGTAGTAGATACTAATAATCACAAGAGGAACAAGGAAATACACAAGGAAAAGCAGCACAGAATGGATCTTTGGGTGCATGTCATCTGTCATGGGGTACGGTATGCATGCTGTGAAGGTGGCATTATCTGTGTCATTGATGTGAGCTAGTTCGGAGAACACTGCTTCAGGAACTGCTAGCAGCATGGAGATTACCCAGATGGCAGTGGCTTTAAGACAAGTCCATAGCACTGCACTGGAGGTCTGGATGTCCATTGGATTTACAATTGCTTTGTACCTGAAATTGATCAAAAAGCAGGTGCAAATTAAAAGGTATTCAAATTCAACATGTGATGAACAAGCTTACTTCATATCTTTGATTAAAATAATGTCATGTTTTTTCTTGTTTGAAATGTCAAGGGGCTTGCAATATTTCTTAAACTTGCATTCTCTGAATCTCTAACTTTTTTTGTACACACTCATCAGAGGAGGCAAAAGGAGCCCTGGATAGAACCTGTGGCTGTAGGTGACCATTCTGAGCCAGTGTGGTGAAAGTGAAGACTCAGCCATGGCCTTACCCTTTCCTTCTCCAAACGCCCCCAGCAAATCTCCAGATGTGCATCCTACATCCCATACTTCCACCTCACTCTGGTACCAGCATACGCTCACTTAGCATTTCCTTCCTTCTTTCCTTGGCTCCTGAAGCCCAGGGCTCTCTCCTGCTGCCACCACAACTTTCACACTCTAGGACGCTCCCAGCCCCCCTCAGAGGAATATATGCATCTTCACAAAGTCAGGCATAAATGACTCCCACTGGCCTGTGCAGAAAGTATTAAACTCTTACGTAAAGTAAACATTTCCGCATCAATAGTGGAAGCTGCTGCTCTACACTGCATTTTGGAAAACCATCTCATAATGTATGATTGCATACAAACCTTTGTGGAATTGATAATTTCATAGTCCTTGCAATGAAAACAGGAATAACTGCAGAGAATGAAAATACCACACTACAGCAATATAAAAGAAATTAATAGAAGTAGGCTTTGGTCAGGAATTTTTTATTTAAAAAAAAAAAAAACATTGCAGAAGGTGATAAAAAAATCAAACTTTCCTCAAGAAAATGCACATGCTGTAAGGACAAACAGAATTTGAGAAAAATATTTCAAGGCTACCTTAAAGTTCTACTTATTTATTTTACATTTTTTTTCATGTAAGTAAATTATGCTTTAATGTTTTTATTAAAAACTAAATCTTAAACAAAACATTTCATTTTGTCTAAGCTGTGGCAATATGGAAACTCGTGGGATTTTTTTAACTTCTTTAATTTTTTTGTTTCTACTTTCAGTTTGATTTGGGATGGCTGGGCTTTTTTCTGAAAGAGCAGAAGAAATGGAAAAAATTATACTTCTTTAATATTCAAAGAAAAGTTTAACAGGAAGAGGGGAGTCATGAGAGATTCATACACCAGGTACACAACTTTGTTCATTCTCACATGTTTGTAGTGAGTGGAGAAATACTTTCAAAGAGTGATTGAGATTTCAGGTATATTAAATCACGCTCTAGGGTGCTATTTTTTTTCTCTGTTAGCTACACAATGAGCTTAGATTAAGGAGAACAGTAACTTATATGCCTCTACTTTTTGATAAAATTCTATATTCATGCATATAGATGGATATAGGTACATATAGATGTACAAATATGTGCTGGTATGAGCACACGTCTAAACACTTACCAAGGATTAGTTTATACCCCAATATAACATCGTTGCTGAAGGGAATGCTGATAAACGGAGCTGTGATCCCAAATACCCCTTAGGGCTAATTTGCAGGTCCTGACACATAGTTCATAGCCCCCCAACACCTTAAGCAGATGTTTGCAGCTGGTTATGCCATGAATATGTCTGGAGCAAAGCGCTGTTGTGGTACCCAAGGAAACCTTTCCTTCAGAGAATGTGTGAGTCAAAATGTGCCTTGGGGTCCTCTTTCTCAGGATTGTGATAAATTGTTTAGTCACTAAATAATTAAAAATAATGGCTATTAATGTTCATATCCTCTCTAAATTCAGAGAGAGAATTTTTACTCTATTTTCACCATGATCATGGAGTAGAAAACAAAACTCAGCAAACTGTGTCTATTAATTTATATTTACCATTTCTTCTAACACACAGTGAGAAACTCCCTGGACACCAAGGTGTAAAGAAAGCCTTTATAATGCCATAGGAAGGACAGAAGCTTCTGCAAAAAGCATAAATACTCCCCAGCACAAACTATGACCTTATTATTCAGTAATTGCTTCCTATTGCTGTCTGCCTTTATTTCATTACATAAAGACAGACCCTCTATTTTTGAGGTGACGTCAAGTCCTTGCATCTGCTCATTTTTTAAAAAGTTTGCATTCTTAGGAAAGAGCTGGTTTGGGGATTTTGGGGCAGGGGGAGGGCATTGGATAAAAATAATGTTTTGTACTACAGTTTTTTTCCTCTACTTTTCCATTTCATTGTTTCAAAATATTTTGACCACAGTCCTACAACCCAAGAAAATGACCATGTCACAAATAATGGTTTTAGCAACAAATTGGCCTAGTTAGTCTCTAAATGGAAGACTTTTTCAGAAGTCTGTACATTAGCAGAAGATGTGACATATATTTGTACTTTGGCATATATTGCTGTTTCAGCAAATAGTAAAATAGTATGCTTTTCCCTGAGCCATGACTTACTTCAGGTTGGAAGGCATTGGAGCAGAGTGCTTTTTTTCACAAACAGCTGAGTTTAGCTCAAACACCACCCCCCCCACCCCCCACCCCCTTTAATTCTACTTGCTACTTTACTGACTACAAGGTGGCACTTTTCTTCCTAGGACTCAGCCCTCACACTACTCAGTGTCAACAGGAAGAAAAATGCACTAAATGCTTTACAAAACCTGTCATCCTGTTTATATCTTTGAAAAGCTATAGAGTGAAAAGAAACAGGTTACAAATATAATTAAATGTAAACTGAGTGTAATGAGAAGTGTTCCCAAAGAGAAAACCCAACCTCTCTCTTTGTGTAAACCAGTAAGGCTAAAACATACCACCAGTCATTCAAATCACAAAGACCATGTATTCTATCAATAAAAACCATGTCAGTAAATTAGACTAAGGGTGCAAATTAGTCGAATTAGTAAGTAAATTCATCTTTTACTTCACTGATGAAGAGCAAATTGTATGTTGCCATGAAGTTCAGGAAACAATTATAAATATGCATTTGGTTTTAATTAGAAGCCTTCTTGTAAATTCCATCTTCCTATATCCTCTATCATTATCACTGCTGACAAAGGGACCCCAACTCAGGAAACACTTCCTGTCTTTGGAGCTGTGGTTTCTGCCAACAGACACAAGTGCAAGCTTGCCCATTCTCATTCTGCAGACTGGTTTCCTTTTGTATAGTGGTTTTTTTTTCCATTTTAAAGCAGTCTCCTCCTTTCTACACAATCCCAAAATATATTGATGAAAAGAACATCCTCTTCCTCCTGCGTTATAACATTTTGCTACCTTCTAAACTCCAATCTATTTTATCTACTCCTAACCTTTGTTTTCAGAGACTTTCTAAAGGTATTTCTCAGCTTCAGTTTAGAATGGAAGGCTCTACTTCTGCCTCTGCTGCATCCAAAATGCAATTCCCCTCCCACACACTTGATTTCCAAAGAATCTGCTCCTTGACTAGGCCTAAGCTGTCCTTCCATTGCTTTGCTACTTTTTTCTAGAATACTTTGTTTTGATGACCTTTAAAAATTTTTAAAAGAAAAACCCAAAACAATTAGACAATACTTAGGCAGCCACTGGAAAATAGCCTGCCATTCTAACTAGATTTGCCTCAATATCTCCTTGCCCTTTTGATTCTGCATGGTCTGTTGTCCTTTCTTAAAAGCCCTTCAGGTCAAGGACTTTCTTCTCGTTTCTTTTTATATAGTACCTACCACAAATAGGACTCTAATTTATCACCTAGTTTCCTACATTACCTCACAGTGAAAAGAAATATAATAATGAAGTGTCATAAGCCAAGCAGAGACACAATTGAGGCAGGGCAGATTCATATTACTTTGCTTTAATTTTCATTTTAATCCTGGAGCTGGAGGGGTTGGTAATATTTGCCTTATTATAAATAAGCTTTTTAAAGTGATGTTGCTGTGCCGTAGTTCTATGTTTCCTGCCAACTAGAGTAATTCATCAAAACCATTCATATGTTAGTCTTTTACTGCGTCTCTGCATGGTGCTTTCAAACACAAAAATCCTAACATAAAGGCCTATAAACATATCTGAAAAGGAAACATGGTTTTATGATCAGTATTTGTTAAAAGTACTAATATCGTGTCCAGTTGTAGTCCACTCGACAAAAGTAGAATGAAATTTTGGATGAGACCAAAGCCCTTTTCCTTGTATGGGCAGTTCAATTGGCCCAACTCCAGTTGAATCATTAAGAGAACAATTTGTCTAGCTGAAAACAGTGTGGGATCATTTGATGTCCACTGTTGTGCGAACTTCTTTCACAACACACAAACTGACTGAGATTTGCATTATTCTATTTTGTTCTCATAAATCCTTCCAATGTAAAGCACATTTCCTAATTTTTGTTTTTTACAGGTAATATCAATATTTCTAATCTGTGCTTATCTCTTGAAAGCAGAGAATTGCTTTCACCCAGGAATGAGCATCTCTGAGGTCTGATAGTGAATATAATGAACAGTATTTGAAATGCAGACAAGAAGACCATGTGTAAACACACTTAAAATCAGTGTCAATGACATGTGCTCTGTGTTTCTCAGGGGGAAAAACTTAAGATTTTCCTAAGTGGAAGAAGTTTTCCATTCTGTAAAAATACACTCTTTTGAGCCAAAAACTATCAATAACGCTTCAACACTTGTTGATGATTTCTCCACCCTGAAAAGAATCAAACCAGAAGTTTCCCAGGATGGTGGAGGGGATTTTCTGCATGAAATATATTACCTGTCCTGCCCACCCGGTGTTTCAGAGGAGAAATTTTCTCTTTCCTTTTCATTTTTTCTTCTCTTTCTACATCTGCTACTTACTATTTGCCTCACATTAGCCAACTATGCTTCTTACAAGCTCATGCAAATCTTGCAATGCTGGTTTATTGCCTGCAATCCGTATTTTTAGTTCTACTTCTCTAAAGCCATTCATTTATAACAGCACTAATTAAAAGTACCATCCGTAATTTGTTCAATTCTGCTCCTGAAAGCAATATTAGTAAATTGTTTCACCAGATATTATTCACAAAATGTCTTATATGTCAGTATTTCCAGTAAATTTATATTTAAGTTTGATAATTTCAAGTCACTGATGAACATATTTTTACATATCTTAAGACAGACAAATAGGTCTTCAATGGAGTTGCAGTTTCTCTAAGTTTCTACTGTGAAAAGACGGAGGGAAGGGGAGGGGAGGTGGAGTGGAGGTGATGAGAGGAACCAAATCTAATAAATATGCTACATCTATATGAGTAAACTAAACATTGCCATAGTCTACTTTTAGGCCTGGATGCCAAGTGGCGTTGGCTGGACATCCATGACTATTTAATTAATTTCTTTAATATCCCACTACAAGACCACCACATCCAAACAAATTAGGCAGTTTACACTTCTGTTGGTAATGGCCCCTGAGCTTGTGTTTAATCTTGAATCATGCCTAGAAATTGTTTAGGAGAATACTGATGGACCCAAGTCAAAACCACATCATGGACCTCTCCAAAACCAGTTTGACAAGTGGCTGACTGCCAGTCCTCAGTCCAATGCTCTGGTACTCTAGAATATGGGTTTGTGCATAGATAAATAGATATACACATACATATGCATGTGCATAGAAAAAAACACTTTCAGCTGCCTGAAAGCATCATCCAAAAGCCTCACACAATGGCTGGCCCATCCCAACCCACTGTGCCCATTCTTTCTTGACTTTTAAAATAAGCAAGCAGTTGTATTTCCTCTGCTGTGCATCCCAGGAGCTCCCCAGATAGCACCTACTCTGTTTGCACCTAAGCTTCATTACAATCCTGAAACTAAACACAGAAAAGTTGAGGAGTCTGATCTCAAAGTTCTGTTTAAATAATGGCTGGGCACCAAAGTCATCAGCCTTCACAAAACTGCCAGGGCAAAGGCAGCTCTGGCACGTGCTTCTCCAGGAACAAAATGGAGCCATTCCTGCAGCAAGGGTGCCCAGGCCTGCTAGACAGGGGCTCAAATTTAGCATTTCACCTGTGAGGAGAGGACCATATTCTTAGCCCACTGCATCACATAAACCACTGAATATACTGTTTCCCATGGGGAACTATAAGGAAGCTTAGCACTTAGCCACTCTCTTGGCTTTTATCACCTTTATGGACCGTTCATCTCATTCCAACATTAATTTGGAATTCTGGATTTTGGATTCTGCTCTGGAGGAGTGAATGGGTTGAGGGGAAAGTCAGCACCTAGGCTAGATATTAGGCATTGCAATGTGTAGCCTGGACAAGCTTACGTAGGGTTTGGCTTTCCAGAACTTCCCCTAGTTCTCTGTTCCCCTTAAAAAAAAAAAACCAAACAAAAACAACTTAGAAAACCACAATTAACCTTGTTTGATCGTTTCAGGGTTTACATTCTCAATCTTGAAGGGTCCAAGGATTTTAAGAAGAGAGAAATCTATTTTTCCAAATGGGCTTGATCCAAATCCCCTGATACCCCTACCTTTAAGACTGACAAGACAGAGTTGCATGCTTGTCTACATGCTTACTATATGCTTACTGCATGTCTCCCAGCAAAAATATCTATACCTACTTGAATGAAAAAGATCTCATAAAATCATCACTGCTGGAACAGAAGGTCAATAAAAGTATCAGTTGCAGAAACTAAAGTGCCTGGAAGAAGAAATCCCAACTGTAAAATATGCTTAGTCCCAGTTTATCTTTATAAAATTTTTGCTCTTACAAAACAATTCCTCCCATTTCCTTGACGAATTCAGTTATATGCAGGCCATGGCAGATAACATACTGTTGTGGAGAACATTACATGGTCTGATGATTTCTAGAAATCTTACAAGCCAGGAAGAATTAAATAATCAAACCTCTATTAATATATCTAGAACAGACTTAGATTTTACCATTTGAGAATCTAGACCCTGAATCTCTAATTTCTAAATTCAGAAATAAGCAAATTCATTTATTTGCTCCAGTATTATCATGTAGAAGCTCTACTCTGTCACTTTTAAACACATTTCCAGCTCAATTTTATTTGTAACTTCTGATCTTGGTCTGCCCTGAAATCAGTGTAGATGGAAAATAAACAAGTACAGTCTGTGGCTAAAAAAAGGAATATAAAAACACTACAGAGGGAAAAGTTAATACAGTAATCCTTAAAATACAATCAAACAAACTTGGAGCCAAAATACAAGCATGAAACTAATAAAAAAATACTGTGAAAAGCTGGGGAAAAAAATGAAACAATATTTGGGATATTCATGAGACAGAAAAAACAAAATTTTATGAGATATAATGACAAGATATCAGAATAACCCATTTCTCTGATGTTTGTACACACACACCACTATTTAATTTTGATACATGCTCATGCAAAACTGGAAATACACAAATCTACATGCAGCAGATGCAATTATGAAAAGCTTATGTAGACTGTTTGTCTCATAGTTATTTTTTCTGATAGTTGAAAAGTTGTATCAACCAAATTCCAAAATATGCTTCTCTTCAATGGACACCAAAGTAGATTTCCTCTTATTTCCACAAATTTAATGAACTTTTAAGAACTCACTTGCTATTTGTAATTACGCTGTCAAATTAGGCTGAATTGCAGCATGGATTTAGAAGTTGCTAATGGAACATGGTTAGACCTAGGGATTGTGACTGCATATACCTTGTTTCATTAATACATATAAAAAACCCATTAAATAATGTAGCACCAGAAATATATAGTCTGGAAGAATGGCTCCGCAGCAAAACTCATATAAGAAATACACAAGTTCTTCTATAATTACACAATATAAAATGAAGATTCAATTAAATTATCCCTTTTCGGGAGGATATTGAAGAGTTCCATCACCCCGCACACATATAGAGAGATGTATTATTTATTCCCTAACAAATTTATCATGTGAAATCTTTTCCCTAGAGAAAGCACTGGTAGAGCATACTTGATCTTTGACATTCCTGAGGATCTGCTAAATGTAGACTTGAGAATTCCAACAGTCCCATTCATATTAACCCAGTGCAGTGTAATAGATAAGGGAATTGTGTACCATGTTATGCTGAGGGGCAAACAAATAAAATAAATGAATGGTGATTCACATGCTTGTTAAGAACTGGGCTGGATCTGCTGTTTAGAAGCTGTTTTGTCTGTCACAGACACGGGCTTTTACTGAATTGCTCAAAGCAGCAGGAAACAGGAGGGATGGTTTTGAAGCTGTTTCTCAGGTTTTAGGTTGCAGCCTACAAAAGGCAATGGGACACTGGCATTTACATTAGTCAGAGCGAAGTGGCTGCTGCCAGCACAACACCAGCACTGCACTGATCACTGACTAGGATAAACACCACAGCCATTTATTTCTCACTTTGCCATCCCCAGTCTAAGCTGTTTCTGTATGGGTTGGAGAGCACACGCAGGACACGCACAAAGGCAGGAGTTCAACAGATGCACGTGTTTGTATGAAGTTTGATAAACAGTTGCCTGACTTGGGAGGAAAATGTTATTTGCTGAGAAATCGTTTTCAGCTGTGCAATGACAGTCACAAAAGGAACTTCTCCAACAGCTGATTTGAATTGCTTGACTTGGACAATATTACCCTAGAATCGTTAACTCCTTAATCTACTCCAGACATAAAATTCTTTCTGCATTGTTGGGGAGGGGGTGGTTCTGCCAGCTCTTTTTTCTGGAGTATTTTACATCATATTCCTTTTATCTGCATAAAATGGATATAAATTATTAGAAAAATTGAGGGTGGGGACAGGCTTCACTGTTTAACTTGACAAAGGTGTTCTGGCAAGCTTTATTTTGTGAGTCAAGTTTGCACATATGAACTAAAAGGCAAGTTGAAAAAATGTGACAGATAAAGCTTGCCAAAACTCTCTTAAATTTCTTTTGCATTGACTGTTATTGCATAATTATAGCCATACAGTTACAGCCTACAGTGAGAGAAATATCTGAACCATCATTTATTTTAATGTCCTTCAGTAATTCATTCATTTAATACATTTACCTCAAGTGCTAGGGTTTCTAAAATATTTACTTACAGATCTCATAGTTCTACTTAGTCCATCTGTTTTTGTTTTCCTATCTACTATATACAGCTAAGGCATTGTTTATCCTCTTATACAGATAATTTTTCATTTTACCTTTGATTATTTTTTCTTTATTCTTTGGTTAGTTAGACGTAACATTCAAGATCTCATTTAATACTACTTTCCTATTAAGGACTCCTTAGTCCCTGAATATCAGCTGTTAGAGCTCAAAAGGAAATCATGTCCACTTTCCTGCTTCACCTGCTCCACTACATGTAATAAGAAATGAGGATTTCATGTTTTTTCAATCACTGTATTTCAGCCTGAATCAGCATCTGCCATAAGAAAAGAGGAAACTATAAATAAATTCTGAGAAAAGTAAAAAGAAGTTTTTATTAAGGTGACATTACTAATGAAAAACCCAAAGAAGTTGTTAGGGCAGCTTTTCACACTTCAGAACATTTCCAGAGTCTGCAAAAAAAAGGAGATAATAGACAGGCAAACTGAGCCAAAACAGATTTTGTTATCAGATGTCGCCAGAAGTCAGCACAGAGTACAAATTTGCAAAAGACATTTTTGGTTGTTTTTTTTTAAATACAGATTGCAGTCTTTGAAATCTAAAACAAATAAATAAAGAAATTTTTTTAACATAGAAGGATCAATTAGTTTAGCATTGCAAATCTATAGAATACATTTTAAGCATCTGAAGCACTATATTTAGCTATTTAAATATGAATTTAAATTTTCAAACTGTTACCTGTTAATCAAGTATTTGTCTCAGCAAAGGTGTCCTTATGTCACATTACTTAGGAAGAAAGCAAATATGATGCTATTCCTATTGTAGTAGGGTGAGTTCAGCTTTGCTGTCTCCATTAGGGTGCAGCAGAACTGCATTAGAGCTAACACATTCAAACCCTTCATTAGAAACAAAATTCAATGTAGGAAAAGAAACAGAATTAAATGTAATCATATTTTTACAGATCACATAAAAAATGAGGCATAAATTACAGCTAAAGAGAAAAGGAAAGACTACATGGAAGAAATCTAAAGCTGTTTGAAGGGGCTGCTATTTATTCCTCCAAAGGCTATTCATTCCACATGATTTGGCATTTTGTGGGTACCACACAATAATGCAGTAATGGCCAGAGGGGCACATTGTAGCACCCAGTCTTAATTCACTGCCCCCAAGCTGTCCACACCAAGGCTAAAATGCCACCCAGACCTCTAACTCTGAAAAGCATCCTGGAAACACTTTTCTGTATCTCCCCCCTTATGTTCTTAACATACCCAGACTCCTTCCCAGCCACAAAACAGCAAGATCTCTCACCCCGAGGAAAGGATGAGGAGCCCTATGGGCCCAGTTTGCCTTCTGAGCTAAATGTATGGTCCACCATGGACACAAATTGGAAAAACATTTCATGCAGCAGTGAGCAAGTTCATTGGATGGTTCCAATCAGGTTCATCCCTGGCTTCTGCCCTTTTTGCAGTGAGGAGATGCTGGCACACATTTTCCTCATGGGTGCCATGCTTCAGTCCCTCTGGCAATACTTCTCACTTCTTTATTTTTATCCTCCTTATCAAAGACCACACCAAGTCGTGAGACTTTCTCATTAACATCCATTAGTCCTGGCCAAAACTGCAGTCCATGGACCCTGGAGAAACAAGCTCATCAAGGCCCCATTTTTCATTTCTCATCCCACCACATGTTTAGGAAGTACATCCCTGGCCATCACCCACCAGCTCTGGGCATTTTCAGGGTGTACTGAGTGCTATTGGGAGTGTTCTGTCCTACACTCCCCTTAGTTCCCCTCTTTTTTCTTTTTTTGGTACATTTTTATCTTTCAGCCCTCTTCATTTTTTTCATTTGTCATCCACTCTATTAAGTTTTCTCTTTCTGTTATCCACCTTCTCTTTCTTCCTTGGTTTTATAAACAAGAGAACTACTTTGTTTTGTAGAGGAGATACAGTTTCTCCACAATAGAGAAAAATGAGTGGCCATGAGGAGCAGGGTTGCTGTCCCTACACATCTCCTGCGTGGCAGTAAGAAGGGACAGCTGGCTCAGCAGCACAGCTCCTGTGCTGCCTTCTCCATCCCATAGGAGAGGGAGATTGCATCCTGCTCTGACACCAAAACCCTGCACCACCAGGGCCACCACTGCATCATCTCTGCTGCCACCATCCTCACCTCCACCACTGACCTGCCCCAACACATGCCGGGCTGCAGCAGGGCACCACTCCCCATGCCTGGCAGCCAGACCTCCAGGAGCTCAGGGGTGGGAAGGACTAGCTGTTATTCCTGTGATGGGGAGGGCAACCTCAGGCAGATATGCTGCTAAATTCCATCTGCAAGTCTGCTCTAGGGAAGTCTGGAACATATTGTTAAAAATTACATATTACATTTGTACATACACACACAAAACCCCCCGAATTAAAACTCAAATAATCTCAGTACAAGATAATGAAGCTTCCAAGTAAAAGGTTGATGTTTGTCACACTGAAAGCATTACTGATGCTGAGAAGGACTTCTGTGACAAAAAAATCCATATGAAATACATGCAATTAGTACTACTTTTTCTTCCTTATAGCTTCAGTTTGTTGGTAACACTCATTCGGAGTTTGTAGCTTCTGTAGCTACTTCTGTTAAATGCATCACAAACATGGAAATTGTCATGCAGAACTTCCACATAAACAATAAGTGCTAATTACACTGTGGAAACCAAGACAACCTCCCTTACCCTAATTCACGCAGGCATGCTGCAAAGAATCCTAAACATTCCTAAATCTATTCTTAAGTGTAATCAGTGTCTGGCATTCTCTACAGTCCTGCTCTAACAGGGAGTAAAAAGCAGGAAAGGCTTTGATTATCCTATATTAAAATGTACTTTGAGCATTATCTGTGAAAGAAGGGGCCACTAAGAAGACATTTTGTACCAGACCAAACAGGCACTGGATTATAATGGAGCCCTCTTGGTGCCATCACTGCTTACAAATTGCTAACATCCTACACTAGATTCACTTATCTGGAGAAAAGAGTGCCCCCAGACAGGCCTCACCTCCTCAGCACCTCTTGGGTGCAGGATGCTGCCACCACTTCTGATCTGCCAGCGAAACCATCCACAAGTGATCTAGTTATGACATACATTAGAATCTGGCTACAGATGAGTGTGGCAGAAACCCCTCCACACCAGTGCCTCCCCTCTAGTTCAACACAAGTGTTGTACAAAGACCGTAGATTTGACTCCAACCCAAACTCCCCTGAAAGTTCAGCCAGCTTCACTCAGCAATCTCCTGGGCCCTAGGAGACTGGTCTCTGAAGTCAGTGGAAGATCTTCTGACTGGAAAATAAGGTTCTTGTTCCCAGTAACCTAAAATAAAACTACAAAGGTTAAAGAAACACTGTTAAATTTCTAGTTTAACCATTTCTGACACTGGCATATACTGTGGACTCCAAAATTCTGGAGGAATGTAGTTATTATGAGCTTATTTGGTCTCAGCACACAAACTGTAGCTGTTTTCTAGTATGTGCAGTTCTAGACGCATTAAGTGTAAACAGATTCAGCATTATAAACTCTTGGCTCTTTACTGATATAAAAAGGATATAAAATTATCTGGAAAACTAAACAATGAATGCTCCAAAGCTATATAAAAAGCAAATTAATGAATCCTTAAACATAAAATCACCAGCATTCCCTCACATTACATTTCACTAGAGAGATGATCTCCACTAACTTCTTCCCTTTTCAAATAAGATACCACAAGATTTTAAGGAGTGGAAGTAGAGCCAAAAGAGAACTGCAGGGTTTCCTTGTCTCTGTAAGGACAGATTTTTAACTACTATTTAAATGAGGTAATCAGAGAGTTACGGATGTTCACTTTAAGGTACGTTTTGCAAGCTCTCCTTCAAAACCATAATCCATTTTCACAAGTTACAAAGTCTTTATAGACAAGTATGTTAGGTCTTGATTCAAACACAACTGAGGTTAATGTTCACTGAAGACTACCCTCAGGTGGAACTAAACAATTTACTGAATTAGCTAAAAAAATTAATTACTTATCCTCTAGTAAAGAAAATAAAGGATTAAAAGTTTTAAAGAAACATTATTATAAGTATGAAGATATATTCCTGTATTTCAACCCTTCACATCATGCACCAATATAGTGCAGTGGCTCAGTTCAAAACCCAGCAAAAGAAAATGAGAGAATTTCTGGGGAGAAGAAATTAATATTTTCGTTTCTGGCCAAAAAACCTTGCTTAGATAAAAGAATAGTTTCACATAATTTAAGTTTGCAATTATGCTGCAAGATTTTGTCTTTCAGAGCCTGAAGCATAGTCCTACAGCCACTCAGTTGCTCTAAATTCCTTAAGTACCCATTCACAGTAACTGGGAGGAAAAACTGGGGATCCACCTCTTTGTTTCTTCCTAATTTGACAAGTACTGGAGATGAAAGTGTTACTTTCCAGTTTGTTTGGGGGTATTTTTTTTTTTTTTACTTTTCTAAAAGTTCAGAAGGTAAGAATAGTTTGAACAAAAGTTTAAGACTGACAATTACAAGAGAGAAATTTGGTGTCTCTGAATTCCCAGCAGCTAAACTAGTTCTGGCAGTCACCTCTGGTAACCTGCTGTTCTGCTAAGGCAAAGACACACATACACATGCATACACTTCCTCAGCAGAAACAAATAAATTGATTAAAAATACATCTGTGCCTAACTTGGTTTAAGTCACTCACTGCCTGTTCACATAACATACATAACTTGGCAGGGGTCACATCTGGCATCTAAAACCTTACTCTAATGAATAAGATTTCAATACATGGACTGTTACAGGACCATCCCAGAGGTGCAGAAAACAGGACTAAACCCAGTTCTTGCAGCTGACACCCTGGAAGCTGGGGGCCCAGACACAGACGTTTCCGGACACCCTTTAACTTCAATTAGTACCACTTGCCATCAGTTAGCGAGAGAAGAAGCATGGACACCTCACAGGTTGGAATGAGGGGACTGCAAACCAGGGATACCTTACCTAGGAGGGTGCTTTGCCTTTCATCTAGCTCCAGCTAGCCTTAGCCCAAGTTGCAGAGAGCTAAAGTGGCAGCCCAGCTTTCCTACCTGTCAGCACTGAGGGCGGTGAGGGTGAAGACAGAGACACCAACGGAAGTGAGCTGGATGACAGGGATGAGTTTGCAGCCCACTTCCCCAAAGAGCCACTCTTCAGAGAAATACCGGGAAGCATCCACAGGCACACAGGTCACCAGCAGGAGCAGATCGCCAGCCGCGAGGCTGGAGATGAAGATGTTGGGCACGCTTCTCATGGCACTGTTGGAAATGAAGATCTTCATAAGGGTGATGTTGCCCAGCAAGCCGACAGTGATGATGAGCAGGTAAAGTGAAGGGATCACACAGCGGATGATGAACATGGCCGTGGCTCTCCCCGGGGACAGCAGGGCTGTGTCGGGCGCCAGGTGGACACTCCCATTCTCCCCGAGGGGCACTGCTGTGAGCTCGGGCGGGGTCTCGGGCTCCATCCTCCAGCTTCGCGTGGACTGAAGGTCTCCAGTGCAAAGTGCAGTGGGAGCCACAGGAAAGCTTCACCTCTCTGCAAGTCAACCAACTTTCCCCCCTTCCCTACTGCCTTTCGTCCTCCCCCTTCTTTGCCGAGTTTTCTCCCTTAAGAAATGCAGAGGAATGTCCGCCGGCGCGGAAGGGAAATAAAAATTCCCATGCGGTGCCCCTCGGTTCTTCGGACAAGCCTCTCCCAGTGGGCAGGAGATCCTGAGCCTGGGGGGCGCAGAGAACGCCGTCGGGACAGCCGCCACCTGCCCGTGTCCCCGGGAGCGCCCTCGNCTCGCCCCAGCCCCGCGCCGCCGAGGTGGATCTTGCGGTGAAGGGAGAGGCGGATCCTGGAGCTGTTGCCGTCCTGCGGGGTCCCAGCCCCCGAGCGCGATGGGAACGACGGGGGGAGCGGGAGGGGCGAGGGAAGCTTCTCTCCCCGCCACTGCCCACCGCAAAGCAGCCCCCGCCGGGCTCTGCCCGGCAAACCGGAGAGCTCTCCGACACGCCGGACAGAACGCGGGATCCCCTCCGGAAACCCCTCTTTCAGCATCCTACCCAGGTGAAACCACTGTGTTTTGAAAAAGCAGGGTGGGGGGGAGCGAGGGGCTTGAGAATGAAGAGATTTTATTCCTGACATCCAGCTGGGGATTCTGCATAGATCCTATTCAAAGACATCACCTGTGTTTAAACTTTTAAGGTTTGATTTGTGAAGCTGCATTTCACAGTGGTCTTGACTATGGAAAGGGGGACAGGTGATGTGTTTTATCCATTACTTACTCTGCAAATAATATACACAGTGGAGAATGAATGTTGTTTGCCTCTTTGAAGACTAGCATTTGTCCCTAATGCTTCTTGCTTTTCAGTGAGGTAACGTCTTTTACTTCCGAGTGTCCGTACATGTATAGGCTTTCCAAACAGCTCCATCTGTTTCCAGCAGAAGCCATGAATGTAGGTAGCTGTGTAAATATGCTGAAAGACAGGCAGACCGACTGGACTGAAGTTTTCAAGATAAAATGTTAAGGCAGAAGAATAACACCATTTTCCAGTAACATGCTCTGCAGACTGATTCCTTTATTTCTTTTTGTTAAAAGGGAGGATGGATGAGCTTGTAGACAACTTGCTTGTTTATATTACTACAGCAGCTCTCTTGAAGTTCTGTAGGTTTATGACAGTTCTATGGAGAGTCTGACCACTGAAATACCAGAAGCAAAGCATGTCACATGTGCATGGCCTGTCCATGGCATGCTGTCAAGTGTACAAATTAAATCAGCGGTTTTTTTCTTAAATAAACTTTTACTAAGATTATCAAAGAAAAATAAATAATGTTACTTAAAATTTACACCTCTTTATATCTATTCATTGATCATTGTGACGCTTCTCACATCCATGAATATATAAACGTGTTCAAGTCATGTAAATTAATGATTCATATAATGCTGAATAATTTGTTAGAACCCAACCAGTGCTAGGCCTCAGAAAGGATCAGGCTAAATATTTCACCTTTACCCCTAAGCAGCTCATCAGAATCATCACGGAGCTCCTCTGGAGGTGATTCTTGTTACTGATCAAGTTTCCTCCACACGGTTCTAAATTCAACTATGCTCCTTCTGAGCAGTCTTACTGATGGCTTACACAGCTAAATTGCTGTGACTCTCTACTTTGCTGAGCATACATGAAATTTTCTGAGATCAACAATAGTCATGTTTCTGCTAACACTCCAAATCAGTCTTTTTTGTTCGCCTTGGCTGGGTCCAATATAAGTCTTTAACACTGTGACTTAAACTTTAACACTGAGAGTATGGTCCTTTTGCTAATTTGTATGAAAATGGGTTTATATATGAACAAACAATATGATTCCCATTGGGAGAATAGTTTAAATTCAACATGTCTTTATTACTGATTTTCTTGGGACAAGAGAAAGTTGAGTCTTTTTGCATGAATACCAACAAAAGAACACTTTAAAAACTTCTACTGGTATAAAGTTATTGCAGTTTACATGGAGAGAAGTGAGACCCCCTTGCTTTTTGTTGCACCACCACTCCTACTGCTGCCTTCCAGAAGAATTTCGTCTATCCTAGGGAATTTTATCTGTCCTTTAGTCGACAGGATGAATTTCTACGGTTGAGGAATTAGAAACATTTTCAGTGGAAATTTATATTCCTGGTTTTTATCAGTACTTGATTTTATCTACTCCATATTTTTCAGAACTCTGAACAGCAAGGAAATAAGCTTTGAAGAAAGTGAGTGTCTCCAGCTCAGGGAAAACAGAAAGTTAGATTATGCTTCTAATGTTGTTCAACAGATGCCTGCGTAAAGACAATGGGATACAGTTGAACAGTATGAATATCATTTCCTGCAGAGGTGGAAAGGCATGTGTGGGGAAGATCCACAGACCCTGACACAAACCAGTCAGAATTCAGATCTCCACGTACAAACTGTTCATCATTCTCTTTTCAAACAAGAGTCCACCTATGTCTTTAGATGTTATTTCAGATTACAGCCTAGAGACAATTTCACCGTGCAGCTGTGACACAGTACTTGGCACAACAGTGACAGAGAGTGCCACAGGTAAGTCTCCCCAGTGGGAAAGAAACTGCACAGGCACAATCAGCCACCACAGATGGAGTGCATCCAGGAGTGCAACACCATAGGGCAGAAACCACAACAACCTGGAAACATGAGAGGCAAATTCACTTTATCAGTAATTCCCAAATGTAGGGATTCAGAGTCAGTTCATGTAGGAATGAGGAACTCCACACATCTCACAAACGCCCTCTACCGAGAAGTGGGTCTCACAGGAAAAAACACTCTTTTCATACATTTATGCAGCTCAAGGCACTTGAAAATTCCAGGACTAATTCCAGATTTGCACATCTCAACATGTGTAGTCCCATGAAGAGCCAAGCGTATCTGCAACCAAAACTATCTGCAGTAAGCAGCCTTTAACTGTGTATGTGCACTTGCACATTAAATGAAAACCGGGTTCAAAAGGAGCCCTGGAAGTGATCATGTTTGAAGGCCTGATCATCAGTCAAATATTAAAAAGAAACAAGGCAACAACCAAGGAACAAATACTACTTGATTTTAAACACTGAGCACTAGGAACCAAATCTTCAATAAATTTTGTAATATCACACATTAGACCAGTAGATACAGCTGGAATAAGTGGGCATGCATTGTAGTAAAGAGTGACTTCTTCCAAACAGTCAAAAGTACACTAACCTTAAGTAACTCATGTTTTCTTTCTTGTTACTTCAATAGAGGCTTTCTTATTTTGATGGAGAGAACTCTTCAAACCAAAATGGAAATTCAGGTGCTTCCAGCACTAGACAAAGCTGGAAAACTGGCAGAAATGGCTTTCTCCAACATTCAGGCATGCAAGCTCTCTTTTGGTAAGCAAAACCTTATCTTATTGATACCAATTCAATTTTTTGTACCATTTTCATGGTGCCAGTTTTATTCATGGCATGGTGATAATAGGTGCCATTACATTTAACCACATTAATAAAGCAATGAATTGGGTGCTTAATGTTAAACATGCAGCTCATCCCTCTAAGCTCAACTGCAGCTTTATGCATGCATTTAGATTCCATTTGTTTTACGCTGATTATTCAGTAGGACTTCAACTCATTAAAAGGTTAAAGAGCACACCGCTGAGCTGCAAACTGAAGTCAAAAGCAAGGCTTCAGACTTACTTAGAAACAAATGTGATATCAACATCTTCCATCCCATTTGTCCACAATAGAGAACTAACAGACAGCTGCTCTTATAGATTCAAAACAAATAATGATTTTCTGTCAAGGAGGTCCCAAGGAATGGCTTGAGTTCCCTTGGCAGACTGCACTCAAAAGACTGCACAATGCCAGCTTACTCTACTTCCATCTCAAGTTATCCTCCTAATGTGGTGTTACGAAGCACATTATTGAACACACATCACAAAAGAAAAACATTGCTATTAGTTCCTCTTAGTGCGAAGATAATGGGATTCCTGTGCTTGAGCTCGCGTGACACTGGAGCCACTTCAAAGAAAGTGACAATTTTATTGTGGGCCCATTCATCACACTCAGTGGGATTTCACTACAGACACCCATGGGGTTTGTACTGGGTTTATCTGACAACCTCTCCAGAATTAATTTTTTTTTGTATTTCAATGCAGCTGTATTCCTTATGTTTTCCTAGAACAAAATCAGAACATTGCCAGCTAAGTCTTCTTTTAGCACCTTTATCACAGGACAGAAATTCAAGTTTCTATATTGCTCCTGAGGTTGATAGTTGATTGTCTTATATTAGACAATCCAGTCAGGTAAATAATCGTGATTCTCACCTAAAAATAAAAAGATACAAAGTAGCATTTGTAGTTATATAAAAATTGCAGCTTTTTACCTAAAATGTAATATTGTTTCTATCTATATATTGTTTGTGAATATCTATATATTGTTACATATTTCTATCTATATATTGTTCCTGAAATATTGTTTCTATCTATAGTGGAATCAAATGCTGACCAAACTTCATGGTTTCATGTTCATCATTTGATATGCAAATAATCACTACTGTACCAAGGATAATAAAAAGCATTGAAAGATCTATCTCCATTTAGAAACTAGGAGTTGTTGAGATTTCCTTTTGGGTTTTTAAACATTTCTATTTAAAGAGATCCTAATAAATACTAATACAACTATTTTTGAAGTACACTCAACAGCAGGTTTTCAACAGGCAATTCACATTTTAAAATAATTAAATTATTGAAATATTACTGATATTAAACATGCTGAACTGATTTAGTCATTTCATAGTATTGTGGGCACACTAAAATTGCATTTGGATGATAATTAAGCTCCATATGTATTATGTATTGAAAAACAATTCACTGTAACCACAATCACTGCGTTTTGGTGAAGGTGAGTCACACATCCTGAGAACCATAGCACTTTATTGCAAATCACACTACTGTGAGACATTATTGCTTTTAGTTCATTTGACATACACAAACCTCAGCATTCTGTCTATGCAGCAGAGCAGCAGATTACATTAAAAAAAGTTTGGAAACCCAATCTGAGTGCTACCGATAGAGCACATTTTACAGTACTCCAGGAGATACACATTTAATTAACTGCCTGAACTAGGAGCTAAGTAAATAACATGCATTTATTGGAGCACTCTTCAGCTTCTTTGTAATTTAGCTACTTCAGGAGGTGCAAGGCAGGTTCCCTTTACAAAGGGTGCTCTGATGTCTTACAACAGTTCTTTCAACCATGTCATTAATACAGTCATCGAGGCACCTTTTAGAGACCCAACAGCTAAATCCATACATAAAATGAACACTGATTCCCATCACTTCCCTTCTTCTGCCTGTTTCCATGCCTATGAGCATCCATGACAGAGGGAACAATGCTTTTGGATACATCAGCTTGAAGTCATGCTGCAGCCATTTACAAGGGAGGGTCTCTTTGAGTTTAGAGGCAAAAGAGTAACTACCCCTCTCTGGATTTGGTGACTGAATTTCACTTTCCTGTGCACGCCAAATAAACTACTGCATACCAGTGAGTGAATGACAAATTAGCATTTCCCCTTTACTGGTTTCCCATCTCCATTCTTCCTCTCTCCATCTTCTCATAAAACTCCCACTGGGTTCAAACTACTGAGTTGAAGTACTTCCTTGCGGCAATTTACCAGCAGGAGCGTCTGGCGCATGCATGGGCTCGCATGCACAGCTCTTCTGGAGCTCCTTCAACTTCACATACTGAGTATGCTGGCAAATTATTAATAGCAGTCATTGCCATTAAGTTATTTGTAGCAATTTAGAAGTGGTTAATATTATTTGTTTTAATTCAATTTCTGTTTCTTTGAATTCAGAATCGTGGATCTACAGCTTCCAAGTCCTGCTGCATCCTTTTTTAGTGGACTTAGTTAAAAAGTTAATAAGCTCTAGATGCTCCGGCTAGACGGGTCCCGGCTCTTCTCGCCGGCGGCAGCCCCGAGAGCGCTGCGCCGGGGCCTCAGCCGGGACGGGGATGGGGACCGGGGCGGGGAGCGGCTCCGGGGCCGGGTGGGGGTGATGGTCGGTACAGCGGGTACCCCGGGGTGGTGGTCAAAGGCCGGCGTGGGGCAGCGGGGCAGGGGCAGGTGCGCAGCCGGCGGCGGGGCGGCGGTGGCAGCCGGTGCTGCTGACGGTGCTGCCCAGGGAT
>VZRQ01010817.1:920905-1003456 GCA_013397975.1 Machaerirhynchus nigripectus
GTCCCGGCCGCCGGTCCCTCCCGCGGCCGGCAGCCGCTGCACCGGGCGGAGCGCTCCTCCCCTGCCCGCCCGGACTGCCCGTGGGATGTGCGGAGACGTGGGGGCGGGGGGAAGCCCCACCTCTGGGCGGTGCGGGGTGGTCGCGGTGTGCTTCGGCTGCCGCTGCAGCCCCACCCGCCTTTCATCTGCTCTGTGCTTGCAGAGTTAAAGCCTCTCCGCAGTCATAGCGCATATTCCGGCAGCCCCACTGCGTGCTCGTACGTGACCGTGTAAAGTGGCCTTGATGGGATAGTCCTAAGAAATATGGCAAAAAACAACATTCAAGAACCTTTTCAGGGTTTCTGTTCTCCTGAGAAGACCTTCTTTCTGTCCTGTGTAACCCTGAATAAGTATTTTGAATTTGAGAATCTCTAGTTCTGATAGCTGTGTTTTCCTTTTCCTTTTCTTCTTTCTCGGGATTCTCAAGGGGAGTGACTGGGTTACTATTTTTCTTCTTTCTCTGAAATGAACACAGCAAAACCTTGCTCTAAATCTTGCAAATTGATGTGTAGATTTTTCAAGCTGATGTGGCTTCTAAAATAATTAAGAAATGCAAGTTTGCTGTTAGACTCAGATACCTGTTACAGATAAGCCACACTTGGAAAGTGCCTAAGACTAGCAGATCACCAGAAATGTATGTTTATGTTGTTGACAACCCACCCTTAAGGGTAAGGAAGGTCTGTCATCACAGTGTTGGTATTTTTATTGAGATGCGAGGTCATTTGAGGGGTTTACTTGTCTTCAAGAATGAAACAAAAATAGATATAGAACTGGTAGTTTTTCTTTGTAAGGTGATCTTAACTTAGAAGAATGAAATCTTGAAATTCAGGTTTCAGATAGCTCTGAAAAAGCTGTCGTCTGAGTAATAGAAGAATATTTTACCTTTTCTGTGTTACACAGGAATAGTGCGCTAACGTGGAAAAGTGTAACCAGGAAGGTGAGGTAGCCACATATTAGAATACTGGATGTTCTCAGCAGTACTCGCTCTATTTACTGGAAAAACATAGGACAAGTGACATTGTGTGTGGTGGGAAGCACCAGCTAGGTCAAGTTGCACTGGGGGTTTGTTTGTTTTTCTTTATTTTTCGTTTTTTCTTTATTTTTTCTTTTATTTTCTTTATTTTTTGGGTTTTTCTGTCAGATGTAATACCCTGTCTGGCTGTACAAGAAAAAGATATGCATTAGTGTAGGTGATAAGATACATGTCTATTTTATACCAGAAATGTTTTAGTGTATGATCTCTAGTTTTCCTTGTCTTTTACATTCTAAAACTTAAGTCTTAGCATAGAGGGAAAAAAAGCCTGTATTGGATAGTTACCATTTTCTGTAAAGTCGCTTGCCTTGTCTGTCCTAAGTAGTCTGAAAGTATTATTTTTTCATTTGAGTACTTCAACACCTCTGATTCATTACTGAGTATAGCAAAGACTGTATTCTGTAGGTATCTTTTTCATTACAGTATCACATAAAGTAAAAAGCACTGACACCTCTTTTTCAAGTTAGGTCTTGCTCAGATCCTTTGTTTTTTTAAATACACAAAGGAGAAGAATTTGTTTTCACCAGTGTTCCACTGATGACACATTTCCTCCTGTGGTGGATGAGTTTGACTGGAGTGATGAAAATGCAGTACTCCTGTTCTGTAGTTGGTTTTGTCTTCATTTAGTTCTGGCTCTGAAGCAAAAGTAAGGTTTATGAACCATTAATTTTTAACGTAGTGGATTTGGAATAATTACATGGAATCCTAAGGTATTAATTATTAATATTGCTGCTATAAAAAAATGTACTGTATATACTCCTAGCATGCTGTGAACAGTAAAAGCTGTGCTAAAAAGATAGATTTTTAGAAGTGTAGATCTGGGGACACAAAAAATTTTCAGGATACCTTTCAGATAATGTTTTGAAAGCAACACGGATTTATGTAGGATTAAAGCAATGCTTCTCCTTAGACGCTTCAGTGAAAAAAGTGAGCATCTTTTTGTGGAGCCTTTGAAATGGGTTTCAGAGGAGCTCTATACCTTTTATATAATGTATTGTGTGGAAGGAATAGAGTGAGGAAACTCTGTGCCTGCTAGATCGTGTGGTGTTCTCGGTGCTGGCGCTTCTCCACCGGCCTCATCTGCAGGCACACACCTGGTACCCTGCATGTCCTGGGACCAGGAGGCTGGTGTGGCCTGTGTCTGTCACTATGCGTGGCCTGTGTCTGTCACTGTGCATGTCCCGGGACCAGGAGGCTGGTGTGGCCTGTGCCTGGAATCCTGCATCTCCCAGGACCAGGAGGCTGGTGAGCTACAGCAGAGTGCACTCTGTGGTAAAAGGCCATGTGATGGGACGGTGCTGCACGTTCCATCACAAGGCTGCTTGCACAGCCACACTGTGAGGGGGAACACTGGTTAGCTAGTGGATGTAACTACCAGTCTGAACAGTGATGTGTTTGTAGCTTTGGAATGTTGCCATAAATGGTTCATACCCAGAAAAAAGGTTTGGTCACAATATTATTAAAGTTGCCACAGCACAGTAGTTTGCAGTATGGGCATACCTGTCGCCCCAAGTTTTGCAGTCTTTCTGTGTTTTCATTCTTGTAGTAGAATTTCTCAGGCATTTTACTGTAAACATAAGGCCATGTTTACCTACCAGTATCTATTATTATCATTCATTTTGTTAGGAGGAGAAATATGATAGACTTTTGGTCTGACCAGTGTCATGGAGAGGTGGTAACCCCATCCTCCAATCCGTGGTTGTCTCTAAAAAGATATATAACTGACTAAATAAAGAGCCAGGCCTCTTCTTCCTGCTTCTTCCCCCCTTCTTCCTTCTTTTTGGCCCTTCCTTGCTCTCTCTTTTGGCCCTGGCTCCTATCTGACAGAACGGTGTCTGCGTGGTTCTTTCGTGTCTGAGTACGACACATACGTATGCTAGGTTTTGATTTATGTTAATTTTAGTTAAATTCCCCTTTTATATGTCTAATAGTGAGAGCTGTGACACATTAATTTGAGCATCAGAAGCAAGTGCACTCTGGCAAATTGTGTTTGCAACCTAAAATAATTGCTTTCTATAGCCTAGCAATAAAATTGTCAGAGAAACTACTTACTGCTCTTGTTAATTTTTTTTTCTCATCATAGGTGCAATAGGTGTACTCTTAAAGCTGGGAATTTATATGGCAGTCACATGTTTTATTTGCATACACCATTTAAATTTTTTTTTCTCTTGTGTTGTAGTGCATTTTAAGCATTAAGCTAGATTAAATCAGTAATGCCACCTAAAGAAAATGCTGTAGTCCTTCTCTGGCCTCATTCCCAACCCTAGAGTGGTTTGGAAGCAAATGTTGATGTAATTGTATGATGAAAGACAATAATAAACTATTTTTCAGCCAGGCCAATTCACTGCTACTTGAACAGCTTTGTTCCCGCACAGACAAAGACAAGGAACAAGACACAGTGGCTTGGGGCGAAGGCAGGACTCCTGCTTTTTTGGTATTGCTGGCATATGTTGATTTACAGAAACTGTAATTTAATTACCATTAATCTGTTTTACACAGTATAAATAGCTGCAGCAGGGATTATTTGTCTTTTTCAATAGCCACATAATTTTCCACATGAAAAATAAAATGTTGAACATTGATTTTTTTTACACTATAACACAACACTTTTTGTTGTAGTACTTCCACACTGCAAAAATTAAAAAACTGGCTTATTACTGGTAATCCTGTGAAATCCTTGCAAAACCTTCATGCTTAACCTCATTTTTAGTTAATCAGATTCAAAGCAGAATATGATCAGTAGCTTTAGATATTGTGTGTAAACTGTTACCTTTTTTAGCCCTATCTACTGTTAGTAGATGGACATAATTGATTGAAGTAATTAAAATGCATGTTTTTCCTGACAGTGTGTACCATAAATTCACATGGTTGTAACATTTGTTCTACCCAGAACAGAGACTGTAGAGAGATAAAGAAACCAGGTGTTTTTTTTAAAAGCTTTTTAAAGGGCATGATCTCACAAAATAATTCTCCTTTTAAAGAGATTAGATACTTAATGGTTACTGTAAGTGTCCAGCACAGTGGTAATCTACTACTTTATTTTAAATGCTTTCCTCCCCATATGATACTTCTTTTCACTTTTGTATTTTTTGTTAATCAGTGTCATTAAGTATGGAGCTATTTCAGGTTCAGTAAAGGTCAGTTTATTCAGCAGGTGTAAGGGAATACCAGAATAGAATGCTACATTGGTTGCCTAGCAAAAGTCAAGTAAGTAATTGGTAGTCAATAAAATAACTTCTTATGTTAAAAACTTACATGAGTCTGACTGTTTGACCACTTTGAGATGTTATCTTGCAGACACAAGGAGGCAGACTCTGATAAAAAAAATCTCTGGCCTGTAATAACTGAAGAAGTCATATATCCAACTGTGGCCTTGGCAGTTTGACTGATAAGTCTGGGGACTTTTTTAATTGCAGGGTTTGAGAGGTAGCTGTATCTTCCAAAAACTTCAAGTTTAGAGTTTAAAGCAAGATCTTCCCTAATGGATGTTGTTTCAGCCTTCCCTCTTCGCAAAGATGATTGGTAGTCTATACTACTGGACATTGATGTTCTAATTCAAAAGTATTGAGAGAATGCCAGTGAGTTGCCAGAAAAGGACTGATGTTTCATGAACAGTATTTAGTCAGTGAATCCAACGTGAGAAATTATGATTCTAGTAACTTTCAAAAAGCAAAGCGTGGTGATTTTTGCTTTACAGTTTAGTAAACGTCAGCAAACAATCATGTAAGATCAGTAGATTTGATCCGTATGAAAGAGGTGTGAGAAAATCTTCAATTTTTAATTGTTGAGATGGAAAAGCATCAGATTCCAAAGGATCATACTCTTGTATTGACCTGATTCTGATTTTGTGAGATCAAGCAGGAGAGAAAAGCAAGAGACAATTTTTTTTTCCACAACTAGTTGACAGCCTCTTGAACTAAAAGACATTCAGCTTTTAACAGAAATATCCATCTGTTAAATGTGACTGGTTTTTCATGTTCAAGTGTAGTCAGACACCTATGAAACAAGCTTCTCTTTGCATACGAATTCTAAGAGATTATTATTATTATTATTATTATTATTATTACAGAAAAGATAGACTGTAGAGTTCATGGCCTGACTAAGAATTTGGGAAATATAGTTACTGTGCAATTTTACAACTCAAACACCGTTATTTTTTACCGATCCTTCCTTAGAGCAGAGGACAAATAATAGTCAAATATTTTAATTGAGCTTTTAAATTTTTCAACTTTTTATTGTATCTTGATGCATTTTGAATTATTAATTTAGAAGGTGCATGTAATTAAGAAGTATTAATAAAATTAAAAGTAACTGGTATTTGCTGTATTTGGAGAGATTCAGCACGTGCTTAATGACTCCATTTATACTGGAACATTGTGGAATTGAAATGCTTAAAAGAGTGTGCTTGTAACATTCCTTATCTAGTATGATCCAATCCCTGAGCTTTCCAGTTTAAATACTCATCTTTTATATTAGTTTTATATAGTCCATTTGTAACAGTACATTTTCCATATTCTCATATTGCTGATGGCAGAAAACTGTTTTGTGGGCTACTAATACAGCAAATGTTTTAAAGGCTTTTATTAGAGCTCGCATACAGAAGAATAGATTTAGGCTCTTCTTTACTCAGGGTAAGTGGTCAGATATTTAAGTAAATACCGATTTCATAGTGTACTGTGAGTCTTGTTTTGATTCTGCTATGAGTATAAGCTAAAACTTTTTCTCAATTTATGCTTTTCCCATTGCTGTCTCTTTTTTTTCAGTCTTTATTTGCTCTGATTATTTCCAAGATTTGTAACTGGGGAAGACTGTGCTCCTAAAACTGCTTTGTCTGCAGAGGCAGAAAAACTAAAAGGTGGTAGGAATAATGAAGAGAATTATATAAACCACACAGTCCTCAAAGCAAACTGTGGGTGTTGGCAAAAATCAAGATGATATTAACTATTGTGTAGTATTTTGGGCACTTGCTTTGATTACATAGGTAATATTTTAAAATAATCTGTTCTGATGGAGATATGAAAGAGAACATAAAATAGAACAAGTGTACTTTAGAGATTGTAATCTTTTCTGAGTTACATGTATTTGTATAAAACTCATAAATTTCATTTGTGTGATGTAAATATACTAAGGTGCCTTTTTCCCACCACATAATTCACCATTTTTTGGAACGTGTTTATTGAACTCGAACCTGTGGAAGTAGATTTAACAACTGTCTTTTCCTGCCTGAGGTTTGCTGCTGCCTTTGAAGAAGGGATGCATGAAAATCAACATTCTGATTTGCAGAATCACAGAACTATTGAGGTTGAAGGGCTTTGTACGCCACCTCGTACAATCCCCTGCTCAGAGCATAATCACTAGGGCAGGTTGGTCAGGACTGTGTGCAGGAACGTTTTTGAACATCCGCAACGATGGCAACTCCACAAGTGCTGGGAGCAACCCGTTCCAGTGTGTGATTACCCAGACACTAGAAGATTTTTCTTATGTTTAAATGGGATTTCTTGTATTTGATTTTGAGCCCATTACCTCTTGTCCTGTCAGTAGGCACCACTGAGAATGGTCTGACTTTGTCTTCACTCCCCACTGCCCCCTTCCTCACATCAGGTATTTATGTATATTGGTAAGACTCTCTGATCCTTTGCTTTTCAAGACTTAAACAATCTGAGCTCTCTGCCTCTCCTGGTGCGACAGACATTCCTAGCCTTTCATCAGCTTTGTGGCCCTTCCAATGTCTCATATTGGGGACCCAGGACTGCAGGTGTGGCACACAAGTGCTGAGTAGAATGGAAAGATCCCTTGCCTCAATCTCCTGGCAACACTTCTCCTAATGCAGCTGTGGATGCTGTTAGCCATAAGGTCAGAAGTGCACTTTGGAAGCTTATCTCATGGTCATCTAGGGTGCTTTGGTTCACCTCACAGAGTAGTTTAAAGACATGAAATAGGCTTCTTCCAGTTTAAACTAAATGAGAGGGTGTTTCAGATTTGTGCTCTAATCACTATAAGCTGTTTTATACTCATGACTTGACCACAGCTAATCCAGAGTAGCTGCCCTCTCCTCTTTTCACATTCTGGAGATCTCAATTGCTATAAATCCCATGTTTAATGTAGTTTTTCTGTTTTAATTGGAAATATTTTATTTTCTTTATTTAACTGTAGAGGCAAGCTTTAAAAAATATGGGTAGTTCAAATACTGTAGAAAAGCTTAGAAGCTTATGAATTGTACATATAATTCTCTTACTCAAATTTTACAAGACCAAAATAAATCCTTAAACCAGACTGAAGTGTGGAAGTGTAGAATACAGTCATTTCCTGAGATTCATGGTAGGTATTACTATGTTATTTGTTTTTTCATCTAACCTTAAGAGTTACCAGTCATGTTTGTCATTGGAAATTTTGTTATAGCTTGTCTATAAGTTGCTATTATTATTAGTAGTAGTAGTAGTAGTAGTAGCATTAATATTATTATTGAATTGTAAGGGGACTTACTCTAACTTTCAGGAGTTTTAAGACGCAATTGAGATAATTTTGACCTGACAAAATTTGTCTAGCATGTAACATACTATACTGTTATCTACCCATTTCCTTCAGTAAGATTTAAAATACTATAAAAGAATCTGAAGGGGCAAGAGGGTGATGATGCTATCTTCTTTTGAGTTTCTTAATTATATTTATTAAAGTCTTCATTTCCCCCACTTTTGCATTAGATTTTTTTCCTTACATTTTTCCTTAAGTTAATTTTACTTGAAAATAAGTATTTGAAAGTAATTCAGTTTCTTGGAATGTTGTAGATTTTCAGTTGATGCTGCCAGCCTAATGTCTTGTCTTTTGCCTGTTTCCTTTGGCATCATGTAATGAAGAGACAGTGTAAGGCCTTCCAAGTCTGTTAATATGTTAAATCTATTTTTAAAAGTCTTTGAATTCAGGCAGCTTGGACTTAGCCATGTAGAAATATCATATATTTATGATCTGCATGCAGAAATTACATGATTGAAATATGACACATTAGTGTTCATGAAAGCAAAAATAATTCATTTTTATATGAAAATATGTTTCCAGTAATTTTGGATTTGAGTAGAATCCAATTTAATGTCTTTGTTCCCCTTGCTTCCCACATTTGTATTCCAGCTGTTGGCTTCCTGTACCAAGCATTTAACAAACGTTTTTCTGTCAGTGGTTTGACAAAGGGAAGAGGAAGATGTAGAATATGAATGAGTAATAAATTACGGCCTGGAAAAGCTTTCATCCCTTAATCAGAATCAAAATATGGCTAAAATTTATTGCAATGTTATTTGTTACTATTTTATGTCAGTTTGTTACTATAAAATGTCAAAAATATTCCAGTTGCTAATAATTTATTTTCTATGCTAGAGAATTAAATACACACAGGGAAAAAGAAGTATAATCTTTTCACCCTGTTAGATGTGGAAAAAGAAAGATGGATAGTAGGACAGAATTTAGAAGATAGAGAATCAACCTATTGTGCATGCTTGCTGGCTGGAACTTTGGTTCTCCAGTATTTTTTACTTGGCACAAAGTTAGTTTAAAATGGGAGTGAGGGGAGTTTCAGTTGTTATCCAAACATAAATCTGGAGTAACTTACTGTGTATGAGGAGTGAATGTCTGGCACATACTAAAGACAAAATACTTGCTCTGAAATTGTGCTGTGTATTAGCAAAGGAAAAATAACATGGTATTACGTGACATAAATAAAGGGAGAGAAGTTTCTGTAAAGCTCACTGTATAATTCCAGCCAGCACACCCACACTTAGTATTTACTGAACAAAGATTAAGGGCAGCAAATCAAGATGTATATTTTTTAGTTGTCTTGGCATAACATTTTTGTGAGAATGATTATTTGCCAAGTCTTTATGAATTCGAAGATAAATGTCCTGTCTGCAAACTCTCTTAGTTAATAATTGGCAAGACAGTTGTGTCTTTGTGTGTAAAATTACAAGTGACTTTAGCTCTACTTAAAATGTTATTTAATATTTAAACATTAGCTCTATGTAGTCTCCTTTACCTCCTTAGTACTTTACTTTATGCACATACTATACTGCTTTGTTGGCCATATAAAAGTCTTTTTTGCTACTTGGTTTGAATAGAGAGAGGCAAAAAATAGTTGTATTAAAAGCTGAGTGCGTAAAACAAAAAGGAGGAATAATTTCATTCACCTGTTTGTTTCCAGATATTCCAGATCTTCGTCATAAATCGTGAAGGAAGATAAGAATTACGGGTCATTTAATTCCAAGATTGTCTACATTCTTGATATACTCCATTTAGGCTTTAAAAACTTGAAAACTTTTGCAGCTACAATGTGTGGGTTTAGTTGTCTTCAACATTTCCAGAAGCTTGGCTGGTCACAGGGGATTTTTTTTATCAGAAGTTCCTAAGCAAATGGCTCCTGTAAGTCGAGTTCTTTAGTTTTAACAGTATATCGCTGGTCATTAGGGACATGCACTTTAAACATTTTTTTCAATGTATGAAAAGAAGTCCTGAAGCGAAAACGGAAATGATTTTGATGTAAAATGACCTTTCAAGTATGGTATTCTATAAGGTAAAACAATGCATTTGTAATACAGAACACTAAGAGGATTTCTTTCGTGGCGTCTATACTCTTCAGGAGATTACCTTCCACTTATTAGAAATGGAACCACTTCCATTAAAGCAAAAGTTTTGGGACTTAGCAAGCATAGTAATAATACTGTCCAGTGCTTTTGCAAAATTACAGAAACCAGAACAGCTGTATATAATGGAATGTTAATAATTTGTTTTCTTTTAGATGTGGGGGAAGGGGGCAACTGAACATGTCACTGTTGACTTTCTTAGGGGAGATGTTTGACGTGGTAAACTTTTGGCCTCTTGCTTACGAATTATTTGCTACTGAGATTACCTGTCAACATAAATATGGAAGACAGTTCTTTGACCATTAATTACCAGTTTAAAATTTGATTTATATTAACACAGGAAAGATATGTTTTCCCCTTGCTGCTTAAAATTTAGTAATGAAGTGATTTTGCCCATTTGCTGCAAGTTAGGCAGGAAAAGGACATTAATAGATTTCCTGCAGTAGGTGAAAACATATTTTTCAGTTGTTATCATGTATCTTTACAATAAGTAATACCTGTGTGATCAAGCACACACAAAATAAAAGATATGCAAGAGAACACCTTAATTGGCAAAGGTAGTAGCATCAAAACCAACAGTCTTAAAGATAGCCGTCATGTAGAATACGTGGGACATTTCAAAATTAGAACAGAGAGGTTGACAGAAGACACAGACGTGGAAGAACTTGTGTTTGGAAATAAACTAAATTTTTTTCCCTAGGAATCTGATACAGTAATACTCAAAAATGGAAAGAGAAGAACTAGTAGACACTTCTTATTGCCAGCAATAAGGCAAAGGCTTGCTTACTGCTTTCAGATTCATTCCCATGTTGCTCTTCATACAGATAATTTCAGAAGCAAAGTTTCAAAACATTAAGATTATTATATTTATTTCAGTAGTGTCTTTAAAGATAAATACCACATTATTTCGTCCTCTGCCTATCTTGTTTCTGTTCCAAGAAATCTCTAGTTCTTTCAGTTTTTCAACTATTTCTATTACATTTCTATAATTTCTATTTCAACTGTATTTCTATAACAACTATTTTCAACTATTTCAACCTTCTGTTTGCTTGGTAAGTTTAATGATAGAGGTTTTCAATCCTAAAGCCCTACTTTTGACTAGAGCAGCACTGAGTAAAGCAGTAAGTGTACCTAAATATACTTAACAACATTCTGTGTGTCACTGATGAGATTCAGACTGTGGAGAGTGCTCTTTTTTTCTGTATTTTCAGTTCATCAAGTGAAACTGATGTTCATGGAGATTGACTCGTAGTGTCTGGTTTGTGTTTTCTGACCTAAAGGTTGCCTCATCTTTCATTGCAATAAGGTTGTTTTAACAATGGTATGTGAGCCAAGGCTACCTTTTGGCACTGAATGCTATTAGGTAGTGATGCTCTGTCAATAGTCTTTTTCACAGACATCATGCTCATTCTTTATCACCACTTACTTGAGAAAAAAGGAATAGCTTTTGCCTTTATCTCAGTGACTGCCTCATCAGAGGCCTGTCTCTGGACAGGTTAGTCCTTCTTTCAAACCTACAAATGTCTGTGAAGAAGTGAGCATGCAAAAATTCTGGTCTTCAAAAGCTTTTAAAGATCACAGTAGACTTTTTTGTTGGGTAACTTAAGTGTGCTTTGACCTTTTGCCAGTTAACAAGATCTTTCAGGAAATCATAACAATTTCTGTAGGCAGTGATACAAATTGGGACTTGGTAGCTGCATGTGGTAACTGTCTCCTGTGGTCAGTTGTGTGGTACAGAGATGTAATTGCTGTGACAGGTGGAACACATTTAATCTTAGGTGACATGAATAGTCTGTCTCTAGGATGTCTCTGTTCTTAGTGTATTAGGGCTGCTGCTTCTAGAGCACCTTCATGCTTTCTTGACTGTCTGTGCTTTGGATAATAGTCCTTTGATCTTTAACAACCTTAGAACCTTGGGTACCTTGGTCCTAGAATCTTTTGTTAGGAGGAAGTGGCGTTGCTGTGGAAGATTGCTTGATGTTACCCACAGTGTAAAGTTATATATGGACTAGAAAAACATGTTTCGTATCTGTAACTGTTGTTCCCTGACACGTAATTTCTGTGTGTTCAAAACTTGTTCTCCATTTGTTCATTGGGGTGCCTGAAGGAGGCCTAAAGTCTTTCTCAGCCTCTGAAATCCTAAGAGGGGAAAGGGCTGGCTTTTCAGGGCTTCATACAAAGCATACAGATGTCACAGTCCTGTAAATAAACCCCTTTGGGTGTAAGTGAAGAAAAAATTATCCTGGCATTCAGTATTTAAATGGATGTATTTGCAATGAGAGTAAAAATATCCCCATATAAGTAACACAAGAGTAACAGTTACAAATTAGAAGTACTTTTAATTTTTAAACTGATCAAGACTAAAAATGTTTGCAAGATCCATTTATATGGAAACAGAGTTCCTTTTATGTAAATGAGTTATGGACAAGATCTGAAGATGCATACTTAAGCAAGCAAGGTAAATCTGTATCCTGTAATGACCAAATGTATTTTGAATTTGTCACCCTAATGTGTATCAGTCTAAAATTAATTTATTTGCTTCTGAAAATATCTGATCTTTTCATCCATCAAAAAGAAGTAACGGATCTAGATGGCTCATAGGTTTAGCAACCTTATGTTAATTCTAAAGTTTTATATTTTTAAATTATACCATGGAATGTGTTCAGGGGAGCTTACAATCAAGTACGTACTTTTAAATCAATTTAATTGAAGTCTGCGCTTTAGCTCCTGGTCATGTGATGATGGTATTTTAATTGATGGACAACTTAATATTAATTGTAGTGCCTGAGATACAATTCTCTGTATCTTTCTGTGTTTGAATTTCTTTGAAATCTAATTTCAACTTCACATGTGGTATTTTTGTGATGTTTAACACTAACATGTCAGCATCCTGAAGATAAATAAGGTGGGCTTAAGAGTACTTATCAGTGATAACCTCAGTAATAATGTTGTCACTTGATGAAATCTACATAGCAATTCTTCATTTGTCATGGTCAAGTGTAGTTGTTCTTAGTCTTTATTAGTTCCTTTAGTTTTGTTCAGGACTTTCACGTGGTTGTTCTTTACTGGAAACCTGAATACGAAGATGCTAGATCCTGTTATACATTGTAGTAGTAAAACTAGAGAGGCACTGGAGAGCAGAAGTATTTTATTTTTCAGGAAGAGTGTCTTTAAGTGGTTGGGCAACCCAACAGCTTTAACATTCAAAAATTAGTGAGCTTTGCAGTCCCAAATAAGGAATGTACACTTTGTTTGAACACTCAGTTGTATATGAAATGGGAAATCCTACTTTAAAAATCCGGAAAAATTAGTTAAATTATGGTGGTCACCAGCAGAATCTAAGTAAGTTTTGTAGAAAGATATGTAATTTTATTAGACAAACTGCTAATAGATGGAAAAAGCAGAAAAGCTTTTGAGCATATGTTTTCTTCTGCAACAAGCATCAGAATAAGTGCAATGTGATGACAATTGTGTTATATTAATGTTTACTGAGGTAATTTGAAGGGAAAAGGTTCTCTCTAGTGTATGAAGAAGTGCTTGGGAGGAACGAGATGCTAAAGCTGTGAAGCAAGTAAGGATTGCTTGCAGAACTCTGTGTCCTGCAAGAAGAAGGACTAGGGGTATTCCATAATAACTACCTCATGATAATATTTGGTGGAGTTACGGCTTTTGACTCTTAAACTCTGCATTTGAAAGTGTTTTGTAGGACTACCTTGAGAGTTAGAAGTGAGAGTTAGACGAATGGGTTTTTTGTGGAAAATGTTCTACATTTGATTACTGAATGTTTCTGGCCATTTTCCCTCTTGGTGTGTGTTAATCCTAGTAAATAATACTTGCTTGGGTTTGCCCACAGTTACATGAAGCCTATTAAGTTCTGCCGTGTGCAAATCTAAAACTCACAGATTTTTGGTAGTAAAAGGATAACTTTTAATCAGAAGATGTTAATAATTCATTTTCAAGATCTTATTTAAAAAGGGCAACTCTTCTTGCAGAGAAAGTTTGATAAAATGTTTTGTCTGATTTAAAGATCAGGTTAGTGTCTTGAGTGTTTTGGTGCTATGTATGCATGTACATGGAGATAGTAGATGCTGAATACCATTTGTTCAAGTGTTTTAAGGCTAACTGGCTTCTGCTACATGAAGTTCCATTTATATCCATACACTTTCAAATAATTCGAAGTTCCCATTTGAGAGAGTTGCAAGTGAGGGTGGTGGTAATTTATAAAAGCACTAAATATTGCATAATAGTTATACAAACATCAGTTTGAAATGAGTAGGAATAGACATTGGGGAAAAATAAAGCATAAACTTCTCAAAAATATCTCCTAGTATCTCTGCAAGGCCAAACCTTACATTTCACTGTCACTGCTTGCTGATACTGGAGTCAGTACATATTTAAATAATGAGTTTGTCTTTCAGGTATGTTGGGGGGCCATTGCTTTGTTTGCTATGGGTTTTGCCTTAGATAATCACTTTTGGTGTTTTTTGTGTGTTTTGTATCATTTCAAGGTCGTTTGTATGCAATGCAAACAGGGATGAAGATTGATAGTAAAACCCCAGAATGCCGTAAATTTTTATCCAAACTTATGGATCAGTTGGAAGCTGTAAGTAGAATTTATTGCTTTCCTCAAAAATTATCATGATATTAATTTAATTTTTATGTAAACTTCTGGAAGTACCCTCTTCTCTGCAACTATTCTGCATGCAGGCATACTGTATGAACTTCAGTTGTATGTAATAAATTGCAGAAGGATTGGAAGGAGATAGAGCTGTATGTGCATGCACATACATAAGTGAAATTTTGCTGTAAGATTTTGTGTAGACAGTACAAACTACAATGCTTTATTTGTACATATTCTCATGACAAATCATAATTCATTATGAAGTTAATGCAGGTGTTCTAGAAGACTTTTTAAATTTATTTGCCTTGGACTCCTTGAAGTTTCAGAGTTATTTTCACTGCTATAGGGCTTAATAGGCTAGTCCTTCTATGCTTTTGAAATCTTTAACCTAAATTGTTGTATCTAGGGAGTTTTTAAAAATATTCTTTAAAAGATAAAGATAGTTCTGGTTGGATCCTGTGTTAGAGACGGGAGATTTTATTTTATGAATTTTTGTAAGCACAGTCTAATCTGTTTGGGTAAGGGTCTATGCCACACTCTTCTGGATGGACCTGATACTATTAAAAACCTTTCATAAAACAGAGTTAAAGAAAGGTAAAGTTGTTGTACAGATGGTCAGTTTAAGTCCCGGGAGCTGTTTATGTTCATGCCCTGTAGTTTTCAGTGTTCTCAAAGAAAGAAGTTTGTTCATTTTAAGTTCTAAGTGCTCATTTGGAAGCAGAAAGTAATGGTGAAAAATGAAGCAGCAGTTTTTTTGTTCAGTATTGGTGATTCTATCCAAAATCTAGCAATGCCCGAAGAGCGTGTGTGAAACTAGTACAGCAGCCTTCAGTTTTGAAAGATGGATGACTCATCTGTGGAAACTATTCATGGCCAGGTTGGATAGGTCCTGAGCAACCTCATCTAGTGAATGGCATCCGGGCCCACAGCAGGGGAGTTGGAACTAGATGACCCTTAAGATCCTTTTCAATACAAACCATTCTGTGATTCTTCAGGAAAAAAATGAAACATGAACCATTTCTCTTTTTTTTTATAACTTGTGCTTCTTGCTTTTTTTATCATTGATTTTTTGCAATGGAAAATTCAGTGTGCAGCGACTTCTTGGTGTGTTATTTCATTGGATTTGACATCTTTAATGGGCCTGGGTTTTATGTTCAAAAGGAGAGAGAGATGGCAGGAGAGGTGAGATTAAAACTCAATAAGATTTTCCTCTTCATTTCCTAAGAATTGTTGGAATTTTCTGGATTGTTTGTGGTACTGAAGCAGTTAGTGTGCAGCATTCAGTTATCCCTCTGTTTCAAAACTGGAAAGACTAAAAAAGCAGCAAAAATCCATCGTTTCACCTTTTGGTTGCTGGTAAGATTGTGTGACAACTGATGCACACGTACTGAAGATTCTTCTGTGTATCCGGGTGATGGAAGGATGGAGAGAGCACTCCTAATCAAGTCTAATAGAGCAGTTTGGGGGCTGGGAAGTTCAGATTAATGGAAAGATTGGACCCCCGCTGTAATTCAGTACCTGCGGTTTCCAGTCTGCCCATAACCACCAGGGGGCGCAGAGGGGTGCAGTTTAATTTTTTGTAACATTAAACCTAAACGTGTTGATTTTTAGGCTGAAATTTTGTATCAGCATTTAAAACACCAGTACTGCTGTATTGAATTGCAGACTGTGTGAAGTATAATTTCAAAAACAAACATCTTGGTTAACTTTAATACTTTTAGAAATGTATCAGTGTTAGTTGTGTATTTAAAATAATTGAGCATTAGATCAAGTATAGTAATCAGTTATTTTCTGAGTGTGAGGTATACAGGTAGGTTTGAGAAACGTACATGTATACAAACAATTTTCTTCCTGAGTTAGCTTCAGTGTTTGAGTGTTTCATTGGAACTTACGAATTTTAGTACTTTTACAAGAAAATTACAGTTCGTAAAACAAATACTTTCTGAAAATCACATAGATTAGTTAGATGAAAGCCTTAAATTTAAAATTCTGTTTGGACAGCTCATATTTAACTACTGAAATCAAGCAACTTTTCTGGCAGTGTTCTTTGTCTTAGAAAGTTGGCAGCAATCTAAAAAATATGGAAATGCTGCCTGCATGATTAAATTTTCTTCGCACGCACAGTGCAAAATAACTACCATTCAGAGATTGTTTTTAAATCTTTTGGCAAAATAAAGGCTGCAGGTTAGTATCATGCAGTGTTCCTGTTTTTGTTCTCTAAGGATAACCTGAGATTTCCTTATGTGCAAACAGTAAGCCTATTCAGAAGCTGTAAATCCACCTGTTGTAACTGTTAGAGGGCTGTTTGCTTTACTGATTTTTATTAGGAAACCTGAGGATTCTTGCACTCTAACATCTTTGAAAAGAGGTCTTTGAATTGAAATACACTGCTTACACTGAAAATTCCAGTAAATCCATGGGTCACTAGACCGGTCAAGGTAGGGATCAGATACTTTGAAAGGTGTAATGAAGTGCAGTGAAATAACTTTACAAGAGGGAAGATAGATGATCACTCTGATCTACAGCACCTTTATAAAGCATGCGTTACTTTACCAGTTGAACTGTGTTGAATCCTGACCCAGGCTTCAGAATGCCTGGTCTTTCAGATACTAGGGGGAAACATATCTGTTGATATTCCTTTACGCTATTATAGTTGTGTTTATTTTTAACTTGGGGGGGGGGGAGGGTTGTTTTTATAAGCATTTTGTGACTGAAGCTTCAGAGCTACTTATTTGTAATATTTCTCTCTTTAAAAGAATGTGCTTTCTCTTTCACATGGTGCTTTTAGCATTTGTTATGTTAGAAGCTGGAGATTTGTAAAACAAAGCACAAGTTGTTTCTTTTTAAATTGTACTTGACTTTGTTTAAATCATCAGGTTCTTTTTGTGTTTGGAGAATTGCTACAGTCTAATAAAGTAATTAATGTATTTTTCCACCATTTTTCAGATGAAAAAGCAATTTGGTGATAATGAAGCAATTACTCAGGAAATTGTTGGTTCTGCTCATGTGGAGAATTATGCCTTGAAAATGTTTTTGTATGCAGACAATGAAGACAGAGCTGGGCAATTTCATAAGTAGGTGAAAATCTTTGGGTTTCTTATCTGAATTAAGATACTGGTCAGGGAATTTGAATATCCAAATGCTCTTTAATTTGACCGGAAACAAGACGTAGGCTTTAATTTTTCTTTTTAATAAAGAAAAAACATTCTTTTCTCTTCTGGAAAATTCCATCCTCATTTGTTACTACTTTTAGGTCTCTAACTTTACACATTAACTGATATCCCCCCCCTTATGTTCCTTCGGGGGTTGCTCACCTACTGGCAAATACTCTAAAATTACAGGCTAATATTGTGCTTTATTTACACCAAGCATGTTATAGTTTCTGTTGATCAGTGATAGTAAAATAGTTGTGATGATCCATTATGTGGTTTGGTTCACAGCTATTACTACGGCATGTTCATGTATTTTTCTAAGCTAATACAGGATTTCTGATGTTCTACACAGAACATTCCGAACTAGGAACTAAGTGCAGAACACATAACCAGTTTTAGAAAATACTGAACATTTTCTGCACAGTAGTTAGGAGTCTAATCAATATATTGCTGGATTTAAATGTTGTGAAGCAGCTTCTGTAACATCAAATTAAAACATCAGACTAAAAGGAAAAAAAAATAGCAACGTTTGGCTTGGAATAAGCCAGTATGATCTAAGGATGACAACTCCTAAAATGTGATTCTGAGAGACTGACATTACCAAGTTAGCAAAATGTTTTCCTTTTTGCAGAAACATGATAAAATCCTTTTATACTGCAAGTCTCCTGATAGATGTTCTAACGGTATTTGGGGAGCTCTCTGAAGAGGTAAGTGTCAGCGTATGAGTGTATTATCTGATTGCTTTTCTGAGCACAGACGTTGCTTTTAAAATCCGTGAATATAAATTTCAGAGAACATAGGTTCTAATAGTGGAGCCACATACTTGTTAGTAAGCCATAAAGAATCATTGTAAGTATTTCAGATAGATGTTTCATGACAAGTATCAGTTAGAAATTCAAAGTTTGATTATTACTGTGGGACACATAATATTACATTGAGCAAGTGGGAATCCTTCTAGGGGCAAAATGATGCAAGGTTCCTAGCTTTTCCCACCTTCACTTTTTTCCATGTCCTACTTGAAAGTCACAGACTTGACATCCTCTATGTAAATCCCCAATCTGATAAGTATGCCCAGTCATACTTGTTCAGTTTAAAAGGCAGTTGTTGTGGCTACTTTCATTTGTAAATATTGGAAAGGCAAAAGAATGGTCTTGATAGTGGTGCACTTGAATACTATAAGATGTAAGTGCAGATACTAAAGATAGGTCTTACCCAAGAGAAATGCTTGGTGAAGAGTTCTTGCAAGATTCTCCATCTTCTGTAGCCTGAGACTACGCCAATCTAAAATTTTTGTCTTATCAAGAGGCACAGGTAAGTTTGCTTTTTGATGTGTTCTCTTAAAACTGCCTGCTTTGCACCCTGACATCCTTTATTAGATCCAGTAATAACATTTCCTATAGCCAGAGAATGAATGCACATTTGCACATTGAATTGGACTGAAAAAAAACAATCAGTCTGTAGGTATCCAGTGCACAGGATGGTGCAGTGATCCATTGACTCCTCAGAGTACCTGAAGCAATCCTGCTTTGAAGATGGAAGAAATTGTTACAAATGTCAGTGCAGAATGCTAGCAGTGCTGTGTTTTCTACTGTGTTGGGGTTTTTAAAGTTGATGCTGAAAGGACAGAAATGCCATGTAATTGGAAAGAAGCAGAACTCTCTCATTTGTTTTATTGATGAAGATGGTAAGAGAGTGCGTACAAGAAATACAGAAAAGATTTGCTCTTCTGTATAGAATCATTACATTTCAACAGTTTTCTTATCCATTCTCATGTGAAGGGATGATGGGACAAGTATGATTTGATGGTCTTAGACTTTTGCAGAAGTTTTTGTTTGCCTGAAATACAGTCAGCCTAACACCTGGTTATATAGTATGACATCTGTATTCAGACTACCTGCCTATTTTTTCAATAGATAATTGAAATTGCCTTCATACGTATGGACTACCAACTGTTAAAAGGCTTTTATATCAGCAGCAGAAGGCATAGAAAGCAGATATTTGACACCTAGAATCAGAAAATGGGTATTGAGCCTAATATGTGTATTTTTAAATGGCAAGTGATTGATTTTTGGGTAGTATGAATGGATTGTGTCACAGAGGAAGAGTGGATGTTCTATATCTCCATATTAGAATTAGGCAAAAGGATTTTTTGGAAGATGTGTTTTACAAGAAACAGATCAGATCAATAGCAAGCTCTGCGGTAGCAGCGTTCTTTTCGTTTACGTCAGCAGTAACATTCATTCAGTAGGGCAGCCTTCCAAAGAGGGACAGCAGTTCATGTAAACCAAAAGCAGCAGCATTTCACTTCTCACTTCTGGAATGGTGAGCCCTGCAGTTGGGATGCGGGACAGACATCAAACACTTTGTTCCCTTCTCTCTCCATCCAGCATCGTGGGTGTGGGGGTTGGGGCTGCTTGGCCCATCCTTAAATATGCTCTCCCCAGGGTATCACCAGATGGCAGAGGGTCTTGGCTATGTCCCGAGGTCCACTGGAGCTGGTTTTGTCCAGCATAGGGCAGCACTGGCCTCTCCTCACAGACACCACTCCTGCCGTGCTGAGTTGCCAGCACCTGAGATGGATGCCTGATACAACAGCATCCTCACACTTTATCAATAAATAATCACCATATTAGAACAGAGGGGAGATGTACAGGCCTTTAAATATTGCATAATAATCTTCTCTAAAAGTACCGTATTCTGGATATGTGTTTTCTGCATTTTGTGGCTTCTACTGTGTTAGTTAAAAATGAAGGAATCTAATCTGTAACACTGACTGACCAGAAGTGATTGTTAAAACAAAGTTTAACAGAAAGCTGTGTTTTCCAATTGCACTTTTCCTTTCTGAGGTAGAATGAATGCATTTTAATAAATCTATCATCAGAATAGGCTTTTTTTCTGGAGAACATCTTAATTTCAAAAATGAAGACCGTATCTTTCTCCTGGGGTGCCTGAGCATCCTGGGTAATACAATGTATTAAATACGAGCAAGGGAGCTTGCTGGAGATACCCTTTGTATTGTGTCTCTCTACCCTGTTCTAGATGGCAGTGCAGTAGGCTTTGTGAAGTACAGTATTGAATTTCAGTTTGTTAATTCTAAGAAACTTTGGATTTAATTTCCAAATTAATTTTTAATTTTTTAATTCAGTAATTAGTTTTTAAAATTTTGATGTTGATGTGAAGCATGCTATCACAGCCTGCATTGTTCATTTGGGCAAATTATTCCACTCATCCTTCCACATTTCTCATCTGTTTATATTCAGCCTTGTTCCTTGATTTGTATTATCTCATAACTGTCAGAACTGGTCATTCCCCATACAACTGTTGACAAAGCAGTTGATTTGCATAATCAGTTTAAGATTTCATGCAACAATTGAGAACTCTTCCTGGATTAAACAAACACTGCTGTAACAGTCCCACGTATAAACTCTCCAATCTTTATTTCATGTTTTGACATGTTAAAAGTTGTACCTAGGAACAGTAAAGTATATTCTAAAAAACAAAATGGAAAATCTTAATGTCATAGAATATTACAAACAAATCACATTAATCTGCAATTACATCAGCCTTTCTGTATTCATGCTTTTAAATAAATTCTTCAATTTTAAAATAATATAATTAGAAAAGATATCATATTTCTGATCAGCAGCAGTAGAATTTTAAGTTTAAAGTATTTAAATTTGAAATAAATAATCATCTAAGTTTATGGAGATAGGAAGTTTTCTTCATTATTTCATGTTAGTAATTACTACACAGTGCTATGTCTTTCATACTAGATAGTGCTATGTCTTTCATACTAGATGGTCTTGGTGTAATTTATTTCCTGATATGCTGCACTAATTGAAGATCTCCACGTTTTCCTTTCATACTGAGATCTTGTTAGAGCTGTTATTTTAATTATTATTTTAATCCACCTATTAATTTTACACGTTGTTTATATTTAAAAGGGTGTCAAATGAGAGCAGAGAAAGTGGAAAATATGTTTATATTCTGGTTTGAATGCATTAATTCACAGAAGTGAGTGGTTAAAATGGCTGGCCTTTTTCCTCCCCCAGAATGCCCAGCACAGAAAGTATGCCAGGTGGAAGGCAGCATACATTCATAACTGCTTGAAGAATGGAGAGACTCCTCAGCCTGGCCCCATTGGAATGGAAGGAGAGACTTTTGGTACGTGTTTCCCTTTTCTTTTTAAGAGAGCGGAGGGCTGTGCCAAGGTGAAGTGGTGGTATGCACAGTTCTTCAGGGAGCACTCCTCAGGAAGCACAGGTTCCCCAGTTGATGTTCCATTCACAATGGGCTGCCTTCTACTACTTCTTTTCAGCTTTTCCTGCTGTTATTTTTATTGGACCTTACTGTGTGATTGACTTATTTAATAAATTATTTTTTTCTTTGTAGTGGAGATTATTATTTTGAATACAGCTACTCTCTAAGAAGGCATTGTCAGCTTTGGGCCAGAATCATGGATTTCTTTAACCACAGTCCTTTTGTTAAATCTGTTCTTTAAAGTTATGATCCTTTTGCCAGTTTGTCCTCTCTCAGAAGTTAAGTAGGAGTTGAAAATGGGCTGATCGTAAGTGAATTCAACTTCAAAGCAAAGACCTGCTTGTGAGACAGCCCCTTTCTCCCTGTATAATAATGTGGGTTTCAAAACAGGTTTATGGCCTACTCAGTAATTACCGAGTTGGATTTTCTGCCTCTTTCTTATGCATCCTCCTTTTCCTTGTGTTTTCAGTTGCTACTTCTGGCTGCCTGAGCTCTCTGTACAGGATTCCTTGAGGTTCCCACTTTATCTAACAGTTAAGGAGGTGATTTCTAAGGAAATCCGCTTAACCAAACTGAATGCGTATCAGAACAAATTGTTTTGCTTTCGATAGTGATCAGTTTGATTGGTTTTTGTAGCGACCAGTTTCTTTGCTTTTCTCCTCAGTGCAGATTGTATACAACTTTTAAAGGTTGATCTTTTACGAAATAGGATGTCATTGGAATGGATATTTCCACTGTGCAGAGTAAAACAGACCAATTCTGCACAATGACAACCTCTGTGTATCATTCTTCACATACCTAATAGAACAACTAAGAACATCAAATAATTTGTAATTTTTCTTCTGAGCTGGCATATGAGACTTTGTGGCTTGTCAGTTAAGTCGATGCTAATTTATCTCTTAAGCTTGAATTTAGTAATACATATTTCTCCAAATAAAAATGGTCAACAAACAAATCCACACTGCAAAAGGGAAAAATCTAACTCGCAGAACTGGGCTTGTATCTAACCTCTAGAGCCACCTTATAGGGATGGCTATGTAAAGTTTTGTGAATGTATGTATTAATATAGATGATCAATATATTTATACTTGCACACACATATGAAATACACATGTATATACACATAAAAGTAATTACTTGTTCTTTTACATTCATTTGTGTTCAGGGTCTATACCTGAGTCTTCAGTGGATTTTGAAGCCTGAACTTGTAATTTACTTCTAGCATGTTACGAGTCATTTTCTACACATTAGTTTTATTTTAAACATATCAGAACATTAGGAAACTAGTTTCTCTGCTGGTTCTCAGTCTTTTCATCATGCAATCTCATATTTTGTTGCTTCCCCACATTGCAATTTATATGTCCTAGACAGTGTTGCTTTAAAAAAAAAAAGTATATTATCATGATTTTTTTTTAAGGAGAATGTGTACTGAACATTTATTGCAGTTTATTACTATCTTTATAGTGTCTAAAAGCCTGGGTGCCAAATATAATTTATTTGCAGTTTCCTGGATAAAATACTGTTTATGTATTAGTACTCCAGAAACACTGCAACATAAGGAAGTTCAAATACTTGTGAACAAATACTGAGTATGATAGTTTTATTTCCAAGCTACTTGTTTATTCTTGTTACTATGTTTTCCTAACCTAAAGACACCCTACAGACTTAAACACTGGAATGGATATCTTACCCACTGAATGAAATGTGCTCCAGTTTTGGCACAGCTGTATTTGAAGTGAAGTATTAGCAAACTAATTTCTTCTTCAACATACAGTCTTTTCCAAGGCAGTTTTCTTAAGTGTCCATGCAGCTGTAGCAAGAGATACTTGGAATGCAACTCCGACTGCAAACATCACCGCATCTTTGTCAAATTACACCAGTTTGATGATTTAATGGAAAACTTAGCATGTGACAGAAAAATCTCTTGTTGTATTGAAATAATGAATAGTTCAGTTAAATATTTTCAGCTTTAGATGAGTGCTCTTTAGTGGTCTGGCTCATGGTGTGGTGAAGCTGACCTGATTATGTGAAGTGAATTATAAATTTTAAACAACTGCCAAAGTAGAATTTCTAAGTAAACATTACAAAGCTTTTGATAAAAATCCATGTGTGCAACCTGTAGAAGCTAATTATTTCTCAAAAGCAACAAATAGGCTCTTTCTTAATTCTTTTAATATGGAGAGGTAACTAACTTGCTCTCCGCTACAAAAGAAACTGTTTTAGGAAGGAGAGCAGAATTCAGGCTTTCCTCAAATCCTTGCTATTCATTGCAGTTCATTGCAGATGGTAATGGGAATTGGTGAAGACTCTTGCTTTCATTACCAGGTTATGTCTACATGCAACTTAAAAGGGACACAAATGCTGAGTGAATCAAAATTTTTACCATCTTTTTTGATAGAGTGCCCGCAAGTTCTATAATTTGCCAATATGTTGTTTTGTTGTTTAATTGTATTTCATGTAGAGAGATTATTTCTCACACTCCTATTTTCTGAGAAATGAAATATACATGTTGATGTTTATTTTTGAGTTAGCTCCATAGTGTAGGTGTCCATAATGTTTGACATAATAAAGACAAAACTTTTATGCAAATTAATTTTTATGAGAAGAATCAGTGAAAAAGAGTTTCAATTCTTGCTTTGTGCATCAGAAGAAGAAAAGCAGTATTGTTTGAATGTATGACTGGACCTTCCCCATTCCTTTCTGCTTGCTCATTTTCTTCCTCCCCTAGCATGTGGAAAAAGTCTGTTTAAACAGAGTGAAACTAAGTCTCTGTAGCTTGACAAATTACCATCTTTTTCCAAAGTGTTATTTTTTTTGTGATTCTTGAAAACCATACTGTAACTGTTGGAGATGTTTTTACAGTAACATAGGCATGCTTTATGCAGTTCTGCTGTTGGATTTATGGATGCTTTTGTCAAGATGCCACCATGGAAACCTTAAAATGACATGCTTAATTTATTAATGCAGTTGGAATACAAGTCCTAGAGTACACATAAAGGTTACTTAGCATTAGCCCTAGGTCATCCAACAAGATTTTACATTAATGGAAAAAAAATGGAAATATGGAAAACTTCCTAAATGGTCATGATATAGCCACAGTACATACCTTAAATGTAATCACCTTTGTTCTAATATATAATATGTAGGCTACATTTCTATTACAGAATTTCAGAAAACCTTAATAGTTCCCACTGGTAAAAAGAACAGGGTGGGAAAAGTTGATGGATTTTTGAGTTCATTTCTCAATGTTGTGGAAAAAAATACTTGTTTGATTTGTTTTTTAAAAGCAGTGTTCAAATAGAACCTTACATTGTGAATCTTTTAGCAACATCTCAAGTGAAAGAGAAACAATGCAGCAGAATGAGAAAAAGAAAAAAAATTAAATTGATAGAAAAAAAGTAAAAATAGGAGTCCAGAGAACTGGAGGAGTCTGGACTCCTTAAAAATAAAAATTTTGCTACTTTTGTATTTAGTGCACTGAGCTGCTGAAGTTAAGTCATGATCTGTGATTGCTTAAACTAGAAAAGGAAATGCAATTAAGTCTTGAAATCCTCTATTTATATAAAAGTATTCTTTGCATGGTTGGTTATGGGCCTGGGGTGATTATTTCACAAAGCCTTGCCTTCAGTAAATAAACGATAATTTTGAAAAACACAAACAGGTGGTCTGGGTATACTGTGGCTCTGCAGAAAATTGAAAGAGCTCATGGATTCATTATGCTGGGATTCCAGCACAAAGGCTGATGAGGTTCCAAAACAAGAAACTCAGCTGGAGCTGAAATTAAATGTAAAACAATTGTGTCACTGTTTCACAGCCTAATATTTCAGCATCTTTAAGCAAATTGTAAGGAACTTTGAATTCTAGGTTATTAGTGCTGTATAAGAAAATAATTTTCTAATTTTTTAGCATTCATTCCCATTCCCTGGGAAAGATTTTTTTTTCCCAGTTATATTATGGATGTTCTAACCACAGAATTTAAAACCTCTGTTGACTTAAATGTTTTTTTTTAGCAGCCTGAAATTCTTTTATCTGGCACTACTGTTAAAAACTATTCACAAATACTGAGAGTGGGTATCTTAAAATGTTTCTAATACTTTAGTCTTTGATAAAGAATATTTTAAATATTTGCTTTCCAGAAAGAATAGTTGCAATGCTTTTATGATATTTGGGCACTTTAAAGACCTAAGAAGAGTTAATTTAAACAAAACTACTTTTATGTTCAATACAGTTTTAACATTGGCAGTTGCATAATGAGCAAATCAAACAGTTGAGCTTAATCTTTTTATACAAATAGCTGATTAAAAAGTAGATTGCCCTTTTGTGAATTTGCCTCTTGCGGGCACTGTTATTACGGGTGGTCAGCACTTCTAACACTTTTTTTGGTTGTTTTTAACATTGCCAGACATTACCCCGTAGAGTTCAAGTCTTCCATGTCCCATGTTGCCCACAACATTGCACTGTTACAGGAGTGACTAGAGACCCTGACCTATGCAGTGAGGAAGTTGGAAACTGAAACTGGGAATGGCTTGGAGAGAAGATGGGAGCAGTACAAGAGAGATATAAGTATGGGGCAAGGGGTTGCAGATACGGGATATGTCAGTGCAAAGAAAGAAATCAGAATTGCCTTGAGAACCAGATAGGGGCAGCAGGAAGCTGGAAGGGGCAGAAGAAAGGAATACATGCATTAACAGGTTAAATGTGGGCATGAATTTGCAGGTAATTTCTCATAGCTGAGATACTAAGAACAGTGGAAGCATGTTTTCTCTCACTGCCTCATTCTCAAAAATGGCTTAGTAAGTTTTACAACAGCTTTCCCAAAATCCTAGCTTCAAGCAGACACCCAGCTTGGAAAATTCAATGTTATGGCTAGAATTTGACCAAGCTATAAATAATTGGTAACAGTGTTACAAGTAATATTCGGCAGCCTCACCTTCAGACAGCATGATGAGTGTTGTGCATAACTAGTTCATTAATTTTATGTATAGTAAGGCTTTGTGGTTTTGATAATTTTTTTTTCTGAAACTGTTTTATTTTTTTTTTCATTTAACACCAAAACCGGTGAAAAATACAACATCCAAACAATGGTTTCCTATCAGTAGATTATTATTTAAAAGATAGCATATGCAATGTTTACTCTTGAATCTCACCTTTTTGCCGGTTTTTAGACATTTAATTTTATTTACATGCATGTTAGCCACACAATATTGCAGTATGCGCTACTAACAAAAAATACAGCAAAAGAAAAATCTGGCACCTTAAGATATTCTTTGTCTTCCAGAAACCTGTCAGGTGTTCATTTGCATGTGTCAGAAGTTGTTCCATAAAACCACAGTGTATTTATTTAAGTCCACTAAAAATGTTCTAATAACAATACTTGATTTTACTCTTCTTTACAGCCTTTTATTTTAGTAAATCATACTGTGAATTAGAAGGTGTTCAGGCATTTTTCGTAAAGGTAGCATGTGAAGTTTGTTCTGGGAGGAAGAGGGACTTACATGGGAAGTAATTCTGATATTTGTAATAGTAATATTTTTCATAGTAGACCATTTAATTATTAAACAGTAGAAGTGTTTGCATAGCACATAGTCTCATGTAGTTGAAGATCAGTGTGGATTTCTTAAAAAAACATCTCTTTTGCTAGCTCTACACACATACAAGTTTTGTGCTCCCAGGTTTTTTTTTTTTGTTCCCTGTCAAGCACTGGCTGTTAAATAAGCAATTCCCAAAACTGTGCTTTTTCCATCTGACATTGTTGACACGGGTGAATGCATATACAGTAAATGGAAATTAGTTGTTTTAAACTGAACTGAATTCAAATGAAAGAGCAGGAATCAACCATATATTCTAAATTAACTGGATCATTAGCCTCTAAAGCAATGTTAAATAAACTAGACCAGAACCTTAAGAACATGACTAGATTGAAAAATAGGTGTAGTCTTTGTACATGCTATGGGGTATATTGAACCTCATTATTCTTATGGCTCATTATGTAGTCTTAGCTGTTCTAGATGCAATTATGACTTAACTAAGGTGCATTTAGTTTCTTGTTTGGTATTACTTTCCCAATTTTCTCTTGGTTCCTATTTATTTGTGGTTTGATATGGGGTAAAAGAATTGGCACTGTCTAGCCTTTTATGAAGAGTTTGTAAGGCAAATACAGTTTTCCATATTCTCGTTCATGTATATGTTAAAGTGTAAATGATTGCCTATTTCTAATAACTTGTTCAACTTCTGTGGATGCAGTACATAAAGGGATAACAAATCGTTCCAATGAGACAGATAGCTTATATTCAGATCAGTAAGGCAATTATTCAATTTGAACAGAAGAGATCTTTGAAACTATGAGTTTCTAGATCTTTATTGTACGGTAAGTTGCTTTTTACCTTTTCAAATCAACCCTGTGTGGTTTGGGTTGATGCTTTATGTCACACTGTGTGGTGGCAATTTTTTTAGCAATAAAGATTTGAAAGGGGGTTTTAAGGAAAGCCAAACTTTCAAGTGTTTGTACATAACAGTTGCAGTAATTCTTATTTTGTGTCATTTTAGCAGATGCTGAAAGGGAAGAAGCGGGGTCATCTGTGCATAGTGGAGCAACTCAACCATCATCATCTACATATGAAGCTAACAACATACCAACTAGTAATTACACTGGCATACATATACCACCTGGTGCCCATGCACCAGCCAACACTCCAGCAGAAGTACCTCATAACACAGGTATGTCCAAATCACACCTGAAAATTCCATGCCTTTACTGGAGCCCAAATTCTAGTCCATCACATGTAGAGTAGAATAACACAGTATTGTGTGGCAAAAGCATCTTCATAAGCTAAAATGTAAAAATGCGATTGGAAATATTTTTTAATTTTTTTTTAAATATGTAAATCATATTTTGGAGCACTTTTACAGAAGACATATATGGACTAAGAAAATTCTGCAGACAGAATTTTTTGTCTTCTCTTGAATCAGTAAAATGGTGTTGCATTGCAACATCTGTACTGTAAAGCACAATTTGAATCTTTCACTTGATAGATGAAATTGTATTACTTCATTTCATATGTAGTATTCCCTGTGCAGATAGGGTGCTTTTCTTCATGTGGGAGCTTGTCCAACATAGTGTTGAAGTTGTTACAACTCTATAGCAATCATGCCTGATGTACCATTCGTACTGCTTTGGTTTGGCTTGTGCCCCTTTTCCCATGCAGGTCCTTTAGTATGATTGATTATTAATGGGAATTTTGTCCTTACTGCTAAACATACTGGCTCCTACATTCTTATTATTATTATGTGTAATTTTTGGACCAAAACCAAGTTCTTAAAAATTACAAGTTCCTTCCCAGATGTTGTATTTAAAAAAGAAAAAATTATTAAATGATTGGTAAATACAACTTTTTTACCTTATGGGACCTTTTTATAATAATCATAGACTAGAATTATTCATTAATGATTAATAAGACTAAAAAGTCAAAAGCTCTTGATTTCAATCCTGATGATCAGTTATTGTTCAGATACATTTTTATATTATCAAACATGAGATTTTTGTCACACAATCGTTCCTTTTATTTTACTTTCTCATTTTAAAAATGCTTCACCCTATGAAGAATTCAGGATGCTCTTTTCTTCAGCTTTACCGAAGAGAAATCCTTCAGATAGGTGGGGGTTTTGGGGTCTGGGAGGGAGAGTATGTTTTTTTTTTACCAGATCTGAATATTACGGAGTATGTACCTTGTTGGAATACATGAATTCTATGCATTACATAGTTTAATCCCACCAGTCATTCAATGTAGTGATGTAATTTAGAAAAGTGATTATACCCTCTTCCTACACAGCAGATGTTGTAGAAATAACTATGCCAATCTGATATGTTCTGGACATACTGCTAATACACAGTTTTGGAGCAAAGCGAGTGAGTGCACCTAAAATGGGAATGCAGATACAAGAATGCTTCACAGCATAAAGTGGTGTTTCTTCTTCTAGCACCACTATTTCCCTTTTAAACTTGGCTAGCTTTTTTATTCTCACTAATTGTTTTCAAAGGAATTAGGAAAGAGATAGTGTGCAAGTGTGAGGTGAGAGGCGTGGGGCTTTAAAAGTATAATAATATAGATTGCCTCTGGTATTAGAATGTAGAATTCAGGTTTCAAATGCAAAAGTTTACTCACACTTTTTTTAGCAGGTTTTCTTCAATACTCTAGGGTAACCAGTGTCTCTTGGACTAGTATTTTCTTATTTTTTAATGCCTGAAATCGAATTTCTGTGAAATCCTGTACTGGTAAAATGGATGACAGTCTGTACATTCTTCTGTTTTATTTTATAAAACGTTCATATTTGAAGTGAAAGCATGAAAATTATTTGTTGGACATTTTCAGAATTAGTAAGTTATCAGCTGCCTAATTTGAAAATCATTAAGGGTACCTGTTCTCTTTTGTTTGCTTACTTTTAAAGCGAATAAGTAAAAATAATCCAAGTCCATTTTTTGCATTGATTTACAGGAGTGACAAGTAGCACCATTCAGCCTACTCCTCAGAATATTCCTCTAGTTGATCCTTCCCTTTACAGTGCTCAGTCTGCAGGTAAGCTTGTGTAATTTGTATTGTTGTACATGGACATACTGTGTCCTTTTTGTCTCCCCTGTGCTGAAGGAAGAAGTTTGAAAAATATTGTCATTGTTATCTGAATGCTATTCTGGAATTGTAAAAAGAATGGACAACATCTAAGCATTGTGTTGCTAAGAGTTTAATAGTTTCTGAAAGCTGTTACAATATAGTGTTGTCTGTCTGACTGTTTTGAACCAATGAGCTATCATTGTGTAAGGCTTTTTATTATTTATATTGTTGCTTCTCAGGTGAGGTTCTGGTATACTGTGCAAAGCCTGTGTTCCTGATAGCCTTGCTGAATTACATTTTTTGTAATTAATACACATTCCCTTTACTTAAAATTTATTCTACAGGGTCAGCATGTAAGTTACTTATTAACTTCATAAAATAATTCATAAAACATTCCAAGTTGTGGTTTTGTGCAGAATAATTATGTGTGCTTCCTGACTATAAGTAGTACCTGTGTTAAATGAAACAATTTATAAGGTACTGCCAATTATGTTATTTTGATATACCATTAATCAAGGCTTTTATCTTCTAAGATGTCATCTGTGTTTGATGTTGAAATCACTTATAACCTATATCATGTGTATTTTATGTCTGCTTGCATATTCCATGCTTTGAAGTGCACACATGAGGGCTTACCTTGGGGAAACCACAGCCTGTGGAAGAATGGTAACTGGCAGTAAAGCTGGAATCATCCTAGATTCTAATTTGAACACTCATGTTAATTTGTACAAAGAGTTAACTGTTTTCTAAGAATTTTTCTGTCCATGGAATAGAGAAAATAGTGTTAAAAAACCCCGTAAATTACATCTGTTTGTAATAATCAGATTTTTGTTGCAATATAACAAGGATTTTGAGTGAGGAGGAGGTCTAGAAGTCCTGGTACAAAATCTGTTCACATTCTCCCCTACAGTTTATCCTCATCAGGGAAAGCTGATAGTATACGTAATTGCTATGTTAAGTTCTAGTACTAACCACAAAACATTGCCTGTTATGGCTACAAAATGTTCTTGTATTTTGTAACTTACAAATATTTAGTTACTTTATTATGTTGTTGAAGAGTGTGTCTGTGTTAAAATAGCTTTACTGAAAAAGCATTTTTGCTTCAATTGAATGCTATAGTAGGAATTGAATGTTTAACTTGTTTTTAGTCTGCTGGCATAAGAATGCTTAAGGATGTTTCCATTTTAATGTATTAGAAACTCATTTTTATAGAAGATGTCTTAAAAATAGCAAAATTTGCCATTGATAGAGACATGTTAGCCTTTAGTATCCTCCTGAAGAGGAAAAGGTACTATAGGTGCTGTAGCTTTTCTGGCATATTATTGTAATCACAGAGTCACAGGAAAGCTTGAGCTGGAAGGGACCCAGAAGGATGGGGTCCAGCTCTTAGGTGAGTGGCCCACACAGGGATGGAACTCGCAAGTTTGGTATTATTAGCACCATGCTCTGGCCAACTGAGCTGACAATAATGTCTCATGTGGGAGTAACTCATTTTATTGAAAACAACACCTCAGACCTGTAGCTGAAACATTTAAACTTGGTGATAGTTTTTGAGTTTTGGGGACTGCCGTGGGGGTTTTCGGTAGCTCCTTAACTGAAGTGGCTCAGAGCTTTACTTAAGTTTTGCCATAGTAACTGCTAGTTGGAAGGCAAATTTTGTGCTGGTTGGCAGCAAAGCTTTCATGTTTAACTAGCTTATCATGATCTTCTAGACAGTCATTGTAACAGGTTTTTTGGTAACTACTCTGAAAATTTTAGTTATCATTGTTTCTTGGTTTGAATGTTTGTTTCTGATTGTCAAAAATATCATAATTTTGATTTAAACTTTAATTTTTTATTAAGTGTAAGACATTCCATTATTCAATATCTGAATAGTACCAGTGCATTGCTCCCTCTTACCACCTACCTGAGATAACCTGGTTTAATAAGTACATAAATAAAAAGGAATTGTGTTTATGAGAATGCCTAATAAGTAATATTGTGTAATTAAGAGATTAAGACCCTTGCTAAGCACCATGATAAATCTCTAACGTGATCTAACCTGAGTATTTGCATGCCTACATTCCTCCTCTGCACATCTGTTGTGTCACTACAAGTTTGGGTCTTGTAACAGCTCAAAGTGTTACATTCTTAAGAGGGAGCGCTGCAAGAGTGTGCCCAGAGAGGTGATTGAGGTCATACAGGTTCTTGATTTGAAGGCTTAGAAAGTACAAAGTTGGTGATGCAGGAGCCTGAGAGGGGACAGGGAATGTGTCAGCAGAGCTGCAGTGAGTTTTGTTTGCATGTTGGAATTAAGAAGCTTGAGAGCAATGGAAAATGTTTGTCTTTGCCTGTCACTGTCTTGTTGTGCATTCTTCTCCTCATGCTGCTGAGGATTCCTTTCTATGCCAACAGTGGCCTTGTTCTGTAACCCATAAGTAGATTGAGAAATGCCTCTATCTATTAATGGATGTACAAAACTGTGGGACCCAAGAGCTCTCCCCAGTTCCTGAGCTGCAATACACATATCTGGGCTAGATCCTTGCTTCGTATTGGGGTACATACCATTCCTGGGGAGCTGAAGTTTCCTTTGGACGGCAAGGAGGGATCAGTGTTGCCCTCCGTCCAGTAGATCTGCAGAGCTAGCACAGTGCAAGGTACATTTGTTCCATGATTTAGACACGGTGTCTGTGTCTATACTAACAAATTACACGTGCCTGCAAATACTTGGCACTGAGAACAGCTGGCACAGAACCTCTCACATCCATACTATTAAACTTTTAAACCTAAACAAGGTAGCTCATGAAGACTGCTCATACTGAATGGTCTGTAGCTTGCTCTGACCACAAGTTATGCCCAGGAATTGTTTGGGAAAGTGCTAGTTTGCATGGGCCAAAACGATACTGGAGTCTGTTCCAGCAGTTTGACACTGCAGTCAATTTTGAGTGCTGAGACACCTTCCTTGGCAGTGTTGAATGTGGTAGTATAGGCATAGCCAAACAGGATATTCCTGTTGCGTATTCCTGCAAGACTCTTTCGTGTAGTAAGATCAAATGTATATTTTAAAAACAAATTACATATTTTCTTTGCTTCCCATAATATGGGAGAAGCCATTTTCATACTGTTCATATTGATTCATACTGTTATGGGAGAAAAACTTGGGTGGAGAGGAGTAGAATATTTTATCAAAGGAAGATTAAGTTAAAGGAACAGTATTCTTTGATTTTTAGTCAGCATGAATCTTTCATTAGTTGTCCTGTCCTGTGGGAACAAGTTTCAGAGCTTAATGCTGACTTTTGAAAGTGTCAAAGGTTTTATATTTAAGCATGATTTAATATGTCTGACAACAGAATGTAGAGTTACACACCAACTTCATGTACGTGTGTGTGCACTTCTCTGGTGTAGTTTTCTTAAAAAATTTATAACCCCTGGATTTTGCTAACACTAAAGGCATTCATAGTTGTGCTACATGGTTTTTATAAGATCTTCTTACATTGCCATGTGGTCCCTTCCACAGGTGGCATAGTATAAAGAAAGCATTTGTCCGTTGTAGTTGTATGTATAGTATAATGTTTGATATTCTACACACAAAGTAGAAATAATAATTTGACATTGAATGTGTTTTCATGATCTTAAAAAGAAATCCTTGATTATATTTCAAGTGATTTAATGGGAAAAAAAGAGTATACTGTTTCAAAAACCATTTGTTACCTTTGCCATCACTGTTTTTAACTACCAATTTGTGAGATTGAAATGTTCTTAAATCAACTGCCTTATATTTGGGCATCTTAAAAAGGAAAAACATCTGATGGGTAGAAAAGCATTCCAGGGAGAAGCAGATATATTATGTAAAATGAACATCACTTTCATTCTGAAACTGTGTTTTTCCCCAAAATTATTTCAGCATCTCTAGTCAAATTGTTTTCACTTTGTGTTCCTCTTAAACTGGAAGAGTCATGCTTGTTGTTACGGATTCTGTATTCCTGTCACGTTTCAGTAATATAACTGCAGTCCTAGTAATTCCAGAATAACACAGAAGCAGTTTTTTTCAGAATAAATACAGTATACCTTTCCTATCTCAGTGTTGTTGGGCTTTTTTAGAGCCAAAAATCAGTGGATACTTGAGGCTGGAAGGGACTTCAGCAGGTGGTCTGGTCCAACCCCTCTGCTCAAGGAAGGGTCATGTAAAACCAGTCACTCAGGATGATGTCCTTTGTGTCTCCCCCTGCCCGTGCACTCTCCCTGTGGTTTAATTTGCTGCACTGAAGAAGTTTGAGAAAAAATGTCATTGCTAATTCAAAAGATAGTTTTTGAATCTCTCCAGGGGCAGACACCACAACCTCTCTGGGCAACCTGTCCCAGAGCTTGGTCATCCTCAGAGTAGAAACTGTTTCCTGATGTTCAGACAGGACCCTCCTGTGTTTCAGCCTCTGGTCTTGTCACTGGGCATCACTGAAAAAAACCCCATCTCTGTCCTTTAAATATTCTCCCTTCAGGTGTTTATTATTAATAATAATATTATTATTAATAATATCCCCCGAGCCCTCTCTTCTCTAGACGGAACAGTCCCAGCTTTCTTGGCCACTTCTCATATGAGAGGTGCTCCATTCCCTTAGTCATCTTTGTGGCCCTTTGCTGGACTGTCTCCAGGATGTCAGTCCGTCTCTCGTGTGCTGAAGAGCCCAGAACTGGACACAGCACTCCAGATCTAGGTCTGGATCTGGAGNAAACCCCATCTCTGTCCTTTAAATATTCTCCCTTCAGGTGTTTATTATTAATAATAATAATATTATTAATAATATCCCCCGAGCCCTCTCTTCTCTAGACGGAACAGTCCCAGCTTTCTTGGCCACTTCTCATATGAGAGGTGCTCCATTCCCTTAGTCATCTTTGTGGCCCTTTGCTGGACTGTCTCCAGGATGTCAGTCCGTCTCTCGTGTGCTGAAGAGCCCAGAACTGGACACAGCACTCCAGATCTAGGTCTGGATCTGGAGAATCTTCTCCAGAACACTAGGTCTGAAAGGGGCAGGATCACCTCTGTTGAGCTGCTGGCAGTGCTCTTCCTACTGCAGCACAGGATGCCATTGTCTCTCTTCGCCACAAGGGCAGATTGTTGGCTCATGGGCAAATCGGTGTCCACCAGGACCCCCAGGTCCTTTCCTCCAAAACTGCTTAACCCCTAGAATGTGTAAATTGAAGTCAGTTACTAACTTTTGTGGTTATACCTTTGATGTAAGTACAGTCATTACAGTTAGGTTTTACATTATTCTGAAAACTTAAGAGCACAGAGCTGGTTTGTTTCTATTTTGCTTTTCCTTTGTGAGGTGTTGACTTCAATAGGAGCTCAGGCTACTGAGCACATCAAAAGATCAACCCTCTTACTGTATAAGCTTTGGTTTATAAATTTAAAATTATTAATATTTTTCCCTCAAGTTATGTCATAATAGCATCTGAGGTAGATTTCATAATAAATAAGGCTTTATGCCAGCAAAACATTAACAGAGCTCATACTGTAAAAATAAGATTAGACGGGTGAATTTAGGCTTGCTTCCAATAAATTAGTTGAATACTGGACTGATGCCTTGGCCAGTTTTTGAAGAATGATTTTGTAGTTTCTTTTGGCATCATAGCATAAAGCTACTTTGAGGGGAACTTGGTCTTTTTAATTTCTTAAAGATGTTCAGTAATGTGGTCGCAGATTGACCCCAGCTGCTTTTAGTCTGTGACTTTATTTAGGTTACAAAATAACTGAGGTGTATGCCTGTGTTTATGCACTCCCTTGCATGTATTTACTCACATGTGTATGTATTTTAAGAGATTTAATGTGGCTTCACTTATTAACCACTAAATTAATATACATTGCAATGATAATGAGCCCACCAAGTTTTTATGTCCCTCAACGGTTATATTTATTTACTAAAAGGAAAATAAATAGAGTTCTAGAGTATATTTTAAAAATTGATAAAATTATTCTTCAGAGTGCTTGCCTTTCTGCTTTTTATGTGGGTAGGGTTGTTTTGAAAACCGGCAGACCAGTCTAGTTTTTAATATTCCCAGGTTTTCTTTTTTGTTTGTTCAAAATCTGTTCTTGAATAATAAGATTGGGGGAAGGAAAAGCAAATATAATAGACATTTTTTTATAAGAACTGAGATTCTTTAGTAAACATTCTCACAGTATTGCTAACAACAGTTGTATTTTGAAAGAAAGGATCCAGCTCACTGAAATTATGCCATAAAATATGGCTTTAAGTATATTCATGTAGTTGCTTAAAAGTAAAATGTTCTTAGCTTAATCTTTGTTTAACTAAATTTTATGTAAAATATATGCTGCCTTTAAAAATGCATTTTCTCTTGATCTGTGGAATCTATTCGTTGCTTATAAGATGCTTTGTGGGAAATTATTAAATATATACATAGTCTTTAGTGTTTTATATAATTATTTATCCGTGCCCATAAAAATCTATCGTTTATAAGTCAAGCTGTTTTGAAAGAACCTGAGGAAAGATTTTATAATTTGTCCATAGATTACTGGAGTGGCATGGGATTAGCCTTAAAACTCCTAGTGAATTTGTGGGTGGAAGGAGGTACAGTAACACAGCTGTGTTTTATTTTGCACACACATCAGTGATACTATTCACATAGAAAATCTTCTGCCAGTGAGGGCCTAAGTCCCTACTATGCCTTCTCCAAGACTGAATGCATGTTTGAGCGCTACAGAATTCCGGAAGTTTTAACTTACATCAAGAAAATACTCTGATTAATAAATAACAGTTGGTTTATTCTATATTATGGGAATATTTTTTGCTAGTGTTCTCCAGTGTTACAAAAATGGGCACATTTATTGACATCAATCTTGTTTTCAGTCATCTTACATAAAATTGGAAACATAAAAATTACTTGGAAAAACAGAAACATAAAATGTGTGAAAACATGCCAGTGAGAAATGTTTCTACATTCTGGAAAGTTATTCCAGTTGAGAAGGAACAATTCCTAACCATGTATTATTCCTGAAGAGAGCAGAGTAATTATGCTGTGAACACAAAAAGCACTGTCCTTGTTTCTTGCAGGTTGTAATATGATTACAGCTAACTTAATGTCATGTAAAAGCTCTCCTTTGCTGTCTTAGATGAAGAGCAGATCTTTCTCAAAGGTATTGCCTTACTTTTGAAAGGCACTGGGTCATGCAAATAGCAGTGTTGAGAAAGGTCCTCACATTTTTCAATAGCAAAGAAGTTAAGCCTTATATGAACGAAAAGAAAAGAGAACAGAATAGAAGAAATACTGTATCTTGGTCTTTGTAATACTACCACATATATTAGCCCGGTTTTCATAATATTACCACAAATAGCAGTAAAATATAAAAATCTTAAGAAAGGAAGCTTAAGTCAGATTTTGTTTGTAGTAACTTTGTAATACTTATATTTTTGCAGGAGAAGTCCGCTTGACTCCAGAGGACTTTGCCAGAGCTCAGAAATATTGCAAATATGCTGGCAGTGCTTTGCAGTATGAAGATGTGAGCACTGCTGTGCAGAATCTACAGAAGGCCCTCAAGTTACTGATAACAGGCAGAGAATGAAGCTTTAATCCAACAGATTCATGTCTTTCACCTAAAGATCTAACAGTTTATTACTGTACCTGTTAGGGAAGTGGAATTAGAAAGAAATTCTCAATCCCATCATTCATGACAATGAAACCAATGTTTCAGTGTCAGATTAGCAATTAATGGTACAGTAGGAATCTCTGTTTTCATTTTACAGACAGTGGAGCTTGAAACATGAATGCAGTGGCTTGATGTATGCAAAATACTGAAGAAAGTACTGTGAACACCACTCAAGAGTTAGAATTCATCTTGCAATATTTGGATTATCAGAATTGGAAAATGTTGACTGTAAAAAACTTGACAATTAGGATATTCTGTTAAAATTCTTACTCTTGTTTTATTATTGCAAACAATTATTTAATAGGTATAATAGCTTTAAAATGGTAACTAAGATTAGTGCTTTCCTCCTGAAATGAGAGCATTTGAGAGGGTTGACAGGTCCACACTGGGAAGGACTTTCTATACTTAAATTATTTCGGTATTTGTATTATTTGACACATAAGTCCAAGTTGAGGGAGTCTTGAGGACCTTTGTATTTCATTTGAAAATATGCTGGAAAAAACATCTCTTGATACTTCAGAGAGAGTCATTTTGATGGTGTTCCAATCTAATCCCCCACAGCTGTATGGACTGCTACATGTATTCTTGATTATTGGTTCTTGCTCCTTCTGTGTGAACACTTACAGTTTTGTATATGTATGGGTAATTAAGAGAAAATACTAATATTTATCAACAATGATCCTGAAACTGGAGGCAGAGATTCTAAATAACATGAACTTTCAGGAAGACTTACGTCAAAACTGTTCCATCTTTATAAGAGGCTGGAAAAAAGCTTGTTCTTCAGCCATTAAAACACTATAGGTTTGTCTCTGCTATTAATGTCATAGAGCTTTGTATTTCCAACTAATATTTTTCCTGTCTGCTTTGTTGTGAAGACTTTTTGGACTTGGGATTTAATTAAAATATCTTGGAAACTGAATTTTGAGTCTTTATGAGGTCTACTATTGCAATTATAGAGCTCTTGATTGTGAAAAATCCCCCCATGCTCTTTAAAAGGAAGAATACGCAATCTTTTAACTGGCATGACATAATAATTGAGTACACCGTAAAGCATGTCTGATTTATGTAGTAATTTTAATGACTTTTTATCTGATCTCTCAGTCTTTCCAAGCTGCCGGATCAAATCCATGTTTTTTATACCTGCACTGCTTTGGAGGGACTAAAATAAGTCTTATATTCAAAGCAAAAAGATGTGGAAAAGAAAATCAAACATAAGCATGCATTAAAGTTTAGCTGGTTGTATCCTTTTAAGAGTGTAGTGTCTTTGACAGCAGATTTGAAATGGGTACTAAGAAACTTGTAAATGTATGCTTAAGCACTTTAATTGACTGAGATTTAATAGATAAAATGTGATATTTTTTGTGTTGCTTTCTGATATGGTATAGCATGCTAATCTGGACAGTGACTTGGGTTAGATTTTAATTGTTTGGGGAAATTTAGAATAAAACCATCTGAAACTTTTTTGACGGTAATGCTGTACAGACCTGAGCAGTAAGTCTGTATTTTGTACAGTGTTTCATTCAAGATAGATTTCTTACTTCAGTATCAAACTGAATTCTTGCAAGTTCTTCTACATATATAATTGTTGGTTTACACTGTAGCATTGCTATAAAATACATGCAGCATTGCTATAAAATAGTCAGAAGTTGCTTTCATTTTGGGATCATAGTACTATTTTCTAAAACCAGCTTCAGTCCCCAGAACTAGTAGGAAGAAATTCAGTGTTCCTATTTCTATTTATAAAATAATGAAAATAACTTTGGGGCTTTTGTATTACATACAAAAATAAGTAAGCTGTTTAATAGTGCTGTATTGATTTTAGGCTTTTAAATTAAAGTTACTGGGGTTTTTGTGATTGAATGATCTGAAATGGAAGTACGTAATTACACTTGAAAATTAAAATTTAAGTATTTCTTAAAGTGTATAAAATATTTTCTGCTGGCCCTGATTATACTGAACTTCTTGGTTCCTCTAGGAAACCAGGGAATCATCAGTAAAAAAGCAATAAGTAATGCAAAAGTCATTAGAATTTTTTTTTTGACCAGTCACTTATATCTGTTAACCTTCATCTGCCTAGAAAGAAATTAAAGTAAGTGTTGCTGAGGGGAATGGAGATGAAAATGCTAATACAGAAGTTTAAGAATTTCTTAGAGAAGCTAGCAGGAAATTCTTTGTGAAAAAAAAAATTAGTGTTTAGTAGATATACTATATAAAAATTTGTGTAAAAAGGAACATATCCTAATACCAACCTTCAGACCCCAGAACTGACATAGCCTATTGAGTTTTATTTTTCACAAAATCATGTTTTAAACCCCATCTTTAAGCTGCTAATTTTTAATGTAACAGACTGAATATTTATCACCCAAACTGATGCCTAAAGTAAATTATAGCAAAGCATTTCCATTCCATTAAGTATAGCCTCTGGGACAGCTTTAAATACAGCAGATAGCCCAAAAGTACAAACCGGTGTTGCAGAGCAGTTCAAGAAGTGTACATATTTGAAAATGTAAGGAGAATTTAGGTACATGGGCTATAATTATTCCAAATTGGAATTTGTGGCAAGCACTGAAATTTATGGCCCCACTGTTAAATATTGTGTGAGCTTTTAAGTGTTGACTGATTCATTTTACAGTCACTCTGAGTGATAAGGTATCAACACATAGCTTCTCTCAGCTGCTTCCCCACACAAACAAGTACAGTATTAAGTAAAGGAGAGTGCTGATTTTGTTCCATGCTGCAGTTAACAACTCTCCTTTTCACTCTGACTGCCACCTACATACTTGTTGGCCATTCTCCTTTGGATTATGAGATCTCAATCTTCTAAATCTTGCTTAAGAAAGGAGAAAGAGGCATCTGTCAGATTTTTATCAGGTATTCCATGTTCAGTTTTGCTACTTACGTAAGGTAGAATTTTAGTAAATCTGTTCCATGTTTATTACCTAAAAGGGTTATGTTTTTGCAGTTCTTTGTATTTTCATTTCTCTCCAGGGAAAGTTCGATATTTTACTTCAGGATTCCTACAGAAGTCTCATGGAGGAGGTCACTCTTTATGAAACTGGAGATTTTTACAGATTAATCAGATTCACTAATACTGGAGGCAGTGTTCTCAAATTGTTGAAATAATTTCAGGTGGAATTGGTAATTATGTCCTTTGTAAGTGAAGTTTCAGAAGCACAGACTGAAGTATGATCACATGCCAGAATGTGATTGTAACAGTAGTATTTGAGACTATATAATACTGACCTACGAGAAGCAACAGAGAAACCTCCTGCCTGAAGCAGAATTGCGGGGTGGAGGTGGTTTGTGTGCAGACACATCTGTACATGTATAATATAATGCATATAAATTAAAGGGTATAGGAATGCCTTCAAAAAAACAATTATTACCTTGTTTACAAGTACTGGGAAGATGTCAGATACAAATATATAGATACTGCTGACAAATTTTGTTCTTAATGTGAGGTTTTAAATATACTAGCTTAGGGCCAAAAGTTAGCACTTAGTTGTGTGGTATTCCAAATTAATGATCTTTGGTTTTCTTCTTTTTCATGTCAAGAGTAAAATAGGAGCCCAGTACAAAAAGAATGAGAACACAAATTCAGAGGAAGTTTAATTTACAGAAGATCAAATGTGTAGTTTCTGTTATTGTAATGTCTTTGCAGTAATGTTTTGATTGAGATTGGAAAGTGCCCATGCTTATAAAGTGTAATTCTTGCGTACTTTTACAATATCCTTTGTCATGCGGTTTAGGGAATTAGACCCTGAGCCAGGATATCTGGACTAGGAAAACCTAGATTTTGATGCCAAGTTTCTAAACCACCAATGCATCCTGATACTGACAGCAACTGTTCTTCACAATCACTTCAGAGTACCTATTTTTAAACATTGGAATTTTTACCAAGTTTGTTGGGAAAAGGAGCAACACTTTTTTCTTACTGCATCATCACCTTTCAATGCACAGCTGTAGTAACAAGAGAACTGAGGAAAACATGAATTTCCATTCGATATTCAGCAAGAAAAGAATATTAGTGCTGCCAGGAGAGCTCTCTTTGGCTTACCAAGGGTATTGGAACAGTCTGATTATAGACACTGTTGTAATGCCCTAAATGATCTCAGAATAGGAAACTAAGAAATAAAAGCATTGAAAACAAACTTGAAAGAGAGAAGACATATGCCAGGGGACAAAAAGAAATTGCATTCTCCACAGAATGAGAGGGGGCACAGAAGTGATTGTAGAAGAAAACAGAAGAAATACTTAAAATCCTACATGGAGTGGGAGCAGGATAGTGACTGGAATGAGGTTAGAGTTGTCTGATTTCTTTAGAACCTTGAAGGTGATGAGAAAAAATGCTGGAGCTCAAGGCAGAAGATTACAGGGGGATAGGAGAGGTGGAAAGGAGCACTAGAATGACAGCACTTTAATGCAGACTGGAACAAATGTGAGTTTGTTCAGCACAGGAGAAAGTTAACCTAGTTGAGAAAATTATTGCAGAATCTTAAGTTAGCTATAAAAGTGAAGCAAAATACAAGCATTCTGAAAATGGAGAGGAATAGATCCTCCCATCCTATGAATCCATGCTTACGAAATATGTCATATTTATGAAGTAATTAAAATTGACTTGATGTGCCCTTTTGGAGAACTTGAGAGATTGCAGAAGTTACTGCATGGTATCTGCAGGGAACTACACAGATCTGTTTGCCTTAAAATGCTATCTGCTGATATTGTGCTTTCCTTCCTGTTTCGATGTGCCTCTCGATTTTCAGTGTATTCAATCCGTGGTGTTCCCATAGCCTGGGGGGAGGTTGCTGGAGTTTAATACAATGCTAAGTATGAATGATAGCCCACATGTTTAGGCATTCTCGGGTAATTTGTGAAGATTATCTGGTCTGAGTTTTAGCTGCTGTGTGCGATAAAGAAAGAGGTAGTGATTGTACTTCCCTTCTGAGCTTCAGAGGCTCCTTGGCAGCAGTATGACTACAACATCTAAAGGATATATGGAAATTACTCAGTCATTTTCCAAGTCAGAGTCCAACAAACTAATATCTGGAAGTTTGGAGACCTCCAGCTAACCAGTTGATGCAATTTTAAACTTTTCTTTGCCTCAATTAGCCGATCTTTAAAATGGGCTTATTTAGATTTAACAGTTACTAATATTGTCAGGATTTTTGTAATTCTGACAAGTAATGATAGGAGAAGGGCTGATCATTATAACAAGTTCCCAAAATAAATAGAATTTTTAGGAGAGGCAGAGAAGGTTGGTGGGGATTTTTTTTGGTTTTTTGGTTTTTCTGGGGGTTTTTTTTGCCTTATCTCAAAGTTTTTCATCTTGTTGTTTTCCATCTTGTTTTCTCTCCCCTGTCCCATTAGGTAGGGGAGTGATAGAGTGGCTTGGTGGGCACCTGTTGGCCTGCCAAGGTCAACCCACTACAAGAAGAAATGGAAAAAAACTTGATAGGATAATTTAGGGAACAATGGGCAAAAATTAAAAGATTTGATGTATTGAAACATTGTAGTTTTAAATGACAGGCAGGAACTTATATAGGATAGTAGCATCTAATGCAAATCTTAAAATGTTGAATTTATCAGAGGTCCAAAATAACCTCCATTCTATGATACTGAAATAAGTATAAACGCAGTAATAAGAACCTTTAATGCAAGGAAGCAATTGTATTAAAAAAACCAAAAACCTGTGATCAACTTTAGGCCTGCTATTTTAACCACAAGACTAAGCAAGAGATTACTTAAGATGATGAACAAAAGCCTTGGAAGTTCAAACATGGATATGATAGCATATTGTATGTTTCCTCCTTGCCCTTTCTTTTTTCCCCTCACCCTGAGTGGTTTGGGACACTGAGTTTTTAGAAAATGAATGCAATTAATTTAATTTACTTAAACTGAAGTAATGCTTGCAATAAGGCTCTAAAAATACCTAGATGGAGATAGATTAACATGAGAATTAAAAAGCGGATTAAAGCTGGTGGAAAAAGATATTGCAGTAAATTCTAAATTATTTTCAGAATGGAAATGAAGAGAGATCAGCCTAGGGACACATCTTGTTTCATCTATCTGACTTAGGTGGAGGTCACCATCTAAGTCAGATGTAATTGTGGATGAGATGAAGTTGGGAAGTATTGCAAGACCTGCAGAGAACTGGGCAAAATTCTGTGATTTTAACTGAAGGATTAGAATGGAGTGAAACTGAAAACACAAATGTAATTCACTTGGGTTCTAACAAGACAGTGTTTTCTTGATAAAAATTAGCATACTGGAAGTTGAAGCAATGCTGATCATAATTTGAATTTAAGATGCATTGCATGAGATTGTATCAGTACCAAAAGTACACTGTCACTTGCAGTACTGGGTTTGATTCAGATCATTGTTGATGAAAGTGATTTACCAGTACGAGATGCAAAGAAGGGATACTGAGATGATGAAAATCTTACTTATTGAAAAAAGATTAACCATAGTTACAGAATGGCTTTCTTTAGGTATTAATGATGAAGCTTTTAAGACATCTTGATAAATTTGTGGATTGGATTGCGAGACTGAAGTGATTCTAAAGTTAAAATTTCAATTTGTCAAGTCAGTGGGCTTTTGGGAAAGTTTTTCTGGCTTCTGCTCAGCTCTAATGGTCCATTTCCCAAAATAGATGGAAGTGTTACTTTTAAAAAAGGTGTTGCAGGACTTGAGATATTGTGATGACCTGATATCTCCCAGTGTTTTCCAGTGGGAAAAAATTTTCCATATAATTTTATCTTTATGAGGCCTGATGATTGCTACAATACATTGTGAGCATTTTTGTCAATAATAGTGAGTGTGGGGTAGGAGGACAAGGTATTTCTAGGTTGTATTAATTCAATACCTAATGTATGTTTGCTTGTGACTGTGAAAGAATATCCACAGTCTGCATGCTTCTCAATGCAAACACTTCTTCAGTTTGCAATATGAAAAGCTTTTCAAAGATTGAGATGTATAGCATATGGTCAAAAAATGGCACTGCTCAAGATAGAGTCCATATCTCTTGGTATGAAGTCAGCTTTGCAGGAATGAGCCCATACTGAAATCTCTGTAAGCTGTTGTAAAAATCAGCAATATTTCTTTTGTGTTAATCAAGTGCATCAGCACAGTCTTGGGAAAAATACTTCATTCAGTGTCAATACTAAACCTGTGTTTGTAAAACAGGCATGCGGGTTCTCAAAACTGCTGCACTTCAGCTCAACAGCTTTTGATAATAGAAACCACACACATCTGGCCTTTATCCTACACTTACTTGCCTGAGTATCTCCATCCATGTGAATGGTCTTATTGAAGCAGTAAGAGTACTCACATACATAAGTGTTTGCTGTGTGCATAAAGCTTTGCTTGCTGTTGAGTAAAATACAGTGAGAACAATGGCATTAACGAATCCAGGTGTGGTATGCTGATAGTTCTCCAGAGTGGAGGTTCTAATCTCATAATCTTTATACTGACTTTTTTTTCAGCCATTTTTCTGAAACTCTTTGTCTATTAAGACTTAAAGTAGTTTCTCGGGATTTTGGCAAGTGGCAGAAGTACTTTGCAAGGATAGTATGTTTTATCAGTCTGTAGGTTCCTTCGTCATCACTCCAAAACAAAGGTTTTGCTGACTGGGAGTCACAGGGTGGCTAGGTTCAAAATACTCAGAAAACTAGGAACTTTGACAAAAAGTATGTAAGAGTGCAGAAGAGGCTTCTTTTGTTCATGTGACGAAACACAGTAGCCACCATATCTACTGCTGAACTGAGTGGCTTTGTTTGTAGTAGGACCTGTCAACCACTTGGTAACATTTGAAGACTTGCTAAATAATTTCTTCTGGGATTTGGCACAAAGCAATTCTCATGCGACTACTTGGGCTTCCCAGGAGAATACCAGAGCACGTGCATTAGTGTCTGTTCTGTGTGCATCTTGATTCCCAAAGAAAATTTATCATGCAGTGAGAAATGTTTAGTATCTGCATAGTGAAGTGGTCATTTTGATAAGGATAGCTGCTTGATACTTTTTGTCACTAGGGGACCTCTCTCCACTCTAAAAGATATTAAATCTGACCTTTTTGTGGAGTGCAATTCAAATTGTTTATTTTCTGTGTGTTGTGACTTTGACTTAATGTCATTTTAGAGGCCATTTATTGCCAGTGTTTGACACCTGGTAATCTCGGATGTGTTTGATATTATGAAATGTTTTTTACTTTGTCTGCTAGAACTCCTCCCTTGAGACTCCCATTCCCTTCTTAGACTTGCTAACAGAATCAGAGGCTCATCACGTGTCATTTCTAAAACAACCATAGCAGATACTGTTCCTGAAGATGCAATTTAAATTACAAAGTTAATGTACATGCAAAATATAAAATGATAGAAAATTTGGGGGGACTGTTCATAGTCATCCTTTCTTTTCCAGCTACGCTCTGGGAAGTGCCCAGTAAAGCGACTTGATTTGGAAAGCACATCTCACACAAAAATTTCCACACAGAAGTGGACAGAAGAAAGGAAAAATTAACCCAGGTTCTAAAATTAAACAAATGTCGAAAGTTTACATCTTTATTGCTGTGAGTGTTTGGGGAGATATGTATGCTTATTTCTATACTGTAAACTTCTGGTTTTATTCTGTAGGAATATGTGCTTCATACTTGTAAAAGAAATCAGAGATTTTAATGTAATTAATATTTCTCTCTGGCAAGATATAACTGAAACTGAGATTTTATGTATTTGAAGTCTCACAGTAGTAGAATATAAGAGGGGCTGGGAGTGGGAGGGAAAACTATCCCAACACAATTCACTCTTTTTTCAAATATTTTTCTTAGTGGATTAAACCATTGATTCATTTGATTGTCCAAAATGAGAGGTTTGGACAGACCTTTTTTGTTCAGTTTTTACTAAGTTAATGTGCTCAACTAATTACTATTGTACTTTAAGTTGTATTTTAAGATAGAGGCAATGTAAAAAATTCAGGAAGTGTTGATGCAAATTTATTTGCCTCATAAACATTCAAACATAGGCCATCCTTTTCTATCTGGCATTTCTTTAAATGCTACACTTGCCACCAAAAGCAGGTTCATAATCTGTGATACAGCATTCACAAACAAGCCAGCATTCTTCATGATCACACTAGAATTTGTTGCAAGCATTCAGCTATTAAATGCAAATAAATAGTTCTTCAGTGATTCCCTTCCTTGCCACCACAAATTTTGATTAGTGTCATCAAAATAGGGAGAGAAGAAAATTATTTCATACAATTCTACATGAAAAGAAAGTAATAAAGTTCAGTGTATGAACACTGGTCTCTGTCTTAGTAGTGTATGATTCTATCATATCTAATTTAGCATCTAGGTGTCAAATTTTCTGCATATGGGAGGAGAAATCTAGAGCCATAGGTACCTTTGACTTAAATGACGAAATTAGCTCTTCCATGGGCACAAAATCAGGACTTTCAGTAAGTATGTGGAATTCTCTGCAGAGATGATTGTGCAATATGAGTATTTATGTAGAATAGAAGTTACTCTTTCTATTCTGTTTACCACTGTCTGACTGCTTTCACTTACAGTTCCAGGCATGCAGTCAGCGTGCTGATTGCCACGTGTCATGAACAAGTCACATAAACAATTTGAAAGCAACCTAATCCTACCCTTAGTGTGGCAACAGGAATGGCAGATACTTTAGACTTGTCAGCAGGGGTTTTTTACTAACATTGCATTGCAGCAACTGTGTGAGTTGGCTGGTGAATGACTTGCTTTATTGTCCTGAGATGGAGCACACTCATACAAATGTGTGCTCCATCTCAGGAGTGAGATCATACAAATGGGTTTATGAATTGCTGCAACCGTGATTTCCATGAACCCATGTAACTGCTACAGGAGTGATGGGTTCATGGAGAATAGGCAGATATTCTCTGCTGACATGTGATTGCAGAGCATGTAAAAGAGAAGAGAGGAAAAGGATAGGGGGGAATAATTTGAGGATGCTGGAGAACTTACATCCAGATTGGCTAAGTAGAAGCAAAGATGATTAAAACAAAAGCATACTCTTAAAAATCAGTTCAGAGTTTCAAGACTTAATTTGTTGTGAAGATTTTAGCTACAAAACTGTGCTCCCAAAATTTTTTAAGACTGGTTCAAAGTTTGTAAAAATCAAATGTCATCAATTATTGTTATGATTTTGTCCATTTCCTTTAGAATACCAGGGTCTGGTATCTGTGGAGCACATGGTATAAAAAGAACTATGTATATGTTAACAAGCTTTTTTTCTGTCACATTTGTACCTGTACCTGTATTTGCCATTTCTGAGAGTTGCTTGGGAATGGAAGTTGTAACTGATAGGGGCTGACATACCCCTATTTGGGCACTTGTGGAGAGTGCGGTGTTCTGCTTGTGCCATGACGTTAGCATGCTCCAGAATTTCCTTTTTTTTTTTTTTTCCATCGGATATGGGTTTCCACAACTTCTCACTTTTTGTTTCAGGTTGGCATTCTTATCCAAAGCAGCCTAGCTCTTGCTGGAGTGATTAAAAGTCAGCAGACTAACCAAAGGTGATTTTTTTTTTCTTTTTACTGTATTTTTCTTGAGCATCTTATACAAAACAGGCAATTCATAAACTGCAAGGAGAAAATTACATCACTGTATCTGAATTTACTCCACATTGGCCAATACTGTTTTTTCAGTTGTTCCTTCCACTATAATTTTGAGAATATTATTTCTCTACACGATACCTCATTGTTTATTTTCTCCAATTACAGTTTGGGATGTGACAATTGACTAGATTTGCCAAAATTACAATCCAGTGAACCAAGAGTAGTTTAGGGAGGAAGGGGCACAAATTGGTGTTTTGCAGTGCAGATTCCATTTTGATTGGGTTTTGCTTTCTTTTAGAAGATTCCTGGATAGCAAATCCTGAGGTTACAAACCCCATTAACCAAGGAGGGAGTTAAAAGCAGGTCATTGTGTCAAGCAGTATCCCTGAGCTTTGCATAACTCTAGCTGTTACTACCCTACGTAACTGATGCCTGCTTTCTAAATAGAGGATTTATCTATTCCACAGGTGTGCTGTTCTTTTGTTTTGGGATTTTTGGTTTGTTTGTTTTTGTCTAGTTTGGACTAATTTCTTTCTAGCTGGAGTGCTATTTTGAAAACAAAGTAAGATTTAAGTATGTATTAATATAATCTTGGAAGCTGCTCTGATGGATATACAATAGCAGCACTTCTGGCCACAGTATGATGCATTGCGAAAGAAACAGGATGTAAGCATGCCAGAGTTTTACAAAGCCCCCTTTTTTAAAAATGGCAGTGTACAAATGTGTTGTAGTATATCCAGCGTCAATTAAACTACAAAGGAATGGCCACCCCTTTGCAGACTAATTAGACTTCCTACTCTTGCCGATTTGGAGTCAACAGTTATTCTGTACTGCTTCCTTGGCAAAACTAGGAGGCATGCAGAGAAGAGGATCAGACGGAGCTTTGACTTTCCTGCCTTCATACAGTATCTGAACTTCTAAAGGGAGAGCTGTATATTTTTTTTATGTGATTACTTTATGAATGATCACTAACATGGAATTAGCACCAAAGAAAAAAAAAATCTACCCTTCACTTTGTTTCTATGATCTATATTATATCTATATTATAATATTTAAAGTTTTAATTTTATTTTACTGGTAAATTCTCATTCAAGTACTGACCCTTGATCTAGTAAGCATGTTCTCTATTTTCTGTAGCACAAGCTTAAGGAACCTGGTAAATTTCAAGAAAAGTTTCTGTTAAGGGGAACCAAATTCATAAACAGTTCGACAATCAAGTGCTTCTTGCTTCACCTGATACAATTTATTAATCATAAAATTTATTAAGAGTGAAGTTCTAGTATATTTTACTGTATTCCCAAAGGAACATGTCATTGTTGTACAAAAGGTTACATTGTTTGTGTCCAGAAAAGAGGGATCACCAAGCATGAAGAAATATTTATGTTCTAATACATGTTTTATATAAATGCAGGACCTTTGATCCTGAAGTGTACTAATGCAATAATTTTGACACAAATTATGTCAGTAGAGAGGAAGGGAAATAAACTGGGAGACAATGTATTCCCTCCCAGTAATTTGAGGGCAAGATATCTGGGTAAATTCTACTTTTCATAGCCTGTCACGAGTTCTAAACCTTACAGAAACACATCTAAGCACTCAGCGTTTCTAAGGGATTATATAGGAGACACACAGCTTCTTCCACATGGCATTTGTGTTATCCAAATGCTAGGAAGAGAATCATAGATCACAGAATCATTAACCCAGCACTGCCAAGTCCATCACTAAACCATGTCCCTGCCATTCGAGCAACAACCCTAGCATGAGATTAGTGTCCAAGTAAAAAGTTGCTTTATAAATCTCTCTTACTTGTCAATAAAGCTGACACAGCAGCATTAGAGACCAAATAATCCATGCCTGGAATTAAGCCAATATGGTGATTTCTGAAAGTCTAAACCAACTCATTAGTGTTCATTCTTCAAATTTCATACTGCAGCTATGCTGTTGTTTTGAGTTTTAGCTGTGCTTTAGGCCTGGCTGAACACAATGACACAAGGTGTTACAAATTAAGGCTCTGTACTACCGTACATGGTGGAAATTATCACAATGAAGAATAAGTAGTATTTAAACAAGTAAATGAGTGTAATAGAAACAATTGTATTGTCCAAGTGAAATAAGGAATTTCAGATGGTACCTCTTTAACTCTCTAGAATGACAATATTGAAATTGCATCTTTTTAGCACACCAATTCTGAACAGGTACACAGAAACATAATCTGAAAATGACAACAGGAAGTGTAACCAAATAAGTGGGAGTTTTAATTGTCCTGCAGTTTCTCCCTTTCATGACTAGACAATTTAATGACCATTCTCTCTGGGGAGAATCACCTTTAGTGACATGTCATAAGGTCAGACTCTATTACACTTACTACATGTGTAAGAAAAGGTAAAATTGTAAGGCCATAGCATAGTGTGAATGCTGCTGATGGAATGCAGTATGGGGCTGCGTGGAATTTATGGCATGTTTTCACCAATCAAGAATTAAAGATTCACTTTTGTCATTATTAATATTTCCACGTCTTCTTATATCGAAGTAGTAAGAAATTAATTGAAATTAATTATTTCTTATATGACAGTATGATACAATATAGAATGAAACTTTATAATCATCATAATCCATTCTAAAATGCCCCAGAGAAGCAGAACCGTTGCATTTCCCTGATATGTACTATTAAAAAATCTCTCTTTGCAAAATACCAGGCAGATTGCAGTTCAGTTTAAATTACCTGTCTGCCCAGATTGTTCTGGGGACCAACTCCCATGTACCCCTACAGTTCCTAGGGCAAAGTGAGGAAGCCTCAGCCATGTGTGGTCTATGAGAACTGGAGTTGTAAGTGTGTAGAATTTAGGGAAAGAAATGTATTTTTAAACTCTGGTGTCTTCACAGTTACTAATTAAACGCTGTCCATTCCGAAGGTAGCCTCCTGGTTTGATATTAACATTCCTTATCTCAGTGATAGTTTTGGTGGCACTGATAGCTTTACGTAGAAAAATTCTTTGCATAATGGTATTCTGTGATATCTCTCTTCAGTTGTTTCACCAGAACTGTTGATTTTGTTATCTTACACCATAATCTTGCACAAGCGTGTGGAGAATAAAAATCAATTAGGTAAATGAGAATCTGATCCTTAAAGTATTTCTCCACAGATGACTTGAGGTAGATTAATGGCTCTGTTTGTACACATATTTTCCCTGCTTAGTATCAAATATAATAGCACTATCATTTATGAAAAATTATGAACTGAGTACTTGTCATGTGAATTTACATCCTGTTTCTTGCTACTTATCACAAAGCTAGAGGCGATACACCATTTCTGGTGTTCTGTTCCCAGAGGAGACAGAGGTGCTATAGCTGCAGCAAATGTAAACCCGGCAGACACTGGAGACAAGGAGGGGGAAGGAAGTACGTTAAGTGCTTAAAGGTGGGTAGTGTAAATATCATTTTCCCATTCCCCGTGCTGTTGAAATCCCAAATATTTAGACCAACTGATAAAGCCAAAAGAGAGCTCTTTGTTTCCATGCGCAAAGCAAGGGCGTATTTTTGAAGGCTGTTTAGCTTCAAGTGAGGGGTATTATTGCAGCAAAAGTAATCATGGTCTAAGTTATCTTGATACTTCTAACAAAATTGTGGCAGCTTGGGTTTCAGTATGGCTGGTTACCCCTCCTGGCCTAGGGTTAGGAGTGCTAGTGTAGCAACAGCACCTGTGTTGGGGTGCCTCACTGCCAGCAGTACTGCAAGTGGTTGCAGCAAGTCATTCATGGCTCCAGGGTTTATTAAAATATTGGTATCTGTGTGTTACTGTTTTAACTAGTCAGATTATGCTTAAATCATTAAATTAGACAGGTTTCTCTGAACAGTAAAGTAACAGCGTCCTCAGTTACTCCTTTATCCATCAAATTAAGCATTTTGGTGATGCCCTTTACTGGAGAAGAGTTTACTTCAGGAATATTATTTCTATTGCACTAAATCTGCATCCATAGCAAAGAAATTTTATTCGCTCCGTTTTTTCCCTCAGATCAAAATGGCGTTTTTACTGCTATACAATAATTGTTCAATTTTGAAACTAATGTGTGCTGAAGCACGCTTGGAGCCATACCAAATCAAATTTAGCTGCCCAAATGTTTCCTGTTTTTCAAAGAGTGTGTGCAAAAGCATTTCTAACGAATCATATGTAGAGAAGTATTTGGTACCAGCTATACTTCTATAGTAGATCTCTCTAACAGAAATGTAATAAGTGTTTTCTTTTTATGTTAAGGTACTTATAACGTAAACTTTTCCTGTGAATTTCCTGCACTTCAGATAAGGTTCTTTTAGAATAACTGTCTTGAAGGAAGAAAAGAATTTATGAGCTTTTGTATTTCAATACTGATGTGGAACTTGTGCTAAACCAGTAATTATAATGAATGTAATTTCCTTATCATATAGATACACTATGGCTAAATGCAAACCCAATTTTCAAACACAATGCAGCCAAAATTCCACACAGATTCACTGAAGCCAAGATAGCCAATGTAGCAAATTTCACACAATGTATTCCCATGACAATCTGCACTACATTTTCCTCACTGCCCTCTAGTTTGCATCTCTATATAGAGGTAGAAACATTTATCTGTCAAAGCTAGCTTTATCCCAGAAAGGTGAAATTTCTGAAAGTACATTTCTAATCTTCAGTTCCAGGTAATGTGTGTGCCATCAGCAATTAAGTTTGAATCTGGAAACTTTGCTGAAGCTGTATCCAGTCTTCAAGAGGTGCCTGAAAAGATGTTAGGTGTAGAACGTAATTAATTCTAGTCCAAAAGATTTTTATTTTCTTTTTTAAGTGAGAAAATATGGATTTTAATTATGCTTTGACTGTTACCCGAAGAAATGGGGAAGATAGAAGATTTTACCAAAATAAAAATCCCAACAAACCAAACCAACCTGTTGAGCTGTGATGGGACACCCTCCCTTTTCAGCCGAGGGTGAAAGAGCAGAGGAGGCTGCTGCTTTGCTAAAGTCCTTTATTTTGCAGTTCCATAGTTTCTGAAGGTAGAGTTGGAAGGGGATACACGATAAAGCAAAGCAGCAGCAACAGTGACAGCAGGCTAAGCTTGATGGTATTGGAGATGTTTCAGTTGCAGAATCAGCTCAGATTTTACTAACTTACAGTTAGAGGATTATATTTGTTAATTAACCAATAAAATTAACACACGATTCCAGTTTTCTTTTCTTAACCTATTCTGGTCTAATTCTAATGATCGTAAATCTTACACAAGTCTTACATAGGTATTACACGAATTTGCATATATAGTTTTTATCAACCCTTATTGCTTTTGTGAACACTATAGAAAAAATGTGAACAATATAGTTCTATCTATGTTTTGTCTAGGGTAAGGAAACTCTGAAAAAGTAAAACTGCTGCAGTACAAACTGTGTTTAAGGTCTCTTTGCTGCAGCTTTTTAATGTTTAAGGCACTTAGCATATTTTTCTACTGAGTTAAAAATCTATATTTCTATTTCACTTTGGTGTGATTTCATGTATCTCAGCTTATGCAAAGGTCTTAATTCAATTCTTGTGCTTTGGTTTTCCTCTGGGCCTGGGTCCAGAGGAGCTCTCACTCCAACACCAACCAACCAAATAAATCCGCCCATATTTGTGCTAGGTGTTAAAGTTCTCAGCTGTACTTGTTTAGACTGTTTAAAGACATGCTTTACTTTTCAGTGGAGCCTGATTCTCTTAGTTGCGCTGTTAGTCTTTATTTGCTGTCCTTGGAACTAAAGTTGAGTTTAAACCGTCTTTGTCTAGACTGCAGCTGTCTCTTTATAACCAGCATATTATTATTATTATAGTTATTAGTTCTAGAGAAGATAAATAACATGTCAGTTTTCGAGGAAACTGTAAAAAGCAGTGAACACTAATACTTTCATTAATGGAACTGCTCTGACATGGAAGATTTGTAAACAATAACTGGAAATAGTAAATTAGGCAAGAAAAATGAGTCCTTCCTTAAAACTGTCTCTATGCTGCTCCTTAAGTCTCTTCCTGTTGTGGGACTGCTTGTTTGTATTCATTTAATTAAATCTTGGTGCTGAGGGCTCTAACACTTACAGCCTTGTCAATGACAGACAATACCAGAGCCTTCTCTTTCAAGTATCCTCCCTTTACATACAGTTTCAGAGATTTTAATATTGGGAGGAACAGTGTGTCTGTTGTCCCGGCTCTGGATTTTATTGACTAATTGCTACCTCAAATCCAGTAATTCAGTAGCTGATTTGGGTAGTTTAGATAGTATTTGGTACTAGATTTCAGTGACACCTTAGTGTCGGATCTGTAGGATTTCTGGTTTTCGCAAAACAATGTAAGCAGTCACATCAATATAATACCTTTTAGGAGCATCAATAGGCTTTTTCACTAGCATCTGGAGGGAGCCTTCCCTCTAGATGGATGTACATTATTTCAGCATTAGCAGGTGAGTACTACAGTATGATTCACCAGTTGTCTCAGTTGATGACATGCAACAATCACTTATTTTTTTATTCCTGTTTGGTTTTTTTTGGTGGTTTTTTTAACCTCTGGAATTATCCTTATATTAAATTCCTTCTTTTTTTGTTTTTCTATCAAATCTTAATGAATAATACTGTGTAGCATTTTTAATTTGCAACTGCCAAATTAATGAACTGGTGTCGATTGGTAGTTGCATCTAGACAAAATAAATGTCCTTTACAATAAAGCAAAGAACTAAATGAAAACCAAGATGTGTTCATGGATCCTATGTGTCCAGTGGAGTGCAATGAAATCCATAACATAATTAAAATATTGCTCTATTCTCTATAAATTATATTTCTAATGGAAGCCAGGCAGTACATGCATACATGAAATAAACTGCACCAGGCATTCCCAATAGTGGAGAAAATTGCAAATCACTTGCAAGCTGGCAAGCACTACAGCTGCCTGTAACCTCTTCCAACAGAAAATCCAATTATTAAAAAGAGTTTCAGCAAAAGAAGGGACAGTTTGAGTCAAGATGAACTGATGGAAAAGAGCACTGCCCCTTTCCACCTACTGTAAAAAACAGTTATGTCTACAGGTGTTAATTGTTAATTTCCCATATCTTAAAATGTGCTCCACAAATGACTAAACTCTATATAACAATATTTTGGATTGGAAAGCCTCAGCTTTGAAATTCTCATGTGCACAAATGTCAGAGGAGCAATTAGAGCAATTAGAAAAAAAGTCAAGGGAAACTTCAAACATGGACAGAGAACGATAGCTACTTACTTGGAAAAGTTATATTTGACATAGCATCTATTGCAAAGTGAAATACTGTTACCTTTAAGAGCTTGGTGCTTGAGTAATGAAATGTACTTTATGAATTGTTTCACATGTCTCTGTAATGTTGGTAAATAAAAAATGGCCCATTGCATAGGGACATTTTAGGGGAGAATCAAAAACTTAAATTCTAATTCTGAACAGTGGTGTATTGGCAAAGAATTTTTTTTTAATTTTATGAACAGAGGGGTAGTTGGGGACTTCAGTTTCTGAGAAGTCTGCTGGAAATACAATGCAGCAGAGAGGAAACAGTCTGGAAGTATCTGTCAAAAAAGAATTAGGTTTATTCTGGCATATTCTCACAGTATCTTTCTATTTCAGTGGTATTTACATTTATTGCAGAGAAAACTGTTTGTGTTACGAGGTTATAGTCCTCAAAAAGACCTCAAAGACAAACCTTCATATCTCATCCTTGCTATTTTTCACACATTTTATTAGATGTGTGTCTGCTCAATGGGAAAATGTGGTCTCTAAGAGTTTGCATGTTGTTTCCACCATCCTTCAGCTGGAAACCTAACTACTAACAGGCTACCACTTTGCATAATGGAAACCAGAGATATTTCTCCACTAAATCATTAATTTATTTCCAATTAAAGTTGGAGGGAGGGTTCTTGCTGACATGGCTGGTAAAAGACAAGGTAGAAATGTGCGTCAATACCATACTCAGATGCATTCTGTAGCATACTAAGGGGAGGGTTGTGTTGTAAACTTTGGATGCTGCTGACAAATACATCCAGATAGAAGGCAGAATCTTGGCACAAAACAGAGAAAACAGAAACATAATTACTTACAGTGACAGGATAAAGTCAAGCAAATTTTCTGTTCCCATGTGCTAATTTGTCATCTGACAAAATGAGAAAGACTTTGGAAGGCAGCCCAAAAGTTTTAGAAGCTCTCCTGCAAGTCACCTAGACTGGAACAACAGTCAAGAAAATGAATCTCATGAGAAAGACAATACCAATAGTTTAGGCTAGAAGGAAGGGTGATACAGACTTTCATTCAAAAAGGATAGCTCTTATTTCTTAAACCACACAGTAGAAGATTATATGCACATGCCTGCCATTGAAGGTGCATGAAAGAAACACGGTCCCCAGTCGAGGTATAACCAGAGACATTTATTAAAAGTGTGCATAGCTTTTATAATCTTTTCGCCATCGGGTTAGAATAGCGTGAGCCTGGATAGCCAATAGTATAATTGTTAATAAGTTTGCTAACCAATAATTAAAAACTTTATTACATCTCTCCTGCCTCGACTAAATAGTCTTTTCTTTCTAACTAAATGCCCTTTGTTCTCTCAATTACAAGATCCCTTTGTTTTCTTTCCCTACATGCCATCCCATTACTACCTGTAGAGAGTAAAGACAGTGTCCCATTAATGCTTTCAGATCTTGAAAATAAAAAATTTTGGATCATACAGATGCATATGTAAAAGAAAGATGCTCTGATTTCCCAAGAATGCTTTGTGCCATGGGGTTTCTTGAGGGAACTGCTGCTGGAAGGCAGAAAAGGAAGCATCTTACCTTCTTGTCTTGTCCAGGGTGTCTCAGGCCTGAAAATCTGGAGGAAGACATTGAAGTTTGCACCATTGCTCAAAGCAAGAAACCTTAGCAAGGGCAAAGAGTTTTCAAATGCTTTATTCTTTTTCTAATTTATACAAGATCCAACGACCTGTCTTTGGAGTCATCAGGTTCTAGATTGTTTTTGTGAATGCCAGTATGGGTAGAAGGTCTTACTGGGGTTCAATGAAGGTTCAGTACACTCACTCCCAGATCCACCACGAAAGTTTGGGCTGTCTTGAGATCCCATCGTGGAATCCAGCAGCCATGTCCTATTCAGCTTTCAGTAAATGTGGCAGGATTGCCACATGCAGTTAGAAACCCACAACCAACATGTTTCAAAGGCACTTGTTAGAGAGACAGATTAGGCGATATGCATTGCAACTGAAGGAGGAAGTAAGATTTGGTATCAGAAAGAGAGGTAAAGTGAAGATTTAAGCCCTGTTACAATCCCTGCCTCATGTCATTGCAGCAGCAGATTCTAGTCAGGAAGGTGGATATGAAGGTCCATGAAGGGTGGGGTGAAAACCCACTTGGCATCTAAGTGAGCTAGTGCTGTGCTAACATGAAAACAATTGGGTTTGATTGTGGCAGGACAGCTCAGAAAACCATTCAGATTCCTAGGAGCAGCAAGGAGAAAGAAGCCAGAAGAGCCGAGTCTGAACAACACGTAATTTCTTTTAGGGAATAGTGTTCCTGAAGGCTGAGACTTCATTCACTGTTTAAGAGGGAAGAGGGGAAGGGAGATTGAACAAGGTGGAGAGAGCATTTGTACCTTGAATTTTGAAACTGTGTAATAGGAAATTGAGACCAAAGGATGACTGCCAAAGCCATTGTGGAGATGGATATGTTATTGTCTCCATAGACGTATTGTTGGCTTACTGTTATACTTTCCAAAAATGAAAGCCAGATTCCTTCTACTCCTCAGATTTTCTTTGTTTAGATGCCAGTATCGTTCTTAAGAGAGAAAGGAAATACAGCAGTTGTGTGGGGTCTGTTTCCATCCTTTGCTTGCTGTGATTGAATTAATTTGCGGTCTTTTCTCTCTTTTGGTTATTCTGTAAAGGAAAGAGTAGAAGTGGATGACAAACTAACAAATATTATAAATGGTCATTACAACCATTACAAGAAGGTTTTCCTTCAGTCATTTGGTGGCCATTTGAGGGAAGTGTAGTCACTTTATTTCTGTGCAGACAACATAAACTGCCCTTGGCTACTGAAATGACCTGAAGAAATACTGGCAAACCACAGACTACCCACCACTTTAGAATAGCTTCTCCTGGAGCAAAAGGAACTATGTGACTCTAAGAACAATGAACTATGTGACTAAGAACAATATAATAATAAGGGTGTAGAACAATATAATAATAAGGGTGTACACACGGAACTTGTGAATCATTGGTTTACGATCACTCTGATTAGATTAGGCCTAAAATAAGTGTTTGCACCAGGAAATTGCATTTTCCTATCTTAAAGCTTATAACAGGGTATGTCAAGAGTTATATATCAAGTTCTTTAGTACTGAATTTAATTATTCACTTCACATTGCATCATCTTGTATTTAAAGTGCCATACCTGATAAAAATGCTTCTCATTATTTTGAAAAATGGCCAATAAACATGCTAATGCCAGTTGCACAATAGGAATTTGGGTGTAGATGCCTATATATATGTACGTATAAATGTAACTGGCTTTTCATTAAAATAAGCCTCAGTTTGCATGGAGGAAGATTTTGCCTGTGTTTTCTCAGTACGTGAAACAACACATTTATCAGTGGTATGCACACAGTTAACAAAATCAGCAGTGATTTAGCCACTGCTGGAATTTCTGTTTAGTAGCTTTAGTTAAGGTCACAATTGTACCTGAAACTTTTTGAAAAATGCTTGGGCTTATTTTGAAATAGGGAGGAGCATTCTTGCATATGAGAAGTAGAAAGGTGAGATGGAAGAAACTGTTTACAGTGACTTATAAATACAAGAAGGGGACTCCAAAGCTGACACAGACAAAACAGTGTCAAATTGAGAGCAGCTCTGAGAAGGGCTTTGTTGGTGGATGAGAAGCTCAACATGAGCTTGCAATGTGCACTTGCATCCCAGAAAGCCAAACGTCCTGGGCTGCATCCAAAGCAGCATGACCAGCAGGGCAAGAGAGGTGATTCTTCCCTCTGCTCTGTTCTTGCGAGACCCCACCTGCAGTGCTGCATCCAGCTCTGAGGCCCTCAACATAAGGAGGACATGGTCATGCTGGCATAAGTCCAGAGGAGGAAAATGAAGATAATCAAGGAGCTTCAGCACCTCTCCTATGAAGACAGGCTGAGAGAGTTCAGATTGCTCTGCCTGGAGAAGAGAAGGCTCTGGGGAAACCCTACAGCAACCTTTGAATACCTAAAGGGAGCTACAAGAGAGCTGGAGAGAGTTTTACAAGGGCATGTAGTGATAGGACAAGGCATGATGGCTTTAAACTGAAAGCAGGCAGATTACAGTTTGATATCTAGAAGAAATTCTTTACTGTGAGAATGGTGAGGCACTGGACCAGGTTGCCCAGAGAAGTTGTGGATGTCCCATCCCTGTAAGTATTCAAGGTCAGGCTAGGTGGGGTTTTGAGCAACTTGATCTAGTGAAAGGTGTCCCTGCCCATGGCAACGGGCTGGAACTATGTGCTCTTTAAGGTCTCTTCAAACCCAAACCATTCAATGATTCAATGATTTTTTTTTTATTATTGCTTGTTAACATAAGCTTCTAATAATTGATTTAGCAAAAGCATAAACAGTTAAAAAAACACCAAGTGAAACATTTTTCCTTCCCCTTTCCTAGGTTCACCTTCAATCAAATATAATTTCTGTACTCTTCCTGGTTTCAAATTCCCTCATTTTCACCACCTGATACTGTCCCAGACTCTACAATGAGGCATTGCATGAAACTGGCACTGGTGAATAATGGTTACTTTCTGACACTCCTTGTTTACTCTTTCTCCTCTACTCCTCTTCACTTGCTGTCCTCTGCCCCAGCGTGAGTCACTCACACACCATAGTCCCTCTGGGATGTCCCTGCTCTGACATAGGCTGTCCACAGCTAAAATCCTTCAAAGCCATAACTCCTTCATTGTTGGAGCACCTCCCTCCAAGAATGTATCTCCAGCCGTGTCCCAGGCAGTGTCCCCTTCTACTTTCTTCCTCTGTTCCTCCCTCCCCTAGTAACTACTGCTCTTTCTTAAATGTCTGAGCACAGGTGCTGAGCGCTCCCCTGCATTGGTGTGAAATAGGTTCAGGTTTCAGAGCCAGAATGAAGGGTTGTCTATGTGGGTTTAATAAGCCAGTTTAATACAGCCTTCTCTAAGAACAGCCCACAGATTAGTTAAGTTCAGCCAGCTACCTTTCTTTCAGCTGGCTTGTGCCAGCTTGCCTTCTGCATTTAACAGATCTACCTGTGGAGTTTGAGGCTGCAGTGAGGCAACACAAAGTGTGTGAAGGAAAAGAGAAGTTGTGGTCTGAAAAAAGTGACAGTATGGGAAATCATTTGCTCCAACAAGAAGGAAACCAGACTGGGAAAAAAAGAACATTTAAGGTTGGTATCTACTTGTATTGCCCTAGGTGCCACAGGGAAGAGTGCTCTTAACTGGGATGTGGGGGAGGATACAGGACTGGGGTCTCCAAAGTGCAGTGAGGGTCATGGGAGGAAGAGGTTTTGTGAAGAGGAGGGTTGGAGACAAGACCATACTGTAGGTATCAAAACTTTTCCAGACCGTTTCTTTCATTGTTGGATATCAACACCTTGGGGGCTGAGTCCTGCATCCATCAAACAGAAGAAAATTTTGAAATTTCAGTGCATCATGGCTGTGAGAAGAGTTATTGAAAGGCTACGTTTGCCATGGTTTAGGCAGCTTGAAATACAAGCAGAGATACATAGATAAAGCATTAACTGAGAGAACATAGATTATTGATTAGACAGTGTTACTCTCACTTGGATTCCAGATCTTAACTGTTGTCTTGGTGATTTTACTCACTGGGCTGTGCAAGACAAGTTTTTATTACATCTGTAATTTAAATGAGTAATTCTGTCATAAGCTAGAGCTAAAATAATAAACTAGGATATATTTACATCTATATAGAAACAAGTGGGTTCTTAGCTCCTTTATTAAGGTAATATTTTACTTGAGCAACACACATATTAGCAAGATGATTGTTTTTCCACGTTATTTTCAGAATACAGCACTTCTTTTATAGTGTGCATCTATGAGTTCTCAGTTTCTTTCAGTCCCTGTGCAGACAAAGGATTAATTAGTTATTATTAGTCATTACTCAGTACACACATACACATATATATGTGTGAGTAGTTAGTACAAAAGAGTTCCTCTTCAGAGAAAATGTGTGTTATGACCAAAATATATTCACATATATCCTACACGCACGCACACATAATACTCACACGGTCTTGCTGTTCCTTATGCAAAGCAAGTAGAAAAGGCTTGGTGAGTTGCCAAGGAACTATTACCTCAAGGAAAAATAAACCCAAAAGCTCAGGCATTCAAATCTACTATGCATTTAAAGTAAAAACCTATTCCATGCTAAAAGAAATCCAGATCAGAGGACCCACAGTGTCATCAAGGCTTGTTTCATCTACTAACAGAAGTAGATTATAAAAACTTGCATCCAACTTGCCTGCAACAACTTTTGTATTATTAACTAAAATTGAACTGAATTTGGCCCCATGCTTTAATAGTCTAATTGTAAACACTTTTTTTAGGCATGCCATGATAAGGCAAACCCTACTGTATCACCAAATTATTTTCCTGCTAAGTCTGGGGTTGGGGTGTGGTGAATGGGTTACAGTCAAGGGATTTAATTGTGCTTCCTAACTGCTTTTAAGTGATTCCCACGAAAAAAAAAATGTTACTGGGAAGCTTAACTTTGTATTTTCTGGAGAAGAAAGCCTCAAGGGCCACATTTTTTTCAGAAGCTTAGACAGTAATGTGTAAATTGCACGTATTTGCTCACACTGGGAAAGATGAATGTGCTTTCTGGCTCAGAAAAAGACAAATGCTTTTCCCTCCACTGAAAATTCACAGTCTGTATGAACTTGCTTCCCTGTATCAGTTTTTGTTCAAACCTGGTTTTCTGGCAAAAATGATCTATTTGTTATTTCTTAAAAACACAGTATGTCACAATTAGTATATTAAATCTAAATTTAATACATTGGTCACATTTGCTGGTTTTTTCTGAAAATTGGCTTGAGCAGAAAGTGCTTGAAGACAAAAATCCTTTGATGGTCTACAGAATACAATATTTAAGAACTCGCAGTGCCTCATATGATGATTTCAATACATATCCAGCCTATAGAATCATAAAATCATTTTGGTTGGAAAAGACTTCTAAGATCAAGTCCAGCTGTTAAACCAGCACTGCCATGCCCATCACTAAACCATGTCCCTAAGTGCCACATCTCCATGTTTTTGAAAATAAGTCAGTGTGTTTAATTGTGATCTAGTATATAAATTGTTTTCAATGTGTTGGCCCCCTCTTTGTAGCATTTTTTAAATCTAGTATACTTCAGAAAGCATTAACACTTAGATTATTTAAAAATATGAAAACCAATGGAAAATTAGGATAAATGTTGGTCAATATAAATTGGAAAATTTTTTTATGTGTCCCCACACAAAATCAACTTTTAGAGAGATGTCTTACTATAATCTCATTAAAAAGAGCATTCAATAAAAGGGATATTCCTTGGCTCTTACTATTCCCAAGTTGGATAAAAGGGAGGGGTAATATTGCATATTGTATCGAAGAGGATGTCCCAGTACTAATCGTCAGAATATTTCCAAACAAGTACAGAATAGATGCTGATGGGGAATGGAATTCTCCAGTGTACACTCTGACATTTAACCCAAAACCTGTTTTATAAGAATGGTTTCTTTTAAACGTGGGTTTTAACACCACTGACTAGATCATACCTTCCTACATTTTGATTATTGTCACTGTTAGTAAAGAGTGCTTAGAAAAAAATGTTTCTCACAAGTGTACTCACATTCTGATGAACACTTGAGAGCAAAAGAAAAATTCAGTCTTTTCTCCTGTTTCTTTCCTCCTGACCTTTTTTTGCATGGGGGATAATTAGAGCTAAAAAACAAAGGACAGAAAGTCTCCTCTCTTCCAGGAACAAAGCTTTCTGAAATTCCCCATCTCCTTCTGTGTTTATCTGGCAGAGCCCCAGATTCTGTCACCAGTATTTACCCTGCGCAGATCCTTATTCACAGCTTAATCCAAAGCCTGTTGAAGTCAGTGGGAACCTTTCCCTTAACCTCAGGGGGAATCAGCTCTGCTTGTGTAGGCAGAGCAGTTTCAAATTATTTCCACTGCTGATTGCAGTATAAGTACTGGTTGAAATCAGTAACCTGCCCTGAGATCCAATGTTACAGCTAAGCTGATGACATCTTAAGATACAATTAGGCTCTTTCAGCTGTGCTTTCGGAATCTTAACTAGTAACAGCTGCCAGAAAAAAATCCCAACAGATAACTTACTTTTTTGAGAGTAAAGAAATTAAGAACAATGTTACAGCTTCAAGAGACTGTCATCAGTAACCATCACTGGAGACATCATAATGATTCTTCTTGTCTTTTGAAATGTCTATGTCAATAATACAAAGTTATTTAGTTATTGTAACTCAGGAAAAAAACCCTAGCCTTAGTTTTTGTCCGGAGATTGTTTTTAATGATAGAGGAAGTTCTTCTGATATAAGGTAAAGGGAGAATATTTGGAGAGTAGCTTAATAGACACACCTCTTATTGACTTCGTATGAATTTGGGGTGTTCAGACCTTTCCGAATCTGAGCTGGCTATTTATGGAAACTCTACAAAAAGTCCCATTTAAGGTCTTGCTAACTATTGAACCAAGTGGTGTTAGGAGCCATCCCAGGCAGACTAGTGCAAATTCAGCTCCATTTTCCTCATTAGCTTAATGGATGTCTGCATTCAAGTTCATTAAAAAAAAGGAATGGGAAATGGAGGAAGAATGTAATGATTGTAAATTCATGGCTTTTAATGATTTAGATTGTTAATCCTTATGATACTTAGTATAGTGGGCATTATCGCTACACACATGTTCTCACATAATATATGTGATACTGAAGAATAATGGTCTGAAAAGTGCATTTACAGTTACATTGTTAAAATATTTCCAAAAATACTTGCAGTGTATGACCTCCAAGACCAAGTTTCTGCATATCTTTTTCACACCCATTTTATTTTGATCTAAAAATTTTAACAAACTTAATGCTTATTAATTATTTTTCAAGTTTTTCTGGTTTTCCAGCTTAATTTATTGTTTTCCTTCTGTACCTCCTTCTATCATCCTCCATTCTTCTCTCACTGCAATGTCCCTTGCCTTTTTTTACCCTGTAGCTGTATTTCCATTTATTTTCTCTCCATTATGTGGCCCTGCCTGTGCTTCTTCTGTATCTATTTGGTTTATCCAACGAGTCTTCTTCCACCAATTTGTTTTCAGTGCTTCTACCATTTTCCCTGCATCTTCCCTCTGAAATTCCTGCCTCCTGAGATTTTCTGTATCTTCTTAGTCACCTTTAGATGTTTTTCTTGTGCCACCTCATACACTCACCCTTTTTCCTCAGTAGTGGTTAGGGGTTTGCACTCCTTTGTTTACATGTGCCTTAATTGCTAAGATGCTGTGTGAAATTCCAGTGCAGGGTGGAACCAGTTTCCTATTATTGAGCAAGGAGAAGGTGGAGGTGGAGTGCTGCGTGCTTAGGGTGCAGAAGAAGGATGATTAGGAAGCCCCTGTGGGGTCTGCGGACATACTGCTATTTCCTTTTTCACCCTCCAAAAAGGCATGAGGAAGTAAAGGCAGAGAGGAGACAGGAAGGAAGCATGTTTCCCAAGAAGAGAGAAAGGACAGCACCCAGAGGAACACCCACTCTCAGTATCTAAATGCAGTCTTTTATGGTAACATCGTGTAATGATACACAGAATAACTCTACTAATGCATTAGTATTTCTAGCGCACTACTTTAAATCCTAAGGCAGTTATTTGAAAGTGGGATTCCAGTGCTGAATACCTTTTCATAGAAGGATTTTGGAGCAGACACTGGTGCTTTCCCAGGTCATAGAGCTAACGTGTCTTGTCCCTAAGGTGAATGGTATATGCTTCCCATAGGAAAGAGGCTGGCTCTTTCTGCAGTCCCGTTCACCTCTCCGCTGAGACTTTAAGTAGAGATCCCAAGGCAGATGTTTGGAGCTATGACGTGATGACGGTAAAACCAAGTCATTGAGAGCTGGACTCCAACAACTTAGGACATAAAGGAACCTGTATATGAGATCATTGCTTTAGGGACATATTTGAGCTGCTGAGTCATTAACTCAAACTGGTTCTCCAAATACCTCTAGTTTAATAAATTACTGTCTATACTAGTCTTGTGAAATTAATAAGCAGCACTAACATTCAACTGCCTGAATTTCCTTTTCAATTTGAAAAAATAAATAAGTATGTTCAGGATAGATTAGACAAAGGTTAGCTGCAGGAAGACATTTCGACATCATAATGAAAATGGTGAACTTCAAAAGAATTACTGTATGTTTTTTAGTTAATCTTTGTGGCTTATCAAAAAAGGATTATTAAACTAAGTTCAGTTGTTTTCATACAAGGCATTTCTTTTGAATTTGTTCTTTAACCCTCTGAATTCTCATGATTGCCTACTTCTAGTGAAAATAATTTAAAACAGCAAAATAAGAAAGTTAAATGGGAATGATGTTCAAACATCTTTAAACTTTGTGAATCTTGAATATTTATACTTGTATCTTTACATTATTTGTAGTGGTTTCTCTCTGACACTGTTTCTTGTAATAGATGTCAGAGATTGAATGCATATAAGTAATCAGTAATTAATATTATTAAGAGAGTTTTGCTCACTTCTTTTTATCTTAGAAGTACACTAACCCTAATAAGTGCTACAAAGTAAGATTTAGAGCATGTAAGAAATAGCAGCTCTCATGTTTAGCTAGACCTTACATCTGAAATTCAAAGCAAGCTACAGGAGCACTGAATCATCCCTGATTCCCATGCTGTGGGATCTGTCCTCTCCTCCTGTGTCCTGGTCTGTGGGCAAAGCTTGCTCCTCGCTTCAGTAAGTAATAGGTGATTTCTTGCCACAGGCTGGAATTTGCTCTGGGAAAGCCACCATCTCTTGCTGCAGTTGCTTCACTGGTGAAGCTGTCCCGCGCTTTTTAAACCACAGCCCTGGGGAGAGGGTTGTGGTGTGGGGAGGATTATACTGCCAACTGCACTTAAACCCTTCCTGGCAGTCAGGGGTACAGTCGGCAGGATTATTTTGTATATCCATATAATCCCTAATACTGCCATATATCCCTAATGCTTAGGGAAGTAAAATAAATAGCCCCCAGGCCCTAGGAAAAGAGTACAGAAGACACCTCTACTGAAGGTAGGACTGGTCCATATTTCCCAAACAAATGAAAAAACAGCACTTAAAAAAAAGAGAAAAAGTTAGAGGTAAGGGGGTTTTTGTCTCCTTTTTTGTCTTCTTTTTTTTTTTTTTTTTTTTTTTTTTTCACATAGAGGCTTTGACTGACTGTTCTAGAATACAGTTTGTTCTTTTTATGATGTTTGGAAAGTTTCAGTACAATTCAGGGAAATGACTGAATATACCTAGGTAATACAAGCTTGAAGTTTGTGGTTACCGGGGTTTCTTTTCCTCAAACTTATATTCATCTCATTATTTTTCAAAATACATGCAAAATACATATTTTTGATACTTTAAAAGCTATGTCATATTTTTTCATTTAAGTAGGTCTTAATATAGAGTGAAGTTGAATAACCTTTATTCTGGAATCTCTTATTGTAGGGAGAAGGTGCAGGGAAAAGGGGCAGGGAAGTCAGGGGAAGCAGGACAGAAAAGAAAGAAGGGGGGAAAAGGGCTTGAAAAAAATTTATAATTGTAAGAAAAAACCACCAAAATTTCACAGAGAGTTAAATGGAAAATATGTTCTTTTCTCTTTGCATATTTTCCTTGTCAAGCCCCAGTTTTGAGTTAGGGAACTAGACATGCTTTATCTCTTTCCCCTTCACCACAAAACTTTCCAGGACTTATTTATTCCTCATGAAGAAATACAACCTCAACTCTTTTTCTCACGCACTCTCTCTCAAATTAAGAAAAAATATATTGATATAACTATCCAACACATGCCCCATAGAAGTAACACTACTATTACACTAATTCAATTTCTGAGACTATATTGCGTGGTGTTTTACTGTGTCTTACTATATGGTAAAAACTGGAGAAAATGCATGAAATTTTACACAGAATTTAAAATATTTAAAAAAGAAAATTAAGTGTGGCTTGGGCTATGACAAGTAAAAAGCAAGGCCTACAAGCATAGTCTTAATTACCCCTCACTAAATGGAAAATTCAGGGGACTGCACACTGACGCTGCAGTACAAATAAATGCAGTCTTGCTTCCATGATGACACTTACAGCAGTGTTTCAAAAGAAATAAATCAAAACCATGCATCTAGCTCAGCTTTCACAATGAACTGAGTGTGTTCAGATGCTGGGCTAGGTCTTCTATGACAATTCTGAATTAAAGCTGTCCATAAAGCTTTTGTGTCTGTTTTTCCACTGCTGACTTCCCTCCCTGATTTTGCAGCTAGTCTGTGGAACCGCTGATAGCTCTCATCCCCTGCAATCACACAGTCACAAAAACATACTCCTGCTCCAGTAGCACTTTCTTAATGAGGTTGTGCCTTTGCTTTTCAGGGGTTTTTCACTGATTTTTACCTTTGTTTTCAATTATATTCTGCCTGTGAAAGGAAAAGAGAAGACACAAAGAAGAAATAGCCAGGAGGTCTGCAGAGGTGAGGATTCCTACATCAGTATATAGAAAAGTTCAGGTTAGGGTAAATACACATTAACCTAGTGATTCTGAGCTCATTTTGGCTCATCTCAGTGGTATTCCTTTGAGTAAATAAATTATAACCTGTTTCAGATTAGCTGCTTTCCCTCACAGCTTTTTCTTCTTTAGTTGCAGGATGTTGTATTTGTGTCAGGTCAACTTGGAGTAAAATATGGTGGCTTAACTGGAGGTTCTGGAGGTGGGTGATCCAGTTTCAAGTGGAGCTCAGTGAGCCAGACATGGTTAAGTAGCCATATAAGAATATATATTGTGATACAACTTTCAGTTCTCACCACACCCCCCTCAAGGTTCCAGCACTGTTCACTGGTAGGAGTCTATACATACAACTGCAAAAATCACAATTATTTTAGAACTTGAGATGCCTCTTCATTGTGTGCAATACCTGCAACCAGTGAGAAAAGGGGACCAATACATGGGAAAGGAGCTGAAGGCAGACAAAAACTATTTTGGTGAAGCTATGAAGAACTTGTTCCTACTGCTACCATAGTGTTTTAGATTTAAAAAAAAAAAACTCCTAACTGATGTATTTCCACTTCCCTATTAGTTTTTCCTATGAGGAAGACTGAGCTCTACAGAAATATATTTGGAAAAATTCAGAAATGTTAAAAATATAGCACAAAATTCACAAGGAAAAATAACATCCTAAGACTTTTAGGCTGGACACTTATTATGGGGGTACTTCTGTGTAATTTTGCCTTTAATCTCTCTGTCATCTCGCTTTTTGGAATATTATGGTAAATCCATGTATTCGCTCAAGGGTACTGTGTAATCAACCACTCAGATATTATGGTGAGGGCAATTCAAAATGTACGTTGAAAAGGTCAGGGTTTGGATTGTTTTACTCAGATCACTCTCTTAATGTAAAACACTCTTTTATTTTAATTAACTGTTCTCATACTGATTGGGGCCTGTGAGTCCAACGCATGGATTTAATCGCTGCTTCGAATTCTCACCAAAGTCTGTTGTACTTAGTTCAGCTTTTACAGAATTCCTAATCAATAAGTTTGGTGAGCTGAAGTCTGTCAGACAAAGTGTTACCTGCATCACTCCATCATGTTTTTCAAGCTCAAGAAACTCTCTCATTTCTTCCTTGTCTTCTGGAACAGATAGTATATGATTCTGTTATTTATTATAATGCATATGCACAGGAAATGGAATTTAAGTTCTGAAGGCAGATCAAATTTTCACATAGTTTTGAAACAATACTGGGAGATTTTTTTGTTTGTTTAGGTTTTCTGTATAATTTATTGAAAACTGGAATTGCAAGGACTTTTTCTCATATCTCAAAAAAAAATTACTTTGCAGTAATGTTTTGAAACATTGGTGTGAAATTCCTGCGGTTTCAGCCTGAACAGAGTGAAAAGTTTCAAAAGAGCTGTGGATAGCTAGTTAATCACAAACAGTACTAGCTCATTTTTTCTTTTATTTTCCTAAAAGTTAGAAAGGGTTTATATATTTGTATGTTTTCTGCTTTCACACTACAACGCAGCTCTTTGAGCCCTTCTTTTAACTTAATGTACTGCTTGCGTTTAGCATCTAATTTCCATTCTGCATGGAAGTATATTATTTTTTATGACATGGGAAATAATTAATTGATTATGATTAACATGCAATTATTTCAATTGCTATGTGATCCTACGATTTTGTTACCACTTCTGCTATTATTACCAAGAGTGTTGAATGAACTTCATGCAGTTTGCTCTGGCTTCAGTTCTGATAAGCATTCAAATATTTTGATACTTACTCAAAACTTATCCAAAGTTTCCTAAGCTCTTGAGTCTGCAAAAGTAGTCTGAACACTTAGAAAAGGGCTTTCCTCATGAGGTTTCCAGTTGTTCCACCAGTGGAACCTGATGGAAATACCATGAGGTCAGCTTTTCTTCCAGTTGTTCCAAATATTTAACATCTGGACAGAAAACGGAAGTGAGAAATCCTGCCCAGAAGTTGTATTAAAGGAAAAGTTGAGTTCTAAAAATAGGTGAAGAATGACTGTTTTTTTAACTCCTCCAAACTGGCCAATGCATGACTGAAAAAAAGATCAAGAATCCAGAATTAGAGATGAATCAGGTCAACTGGCACCATAAAAATATGGCCAGCTCAGCTGAAACCTGTTTCTCCTTAGAATTTGGTTATTTGTGAAGTGACATATGTAGAGCAAAATTTAAATCTGGTGCCATTTTAGAATCTTTCAGGGATGAGTATTTATTCCAGTCAAGTATTTATCCATTCATGAGAAAGTTGTACACAGACCTTGGTGGGAAAAGTACACCAATGTCTTGTACAAAAGTATCAGAGTGGTTCCTCTCAGTACCAACACTCTGTGAGGGACCCTAGCTATCAGTGCTACCTCCTCTAAATAACTCTAATTTCAGGGTTAATCTATGGAGGAAATGGGGCAGTTTAGGTGGGGATGAACTCCGCATTGAAAGGACTTGGAGCCACAGAGGCACATTTTTAGACAAAAGAATTGGATAGATAAATGATTTTGCCCTGTTGGTTGGTATCTATTGTTGTTGGTATCTATTAAGTTCAAAGTATAACTTGGCAGAGATGAATTATCTCTTGATGAAGCCCCTCTTTTCACTTCTGAGCTTTCCCCCGTGCTTTGTATCACACCACAAATGACTGATTCTCTCTGAATATCCTCTGATTCTGTGAGCTCTTTCTTACCACCTGTTCTTCCTGTTCAAACACCAGACACCAGCTCAGATTCAGGCTGCTGATTTTTCTTTATTGATAACAACATCATCCTACAGAGCTCTTTACAGTAAGAGTGCATCACCATGTAAAGTGAGCACCACTCCCAAATTCATTCATATGAAGCTAGAAAAATGTTATGAGGCTCCTCTTCCCGTTTAAAGAAATTAAAGTTCAGGAAGCAGGGACCTCCAGCATCCTCCCACCCCACAGATCAGAAATGTGTGCAGAAACAGCAGTGGCAGCATGCCCCAGCAGGCTAAGGTTCAGGACCCCTGGAGTGCTTGATCAACAGTAAGGAGTTGAAATGGGCTCAAAAAACAAGACAGTGATCAAAGACATGAAATGTTTTGTGAAAACCATCCAAATTAATTTGCTGCCTAATCTGTCTCTTGCTTTGTTTGAGGTCACAGACTTTACAGAATTTTATGGAGTGCAGTGTGTGCAGGCACTGTATATGCCATGCTCTCAGCACTTCATCAAAGACATCTCATCTGGCACAAAGCACAGCATTTTAGCTGGTGGTAACCTCCCTGACAGGAAATATTTCATAGCCTAAATTTTATGCACATGAAAGCACATAGAGAAAGTACCAAATTAGGAAAATATATGAGTGTATGTTAGCCCCTGAAATTCTGCGCATGCATTGTAGAAATACATTAGAGCTACAGTTCACTTTATTCTTGTTATCAGGAGACAAAAAACTTAAATTCAAGTACATATAGGTCAGCGCAATCATTTATAGGCAGTTTCACCACTTACAAACTTTAGTCGATACAGTCCTTACAATTCTCTTGCCTCCCAAGTTCTTGGAAGACCATGCTGGCTTGGTACTTGGTTTAAGCATAGAAACTGTGGGCCATTTCCCCCTACCTACTGCATCAGCAACCTCTAAAACATGCTCACACACCCAGCATCCAGCCATCCCTGCCCAGCACTTACGTGAAAGAGCTGCATTAAGGCCCACAGTGAAAACTGACCTGACACCTCTTCAGTATTTTACTAATGGGAACCAGCCCTGTTCTGGATGGCACTTCAAATCTGAAGGGAAAACCTCTTTCCAGGGAAAAAAAAAAAATAAAGAAAGAGACATCTGAAACAGAAAGGTAAGGCCCTTACTCTCTCAGATAAGGGAAAAAAAGGAAAGATGAGCTGCTTAGAGACCTTCTGAAAGTAGACAAGCCAGGAGATTTGGTCAGATTGTCCTCTGGACTGTGAAAAATGGGTTCAGCTGTGACCCAGGTAGGGGCAAACAAGGCTGACTGGTGCTGGGAAATCTGGGAGCTGGTTAAGTAGTCTTTAGACGCACAAAAGATTCTCAAAAAGAAAAAGCTTCAAGAGAGATTACTTTATGTAATTTATGAGATTACTTTATGTACAAGCATAGTGGAACAGACCTATATGTCAAAAATCTGAAGTAATTCTTGGATTGATGTGAATTCTTGAAGCCTTTAATTGATGTGAACTGCTGTTCCCAACCATTCACATCAATTCTGCTACTTTACCTTTTAGACCAGTGCCCAAACTTCTATCCTCAAAACCAGCATTTGGGAGCTCACCTTTGAACTTTCAGACTCAGCTGTGGGTATGTATCACGTTTTCTTCAAGATATGAGAATGACCAGGCAGAGAGCCAGGAATGGATGTAGAATACACAGTCAATTTTTTTCTCTTGGAATTTTTGAGAATGCATATGATCTTGAATTTTCTTCATGATCTTATAGTGATCCACTATTTATTTTCAGTTTCCTTTTTATTGTTTCAGGTTAAGTGTTTTCTCTTTCACACTGTTACAGGCAATAAAGTTTCAGTATTCGCACTTCTCTGGAAAATAAACACAGATTTTCCTAAATGCAATTGATATAATATAGAAGAGACTTTCAAAATATAAGTTCATTATAAAACCTTGTGTCTCAAATATTAAAATGAAGTATCCAGACATAAAATATGGTATTTCGTATTATTATTTCATGAAACATTCTTTAACATTCTCATAAGATATTTAATGGAGTCGATGCAAAGTTGCACAAAATATAAGGAAACCACCTTAGCCCTAAGTTTAAAGAAATATGTGAACAAAGCCATAAAAATCGGGGCCTATAAACTCGTGCAAAATATTTAACTTATCATCTCAGAATATTCATGAAGCACTCTGCAATATTTAAAGAATATGCTACCCTGTACCTAACAATATTCAGACCCCACTTGCTTGAGGTGTAATAAAAATAAATGTAAAGCAACATTGTGGCTACAGTATGCGGTAAGAAAAGAATAAAAAGAGCTGCTTGACTTTCTGCGGGTGTCCCTCAGTAGATGCCAATATAAAGAACCTTTCTGGTTATAGCACTGCTTCCCAGACTTCTGTAATATTTTTCCTCTTAATCACATGTGCAGAAGACAGCCTGCAATATTAACCTGAGTTTGGTGTTGTAATGTAGTCTGCAGTTTCTCACGCTGAGACGGAGCTCTTAGAATCACTGATCTACACAGAAACTCTCTCTTGCTAAGCAGCTGCCAGAAATGGAGCCCTCTTCGACTACCCACACCATGCCAAGTTGTTTCACTACTGATTAAAGGCAGATGTGGCACAGTGAGCTGCTGCCAGATAATGATCGGCATTTTCTCACGAGTGATTGGGTTCTCGTCGCTGCTCTGCAGCTCTGAGACGGTCTTCAGAAACATGCTACTTCATTGTCCAGAAAATTTGCACTGCACGTTTTCCTCACTGGATATCACAGGCATTTCTCGCTGGGCAGCGTTCAGTTTGGGATCCAGAAGCAGCAGTGCTCCTGCTGTGGAGGGGTAAGCAGATTGATGGTTGCAAAAGTGTATGACAGCAAATTCAGAACAGGAGAATTAACCAAGAAACGGCTGAACAAAAACATAATGGGAAAAATCCCGTTATTTCTTTTTTTCTACTTTTTCTTTTTTTTAGCTTGGCTGCCAGGTTCTGGAATTGCAGTCACCTCTAATGCCTTGCAAGTAGGGAAGGAAGATGTAAGTTTCCAACACAGCCAGCAGATAAACACTACACAAGTATCACTAACCTGGGCATGAATGGCAGATTGATTTGTTCCAGATGCTCTTGATTTACTGTGTACATCTCATACGAGGTGGGTCCACTATGCCCAAGGAGATCCTGAGATTGTGTTACAGCGAGTCCAGTGCATTCTAGAAGCACAGACTTTGCTGTGCATGTGAGGTAAATGCAATAATCTGCGGGTGTACAATAAACCCAGAGGCAAGAACTTGTAGGTTGACTTTGCTCAAGTCTGCACCACTGGCCATGTGGACTTGGCCAACCCAGTCCCAGCAGTTCTTGCGCCCGTGTTAAGTGCCAGGAATTTACAATGAAAGCTAGCCTATAGCTTTATTGGTTTTAAGGACAGAGAATAAAAATTGACCAGAGTAAGTGAATATTAATGTTCAGTATAAACTTCATGAAAAATTTAATGATGTTTTCTTTATTTTTTAAAATAGGAACGGTTTGCTTTTAACTGCCATTGCATGCTGATAACTTCATTGAATGATTCACTCTGCATTGGCTTTTCTTCCCCCATCCTTCTCAATCCTGCCAGCTCAGATCCATGGAGTACTGTGAAAATTTTGGGTTTATCTGATGACCTTTTGTTTTTCCTTTTCTATCATTTCAGTGCTTTCCCACCTACCTGTAGTGCAGTCCCATGTCCTACAAGATTTTAATTGAGCAAAGCAACTCAGGATCGTTAGCAAATGGTGCAAATTACCATCCTCCAAGAACTTTGCCCAGGAGTGAGGTGTGGGCCAGCACTTTGTGGGAGCAGCACACTGGCTTGCACGCTTCAGAAAGTGGGTCAGAGCTGCGTCACCTCCAGCTACCCATCTTGTATCCCTGTGCTTCAAAGGAAACTGACACACTTTAAGTGCCTTGGAGTCTGTGCCAGCAGCTCTGAGACACAGTGGGATGGTTTGTTTTCTTGAGGTGAGCGGGTGGGCTTTTGTGCACTTCCCTCTCCAGTGCGTGGTGTGCAGGGTGTGCTTGTCCCCAGGGCCCTGCTGCCACTGGGATGCTGCGAGGTGCTACACGCTCAGGGCGCTGTGACGGCCAAGGGCAGCATCCCCATAATGGAATTTTCTCTGAGGTAGCCCGTGTCTGTCCTTTGCGGGTGGGTTTGGGCCTGTGGCTATCAGCTCCAGAGGAGTGCTTGGAGACTGCACACCCCTGGCCTGGCCCCTAACCAGTGAGCCGGGTCGCTGCACGGCCGTGTCAGCCTGGAAGGTGCCGTGTGGTGCCGCCCAGGGAGCGCCTTTCCGGAGGTAGGCACCCCTCTCTCCAGAGCGGCGCGCCGGTCCCGTGGAGCAGCTCCTGGAGGGGTGCTTGGGGGCCCCCGGTGGCGGCGGCTCCCGGGCCCGTCCTGCCCCCGCAGCGCGGTGGGCCGGGCCAGCCCGCGGGGCCGCGCAGGGGCCGCCACCTGACTGCGGGGCGCAGCGTGCGAGGGGAGCGGGCGGGGCGGCCCCTGCCCTCCGCGGGGGCGGCTTCTCTCCGCGCCGAAGTTTCCCCGGCTTGTGCAAAGAGAGAGGCAGGGCCCGCCGCGGCGCGGGGTGGGAGAAGCATCGCGGCGGAGGAGGAGCGGATCGGCGCGGGCGTGGAATAGAGGTGGGCAAGGAGCGATGACCTTTGCGAGGAGCCGGCGAGGGAGCACGGCAGAGGCAGAGCGTGCGGCAGCGCGGGAGGATGGTTGCTGAGACCCGCAGGAGAGCCTCCCCGTAATGTCACCATGTAAGTCTCTTCTCGGGGTTCTGGGGCGAGGGCTGCGGCTGCCGCCCGGGGCGCTGGGGGAGCGCGGATAACCCCGCGGGCTCCGTCGCGGGGCGAGGAACCCCGGGCGGATCGGCAGGGCTTCCCCACCACCCACAGAAGGTGGTGAGTAATGTCAGGGCTGAGCCGTGCTGATAGGTAGGGCTGAAGGAATGGGGAAACGAGGGAGTTTCAGGCCGGGAGCTCAGAGGGCAGGGCTGGCAGGGCTCTGCCCTGTCCGGGCTTCGCCGTGTCCGTCGGCGGCTGCCCTGCCGGCTCCCGGGCGGCCGCTGCCTTTTGCAGGGCACCCTAACCCCGTCCTTAGGACCGCTCTGGTGAATTTCCCCGTGCTTGCGGACAAGTAGCGAAACACTTGGCCCCGCTGGCCGCCTGCCCTGAGCGGCGGTGCCCCCGCATCCGCCCGGCCCCGGCCTCTCGGCTCGGGGCCGCGGTCGCTCACGTCGAGGAGCCCTGGCACCACAGGCAGCCTTCCAGGTGAGGTGCCAGCACAAGAAGGGAAAAAGTCGGGAAAGGGAGAGGGAGGGCAGGGCGGGCTTTAGAAAGTATTCCCAGCCGCACCGCGGCTCTCCGCAGCGCACGGAGAGGGGGCAGCGCGGGGCTCCGCCACCTTCGGGGGGCGAGGGGCAGGCGGCGGCGCCGCGGGCGGGTCGGGGGCTCCCCTTCCTGCCCAACTCCACCGGCCCCGGGCGGGACAGTGCCCTGGCCTCCGGGCGCCTTCCCCGGGATATTTCTACTTTAGTGACTGTCCCTGGCCGAAGGTAAGGCGAGGTGCTGAGGTTTGGGGTTAGGCGTTCCGCCGGTGGCTTTACAACAGGGAGCGAGGAGCTGTGGATGCACCCGAGGGAATCACCACGAGCTGAAAAGGGCAGGGGGTTCTCACACCGCGCCGTGAAGTTAAGGCAGAAATTAGGAGTTCCTAAAGACTTCGTGTTGCAGTGCTACCGGGTTTGAAACAGCCAGCAGATTTGTTGCCTGCAACTGGGAAAAGTTCCTTTTGAAAGGAAAGCCAAGGGACTTAAATGCATCTGATAGGGCTGATACTATTTAAATTAAAAGGCAGTGTCTTTTTTTTTTTTTCATCTCTTTTGATGGGCATGAGAGTGTTTTCAAAGTTGGCTGTAAGAATAATTAGGAACAAGTAGTGCTTAACAAAATGAAAGTTTTAAGGGGTATTGTGTAATTAATCTTTCAAGACATTAATGTGCTACAGTTTAAAGTAATGATTTCAAAGTTAAAATCAACCTCTCTAGTAATCTTGGGGAACTAAACTGTGGGTTGCAATCATCTTTCACTTGCAGTTCCACTTGAGAGTGATTAAGCTTAAAGTATTTTTGTTTACAATCTATGTGAGAAAAAAAATTGTGAAATTGATGTTATCTTTCTTTTAATTTTAAAGTGTCAGCAACATTTTTCCTTAATAGCTTTAGACGTAGCAAAGACCAAAGAAAGCCATGTCAGTGTGCCTGAGGCAGAATTCACATCCGACTCCAGGGAATTTTTGACAAAGTTTTGAACACAGAAGATGGTGTATTCAAATTTGTATTGCATGTTTTGGGATGGTACAGTATATAAATTAAATGCTTCAGCATTATTCACATTTTGTGTACGTTGTCCTGCAGAGCCGTATATTCCCTACAAGGCAATGCTGTTTTGCCTGCTAGCTGGCTGCTGGCATGTAAAGTAAAAGATTTAGTAGTTGGATGTAGCAAAACTCCCAGTAATTCCATCTTGAACTGTGTCAAGTTACTATCCATTTATGGTTTAGATAATTTACATGTCTATTTTGCTCTTCTGGAATGAATTGTGAATAAGCTCATTGTCTCCCTATGTTATAGGAAATGAAAGTAGCTGTGGACTGGACTGAATTGGTAGCTAAAGTGCATAGCTGGTCATGTCACACAGTGTCTACACTGGGAAATGCAAGTCCATAGAAAAATTAGTACTTCAGACTTCAGAAAAATCAGACTTGCACAGAAGGCCAGAACCCACAAAAACCCCCAAAAGTTTAAGAGGGATTGCTGTTTTGAGACTGTATCCATCTGTAGTAGAGGTACTCTTACCATAGGTGTCCTACTAATTCCCAAATATATTGGGTAAAATGTTTTGGTTCTCTGATAATCTAGAGTGATTTTTTCAGAGCTGCTAGTGTGTTACCAGCTGGGGACAGAACAGGACTTTTTCATTTAAATTGTTACAAAATAGAGAAGAAAACTCGCTTTGGACAGTGTTCAGCAATTTTTATGTAACCAAAGTAAAAGACTGAAATAATCCATATCTCTTCTGAGCTCTTTGTTATGGACAAAGGTCCATCCTTTGCTTACCTAAACTCATGGTGTGTTTTAGTACACTGCTGTTCTGATATCCATTCCCAGTGCTGTTAATGAATATTAAACAACAGAACACATCTTTTTAATACTAGTTAAAATAAGAACACAACACCAAAGGGGTCTCTTGGGCCATCAAATCAGTGCTGTCAGGGGACCATATCATCCCTTGATAAGCTATAAACAAGCCCAGAACTGTTTCCTAATTTTTCTATTGAATTATTCATATGCTGTTTGGATTCACTTCTAGATGCTGATTAACACTAGTAACCAAGAAAAAGAACCTGAAAATAAATACAGTGGCTATTAAGAGGTGAATAATATCTGCAACTAAGTTGTGGTTTTTTTAAAGCTTGGGAAGTATTTATCAGTTATTACAACACATTATTATAATTGTCTGAAATGTCAAATCATAAAAATAGCAGGGATGGATTTTGTTGTGGAAGAAGCCTTTTTGTTGGCTTCTTCCAACAAATGTGTTATCTGACTTCCATCCCTGACAACTTCTCGTGTGGACAGGAGTGTTAGCATCACAGTGTAAGGCTGTGAGAAGTCAGTTTTCTGAATTTTGACTTTTTGTCTCTGCAAGATCCTAAGAACATATAAATAACTGATTTCCTCACTAATTTATAGCACTCAGCTAGTAGTTATGCCTTGTAAAATAGTTCTTCAGCAGTCCTCTCCAAAAGAAACAGATCTGACTCATGGTGCCCACATTAGTGGAGTGTTTTGGTAGCATGCGTTTCTGTGTTCGTTCTTGTCTGAGTTTGATAAACCTTTTTCTTGTGAACTGAGACAATATGGTGCGAAGAGAATTGTTTTTTCCTTCAACAGCAGAGAACGTAAGTGGAGTAAATGGTTTGCTATTTTTTTTTAATATTTGTTTTATTTATTTATTTTGGTGGAGAATTTTGTATTTTTTAATAGCAATTATGTAATTATCTAGCTTTTTACTCTGGGGAAAAATCTTTATAGCTACTGTTTTCTGCCTTTTTGTTTGCACTTATTTATGCTGTGCTCTGTTGTTGATTGTCCATGTTCTTGAAATCTTTCTTGGCTAGCACTTTTTACATGGGTGAGGATGAGGAAACAGACTGTAAACTGTCACTCCGGAGTACCACGGAGTACTGGCTTGTAAGCATTACCGCAATGCAAGTAAACAGTAACAAATTGAAATTGGCCAAATTAAATACTTCTTTCAGACTAATGTAGAATTTCAGGTTCTTTTAAGAAGGCACTGGAGGCAGTGTGACTGGGTACATTCACACCAGATGTAAGCAGCAGAAGCCGATCATGTTTTTTTTCCTTGAGTATCTCAAATGTGGTGTCTTGGATTCTCCAGTTATTAAATGAGCAAAGACTTTGCCAAGGCTCACAGAGATATCAAAAGTGATAATACAGACAATTTATCAGTTTGACGAAAATCAATATAGATTTAATTCTGAGTTAATAAATAATTGTTTCCTAGTCTGGTAACTGTAAATGTGCTTGCTCAACACAAACCAACAACAAGAAACAGTAATGCTACTACTTCTACAGTTTTGCACTGGTAGATTAAGCAGCAGGATGGCATGTAGCTCATCAGTACCTGCAAACTCTTCCTTCTGTAGGAACAGGAAAATTCTTTTGTATCTCTGGTATGTCAAGCTGTTAGCCCCAACATTTCCATTTCCCCGCTCTGTGAGCATATACGCATGCCGTATGTGCTGGCATGTGTGTGTACCTGTTTTCATGTCTTCAAAGGACTTCTGTTCAAATTCAGTTTTCTAAATTAATATTGAAGGTATTGTGGATTTATGAATTATATAGATTTAAACGTAACAGTTCCAAAACCTCAGCTTTCTGTTGTCTGAGATTTTAATAGGGATTCTTGGATCACTAACTCGAAGGACAAGAATTCTATTGTTTGATAATCCAGTTATTTTGTATGTCTGGCTTCATCAAAGAGATTCTTGTACTTCAGAGCCTCATGTTTTCTGTGCTTGTCTTCAACACTTGTTAAATTTGACTTTACAATAACTCAGAAAAAAAAATCTGCTTCAGATTCCTAATTTGATTCAACTACCCACAAAGAACTGAACTTCTTTTGTAATCAGATACCTATGCTGTGTAACACTGCACTCAAGGGAAGCCTAACTAATCACAGCAGTCTGCTGAAGTGCCATTTACCTGGGCCCATTGGTGTCTGGCCCACAGGAGTGCTTTGACGAATTACTATTTTTAAAGCTGAAACATTAGTTTTTCCTTTACAATGGTTTATCTTGCTGCATTGGTTTCCACTTTGGGAATAAACAGAAGCCTACACTGGAAAAGGTTTCATATTTGCCCTCAGCTTTTGCTGGTGGGTTCACAGCAATGTCTGTGGAGCAGAAGGAAGAGTTTTCTCCTTACCTATCTCAGTACAGGTAGATAATATCTTACTGAACAAAAGCCAGTTATCCTCACCAAATAGGAGAGGAAGGAGTTAGTCAAAATAATGCATGCTGTGTTTCATTACTTGTTACTTCCCTTTGCTTGCTGCAGAACTTGTTGAATAAAACGAGACGTGAATGTAGTGGAGCACCATTCATTTTGGATGCGTGGTTAAAGGTCTGAATAAATTTATTAAGAGTTTTGCTTCCTGTTCTGCCCACAATGGAGGAAACGTTTTGGTTTAGCCATTAAATGTCCTCTAGGCTTTTAAGGGAAAGAAAATTTTAACTTCAAGCTGTAACTGATGGAGGCTTTCCTGTAACTACATTTATTTTATTAAATAATCAGGATGTCCTGACTTCTGTGGCAGCACAGATGAGCTCCTAGATTTTGGCAAGGAAAGTTTCAGGATTTTCATAAAAGTTGTCAGCAGAAAATGTTTTAGCTGTCAAAAAATTAGAACTGAAAAATGGATGGCCTTGTTAAGGGCAGAGGCAAATTATCATCTACCATGTTTAGTTAGTAACAAATATGTATATGTTATGTATAACTTAATAGAATAAAGGTGTTAATATGTGTAAATTTATGTGTAAAACTTCCTATTCCAGAAAAACTCCTACAACCTAACTCTTTCAGACTGTGCTTCTTGTTTCTTTTACTGAAATACCACCCACTTCTATCTGCTTAGAAGCCCAACACTGACCAGTCTTCCACTTTGCTGTCTGCTAAGAACCAGACAATATAATTTCTACCTTTTTTAGAAGACTTCTGTCTCCATTTAAGCAATGCTAGGGCCATCCATAATTTTCGAGTGCTACTTTATTTACTGCGAGTTACTAGTTTAACTAACAACAGTATCATCCTCATTTTCTTGTCGTCTTGAAAAACTCCCTGAATTCTTGCTTGCTTTTCTGTTTTTCCCCCAGGATGTCTCATGTAAGTGAAATGTGGTGCTATCACTGGAAATGGAAGCTGCAGCACTGTCTCTACTTGTTTACCACATATATTATATGCACGCAGCAAGCAGGTAAGTCAGCAATTTATCTTCTTGCATAAATAAATGATCTAGGATCCAAAGTTTTAATGACCGAGGATTATGTTTATTTATGGCTGAATTCTGTACAATATAACACTTCGATGAAAGTGATGCATTATAATCACTATTTGAGATTTTATAGCTTGGGTCCTGTGTTCTGCTACTGCTGATTCTTCTTTTTGCCAGTTTTTACAGTTTTGCTGTTATTAATTGTTACTATTTGTTTCCTTTGGATTTCTTCTTTGAATTCTTTCATTTTCTTCTTTCTTTGCATTTACCTTAATGCCTGCCTCTTTTGAATTTCTTCTGGTTGTTGAAATTCTGTGGGTAATCATGTAGTTCTTCCATTTTCCACAGTACTCTTTGTGCCTGCAGATTGTGTATGCAATAACCTTTCACTGTAGTTCAAAGTTGTAAAATACCTGGAGTGTGCTTATTATTTTTAAAAGCTTTTATGACTCAAATAATAGAAACGTTCCTAAGCGAAGTATATGCAAGTCATATGTAAGATAACTGTGCGCTGTAAAGAACCATCAGTTTAAACTTGACACCATCTTCATCTGTGGTGACACTTCACCACAGTGTCACGTAATATTCTGACTGTTTTCTGTAAACATATGAATGAGAGATTTCATTTACTAGATGTCTTGTCCTAACCACTAGAGTGCAAAATATTTTGGGAGATCCAGCTGCTTAGCTGCTTTGCTGGAAAAAAATTGTCTGGAGTTTATTCTGGAGCATATGAAAATTTTGGAGTAGCTTGTGGTGCTCAGCTAATTCTGTGTCAGATGGGTAGTTTTGCTTTGACAGGCTTGCCATTGGAAAAAGGATTGTTTATATATAGAAAGGGCTTCTTGCTTCTCTGGTAATGTTTTTCTTTTTAAAAAAAAGTACTTTTGGTAATTTTTAAAACCTATGCTTTTTTTTTTTTTTTTTTTT